>JAMWET010006938.1:292500-332500 GCA_024036415.1 Prochilodus magdalenae | reverse complement strand
CCAACAGATCAAACTGAGCTCAAAACTAAGTGCTGGCAGTACCTGGTTTAGTGTGACTCTTATCACATCATTCCTTTTGACATTTTAAGTTTTCCTGCAAACAGAAGCCAAAAGGAAAGACTTTATGTTATGTAATAGAGTAAAAATATATATATTTGACTTTGAAATGTAGTGAAGTTAAAGTATAGGAAAAAAGAAAAGCCCAAGATAAATCTTGACCTTATACATTTTTGTACTTCACATTTATATCCAGAACCATGAAAACCAAAACCTATTAAACTGTTTTGCATGGCTTTACGTAATGTAACAGAGTAAAAATGTAAATATATTGACTTTGAAATGTAGTGAAGTTAAAGTATAACACCATAGTTAAGCAAAGAAACATAAAATATGCTACAGTAAAAAAAATTTAATCTACAATAACTAACTACATTTACTTTGTAAGTGAAATCCATAACAAATACCAACTACACAAGAAACACACAACCCGGTCTCTGGGCATAAGTGTACTGTGGAGGTGTGGGCGTTGAGCATATTAAGGGGGAAGGTTTTGGGGTCAAAGGAAATTTCTGTTAAGTTTACACAAGGTCAGAGTATGCTATGTTAACTTATATTAGACTAATCACAAAGTCCTTATAAGAAAGTCTTCTCACTGAGTAGTAATGCCCCAGGGCAGTTTTTTCCCCATCACACAATATCAAGCTCCTATTTATTTGAATGGGGCAAGAAGGCAATTACAAGAGAATTGATCACTAGACTCACTAGGCTAAGTCACTGGTGGTCATTTGAACACAAGTGACCACCAGTGACTTTAATACATTTACTTTTCATGCTGTTGAATTTTTTATGCACTTTTGGAGTCCATCCAAGCACTCATTGGAAAAGGGGCAAGGAACACCCTGGACAGGCCACCAGTTCACTGCAGCCGGGCACACAGGCACTCACACAGGCACTCACACTCCCAATTTAGCGTCTCCACTTTGTGCGTCTTTGGACTGTGGGAGGAAACCCATGCAGACACAGACAAAACATTCAAACTACACACAAAACAGACCAGTACTTAAACCCAGGCTCTTCTTCTGGTGAGGAGATGCTACCCATTGCACTACCGCCCCACATGGCACTCCTAGTCTACCAATGTTACCTGAAATAGAACACATCCTTAACTCGCTCGATTCATGTTAGTAGTACACTTTGCTGCTAAACAAAACGTTCTGCAACATTATTGACTATTTTGGTGTTCGTAAACAGAGATCACATGTTTTGTGGGCTGATTTTTACTAGTGGCAGAACGGAACAGCTCACATAGTGGTGACAGGTGTAGGAATATAAATATATGGATCATCTGGATGCCTTCTCCAGTTATTTTAAAGGTTTGCCAACAGATGCAAGTTGTCATCCCCTAATAAGCTATCCCTTAGCAACAGGTTGAGGTTTTCTGGCTGGTACTCACTGTTGGGTCAACGGGTCAAGGATTCAAAGTTAGCGTGGTCGCACATCTTTGTGTAACTTGTGCAAAACCTCTGCGTCTAAACGAAATAAAAACCCAAGATAAATCTCGACCTTATATAATTTTGTACTTCACATTTATGTCCAGAACCTTGAATGTGCACTACTGACCAGCACACTGCCTAGCCAGAACACGGACATACAATTTGGTGATATAATAAACAACTGTGCACTTGCATGGCTGGGTTAATATTAACCCTTTATTAGTGTTAACCATAAGATGCTGTTGGGAAAGTAAACACTTATGAGCACCAGAGATATGGCATACCCAACCTCGGTTGGTAGCCATTGCAAGTTGCTCAATCAAACCCTTATAATATGGAAAAAAGTAGATCAGGAACACAAGGCAGGACAAAACAACGTCCACCAAAATGACTCCCAGTTGGTTCATATCTACATTAATATGCTGAAATATAACATGTTGATATTGATGTTCCCATCAAGTGCTGCATCTGTTTTAACACATTCTGACCCCACCCGCCTCTCAGCGGTTGGCTTTCAGCTTAAGTGGGACAACTGAAGAGATAAAGTGCAGAACTGCATCCACATTTAAAATGCATTATGACTAACCTGTTATCAAAAGCTGATACTCATGAAAAAATTGGGTGACATCAGAGTTTTCGTGCAAAACTAGGAATAGAAATTATGTGTTAAAATACCGATGCAATGCCCCCTCATAACCAAGTTTTCGGGAGGCATTTGGTTTTACAAATATGTTCACAACCACGATGCTACAGTAATCACAACACGTAATGATGTTCAGCTTACATACAGCAACGCCTAATTAGTATTTATCATCAGCTAGTAAAAGCAACAAAGCAACTTAGTTAAAGTGTCCAAATTCACCTAAAAGAGGGGCCCCGCAGTCTACTTTATGTCTTAAGCTTCTACTTAGCTAATTGGAAATCTCAGCAATAGGTCACAGCAGCAAAGAACTTACTTCCAGGTGGACAACACAGGTGGCACTGCACTGATACGTATCCTGAGGGTTATTTTACCAAGCTACTGGAAACAGTAGCTTGGTCTTCTCAGATTGATAACTTCACATGTTGTAAATTCTTGTCATATTATCAGTCATTTGCACCAGCCACACCTGTAACTCCTGTCACCAAAACTGCCGCATGAAGAAGTCTCAAATGCTGCCTATTCAGGCAGACCTATAGCTACCTTCATTGGCCTACATGGTGGGCAAATACAAAAAATGACAATGATACAACTATAATACTGGAACTGATTACATATCATTTACAGTTATGGCTTTTAGCTAACGCTCTTACCCTGAACGACTTACAAGGTTAATCATATTACCGGTAGGGCAGTGTAGTGTCCAGAGTCATGCCTAAGGACTCCTATAGCTGTAGCACACCGTAGTCACCCAGACCAGGATTCGAACCCCAGTCTCCCACATGTGGTGGTGGTGGCTCCCTGGCAGGTAGCGGTGTTATCCACTGAACTGCAACAACCACATATCAGCATATCATTACACCAACTGAGCACAGTGACAGCTCTATTCACAGTTACTCTGAGTAAATCTGCATTTTGACAAAGACCAGCTCTTTCTAGTCTAAAGCCATCAACTGACAAGGGAAATAACCATAAAGCATTGGCGTATATCTAACATTACTGCATGTTGCTCGTCCTTCCATGAAATACAGATAAACTTGAAGGTGATTAGAATGTCAATGGAATCAATAGTATAATCAGGAAGATGTACATGTGCCTTGTCTGTTCGACATCCGGAAGGAGCGTTTCAGTATGTTAAAAGGCCTTGGTCTACGGTCCAGGTACAGACCGTGTAATGGAGGCTAGCCTGAAGCTAAACTATCCATTATTCCTAGTTTCTGTGAAGATGATCGTGACACAGATAGGCTGAAATCAGTGGAGCGCGCGCGGGGAGCTAAATGGGTCACCCGCGCGCTGTAAACACTCGCTAAGGCGGGAAAAGGATGCGAGGTTAGAGCTGTTAGCACAGTGCTAACCACCCGGAGCCTCAAACAGGTATAGGAAACCCATTGACTGTCATGTACGGACGACTAATCCATATACAAGGTTTTTTTTATTTTTGTATAAGAACATAATGAAACTGTATAAAAGGTAGGTCGGTGTTAGCTCGTCAAAATCAAGGTCACGAGAAATCTGGCGAATCTGCTGAGAAGACTGTGTGGAGCCGCGTGAGCCGCGCTGCTGGTGTATGTGTGAGGGGGAAGTCATGGTTGATTCTGTATTTTGAGAAATGTCTGCTCGTCCTGGAAGATGCGGCCATACGAACACACTCGGAGAGAAGAGAGCTGTCAGTAAGTCGAAATGAGGCGTTGGAAATCTCCGCATATCAAGTCTAGCCTGATGAACGTGCCAGCTTTAACGGTCACCTGCAAATGAACGACACTCCATGGCCGTTTTTCCTGATAATAAACAAATGAAGCTTATCATCATTTCATCGCTAAGCCAAGACCTGATAGGTAGCGACCTGACTGGACGGACACACACACACACACACACACACACACACACTCACTCACACACATTCACCCGAATTTGTATTCCTGTCTTTGTGGGCTCCATCCATTGAGTTCTGTATTAACGTACATAAATAAAGGTGTTCCTACTAATGACCCAAACTTAGCTATACCACCTAGGAATCTAACCATATATTTTACCTCGTTTTTGCCAAAATCTGTAATAAAAGTTAATATTTTGCTTGGTGAGGACAAACCAGCTTGCACCACTTTTTCTTGTTTTCCTCTCGTACTGGGGACCACTGCCGTAACAGGGATCTAATGATGAGCCCCATACAAAAATCCTTTAATTAAACTCATAGAAATGCCAGTATGATTTGCTAGTTTACTTGCTATTATGTCCCAAATAAGTTCGAGGCATGCCATTCCATTCACTAACGTTAACGTTAACCTAAATGTTAAGGATTTTAAAACGATCAATTATTAATAAGCCTGTGTTGCAGGTTGTGAACGATCCGTGAGTAAAACGCTTAGCATGAAGGAGGAGATGCGTTATGAGGAAGAATGGGGAGGCCAATAGACATCGGCGCAGTGTTGATGAAAGCTAACTGGTGATGTATGTTGTGAAGAACTTGGATCCTTCTGTGAGTCGTGGATGTGCTACTGTCTCTAGAATGAGGACCCCAAAAACGATTTTAGGGGGGCCGCGGTAGCATGGGCCCCAGTGCGATTTCCCCTCCTGCCCCAAGTACGCCACTGCTGGGGACATTTGGTATCTGGTCCCTGTATAGAGCTAAATACAACGCATCACAAAGCGCACACACAGACACACACACGGGGTGAGCGACGCCCATTAAAACACCGCGCACGACACACGGCGAAGCATCCTGTGTCAAACGGCTCTCACCAGCCAAATCAAGCCCACGGTCCTGCCCGCCCGCCGTCCGAGAGTTTCCCCATACCCGTCAATGTGAAAACACGCTGGACCGACCAACCTAGAGCAGCGGGCTGCGACCGGCCATTCAAACAGCCACCAGTTATTGATTTATTGGAACATTTTAAAGGAGCAGGACCCATAACGTCATCCCCGTTTTTCCAAAGATCGACTTACCACATCTTTAGAAGACACGGGAACGGATGCGCTCGGCGACCACAGCAAACCTGCAGGATGACCAAAACCTCAAAGCAGTCTGTTTAATCCCCCGTGACAATGTCCCACGGTCTCCTGTTTGGGAATGAAACGCGCTCCCCCTCTGCAAAACACAAACCAGCCTCAGTGTCGATCAGATCTCAGCGGTCTGGGTCGGGTTTTATCCTTCGCCCGTCTGAAGAGGGAGAAATACAAGGCGCCTTCACGCCAACGGTTCCGAATCCGGATTGCTCGCGCTCGGGAAAAAAAAAAAACACAGTAGATGCGCGCGCGCGTTTCTCCGTGTGTCTCGAGCGCTGCGTCCAGCCGCGGAGCCTCAGCGCGAGGACGACATCGTTGTGGACGGGCGCGTGGCGCAGGACAAGGGGGGCCGCGAGCCTGACAGCGCGAGAGAGCGCGAGCGAGGGGGGAAAAATGACAAGCCAATTTGGAAGCGCGGTGATGCTTGATTCCGAGAGGGAGGGAGGAAGAGAGAGGGAAAGAAGGAGGTAGAAAAGGAGGAGGGGGGGTTGTGAGTGATGACAACAGAGGTTGGAGTCGAGCGCCCTCTCGCGGCAGAGCTCGCGCAGCAGCGCCTCGTGTCGACCTTGCTTTCACCTGCGTTACATAACCATTCCGGACCTTGTAATTATAAGTGACATTCACAAGCGGGATATAACCTCCTATAATTGTTACAGCCTATTACTTTAGCCTGTCGTGTTTCGAGCATTCAAATAAATTTGACTTACGCCTGGTGTCCAGCTTGAATGAATAAAGCAAGTTATTTGAAGGGGGCACAGTCAATTCTCGGTGCTGCATAAGTGGAAGTGACACTGACGGTCAGCACAGTAGGGATAGTAGAATAGCCCAAAAAACCCTTCCAGTATAAAGTGATGATACTGAGTGGATGATGATGAAATTATGACTTACCTACTTACCTCAGGAAAAAACCTCAACATGAGTGAAACAGTTTATCCTGTACACCCAGAACAGGACCACCATACAGCAGGTATTATGTGGGTGGTGGATCATTCTCAGCACTGCAGTGGCACTGACGTTGTGCTGGTGTGTTGTGCTGGTGTGAGTGGATCAGACACAGCAATGTTCCTGGGGATTTTAATCACTGTGGTCACTAACTGTCCACTCTATTCACTCTCTCTCACTCTATTATCTACTACATTGCTGATCCACCTTGTAGATGTAAAGTTAGAGACAATAGTTTATCTGCTGCTGCAGAGTTTGTGTTGGTCATCCTCTAGTCCTTCATCAGTGGTCACAAGGTACTGCCCACTGGATGCTGTTGGCTGGATGGTTTTGGTTGGGGGACTATTCTCAGTCCAGCAGTAACACTGCGGTGTTTAAAAACTTCAGCAGCTGTTTAATAAAGTGGACAGTGAGTGAACACAGTGATTAAAAAAAAAACAGCAACATTGCTGTGTCTGCTCCACTCGCACCAGCACAACACACACTAACACACCACCACGTCAGTGGTGGGAATGATCCACCACACACATAATGGGGGTGCAAACAAAGGAGGCAGAGAAACAGATGGACTATGGTCTGTAATTGAAGCAGTACAAGATGCACATGTGTTGTGAGTGTAGATGTGATATGAAACATTTTGTGAAATAAACATAATTTCAATCAATACATTTCTTTTTATAATAAAACCTGACCACATTGTGTTGTGGATAAAAGTTTGATTGCTAGCTCAAGCTGAACACTGCGGATATCACAATAAGCAGTATAACTGTAGCCTTTTCTTAGATCCGTTTTAATGGCACAGTAACAAACAGCCCGTTTCATTCTAAGGAAGTGGTCACAAATGCTCCTCCTGGAGAGCTACTTTCATGCATGATTTAGTTCCTATGTGTATCTAATATGCTGCATGTCTCCATAGCTACTCCTAAGCCTGTGATCTAGCCAATCAAGGACTTCTGAAGGAGTCTAGAGATCAAACAATCAATAAACCTTGATTTAAACTTGAAGTACATTGAGGGACATCATTTACAATGTAGGTGAGCTTATAATAATACTAATAATAAGAAAAATATTAAGAATACTTAAGAAAACTAAATTTAATAATATAAGAATCAAATAAATTAAAATAAAACTAGTGATTCAAAAAATAAACTAATAAAAATAAAATTAACCTGTTGAAAAAAAGGATAAAAATAAATTAATAAAATAAATCAATAAAAATATTTAAAAAATAAAAGAGAATGTGAAACATAAGCTCAAAAGTAAATTTGAAGTAAAGTAAAAACATATGTGTCATTTCCAGGATGAGCTTTGGTCGCTGTTCTAAGGCATATGTTAAAAAATGGTAATTTAAAACAAACTGGCCGTGTTGGGTACATCATACACACAGTTGTTATATGGCCTTTTAAAAAATATGTTTAGTAGGGTGCTGAACCACCTCAAACCACCAGCATAGACTCAGAACACCTTGGTATAGGGTGCATAATTCTTTGGAGTAGTATTGGAAAGATCATTACTCCAGTAGGTGTTGTCATGGTGGTGAACAGTACTATCCAACACATCACTTCAGTATGTCCCATAGGTGTTTAGCTGGTAGAGCTCTGGTTACTGTAAAGGCCATCATTGTCATCCTCATAAAACCATCCACTGGACCCTCTCACTGTAGGGGTCAAGCTCAGGTCTGTACAGCACATGCACTCTCCCACTTTTGGAGAAGTATGGAGACTCTTCGGACCTTATAACTTTCCTCCCACATCTTCATAGAGTACAGCTGATGAACTCTCAAATGTGCATTCATCTTTGTACTGAGGGGCTTATGCCCTGTGATATGCCGCCCTGTGTAGCTGTGGACAAACTGTTCTCACTCACACAGTCTGATCATGTACTGCATTGTCATTCTCAGTTACTTGAACAGTGGCGGTTCTGTTTTTATGTGTACACACAAGCAGCATGCTCAGTGTATGTGCTTTCAAACACAGTTCCTACCCAACTACTGTTGTCTTTTTCCCTGATAAATCTAAAGGCACTGTTTTTAAACAGCATCCAGTTGAGCAGTCTTTGTGACTGAAGCTGCCTTCCACAGCTCAGTAATAAAGACTTTTCAAAATTACTTAGATCTTTTTGCTTTTTCCATCTTGATGCAAAGCTGCTGTCTTTGGATCCTGCTCAACATTTTTATACACAACACAAATTTTGATAATAATTGCTAACTGTATAGTGACATCTTGGCAAAGCCTTGTTTGCATTTGCAGTTTTATATTTATTCCATCATCAATTTTCCTTTACTTTGTCACCTGTTTGTATATACAGTGTTTTATTCTTTTTAGTTTATCCCATCCAAAGCAGTTCAAAGGGTTGTTGTATTCCAGTCTAGTATTCCATTGAAATTTTGAACTTGAGGATTTTAAAAGTCAAGTTCAAGTTCATTTCAATCAACCTCATTTACCATAATTGGCATAAAGTCTACTAGGCAAACACATTTAAAGTGCATCTTCTATTCTATGAATTAGAAAGAAAAGACCTGTCGGCTAGAAAAACTATTTTATAAATAAGTTTAATAAACAAAACCCTCTTTCTATTCAGTGGTTTTTGGCTGAAAAGATGTCAGTAGTTCCTATGGGAGGATGGTGTGATGTAATGGAAATAGCAGGGTGAGAAAAACAAGGACTCCAGTTTTGTGCTTTGAATCAGCACTTGATGGCTGTAGATTGAAAGAGTATCAAAAGGAAGTGTAGAGCAAAAGAAAGTAAGAACATCAGTCCTCTATAGCTGAGTGCTATCAGAGTAGATTATGTAGTTATGTGATTTGGGTCAAAAGCTGATCTGTATAAAAGTTCAGTGAGCATGGTTAAGTGGAGGAGTACTATCTGTTACACACTTTGTTAAATCAGACTCAACCCTACTCACTCTACCACCCTGGAGGACATCATATCGCACAATGTCAGCATGTGCAGTTTCAGCATAGATTTCTTACAGGATTGATTTGATCAGATTAGTCAATATCTAATCCAGCATTTCTGCTGTTACTGAGGCAGTACCCACACCTGGTATCGGATCATATACTTAGGGTAATGACGGCCGACTTTGGCGGCTCTAGCATTTTACCTACAGCCTAATTTACAGCCTGAGCTTTGTTAATATAACAGATGATAATTAAGAAGTACAATCAAGTGAAAAATGAACCCCCTCCACACACACACAGTTGCCTGGAGCGGTGGGTAGTCCTATCCATGGTGTATGGGAGGCAGTTGGGGGTAGGACATCACTCACGCTATCTTGTTCTACTTTCTCTTTCTAGCAACATTATGGCAGTATTTTAAACTAGTAGCTCTCTTCAGTCCTCTGTCTCACCATATTGACCACCGGTGACACTGCAGGGACAACCACCACAGAGACTCCCCACCAGCGCAGTAACACTGACTGTTAACAGAAAGGGGAGACACCCCACGCCCCACCCCTCTTGACATGACTCGGTAATGTAAAATCTTTCAGTTTTAACAAGCACATCTTACATAGTGCACCTTCATGAGTTAAAACAGCAAAAAGTACTACTTAGATACTTAATACAGATACTTTATATTTAATTTAATGGTTTTAATGATAAGTGATATTAATGATACTTTAATGACTTTTTAAATTATTTATTTTGCTGTTAATTTGTTTTTATTTTTTTGTATTTTCTCCCTTTGAAGCACTTTGAATTGCCCTTGTGTATGAAAGGTGCTATACAAATAACCTTGCCTTACCTTGCCTTGCCTATAAAATATTACTGTCAGAGAAACAGATAAGAAGAAATACAAAGAAAACAATATTAACTGCTCCATCAACACACTTGCCCTCTTTCTCTTTTCAGTAGCATGTTGTTGATGCACCTGACTAACACATTTTCCAGAATTTGATTGGCTGAAATTGAGCAGATGGAGAATTCAGCGTTTAAATGCTCAGAAAGAATAGAAGTCCATTAATACAGTAGTTAGTGTAAGCTACTGAACTACTGGAACTGAGTAAATGGGTCCAGTTGTACTGACCTTCTGTGGCAGAGCAGCTGCAGGCGTCTTGTTTATTGGACCATCAGGTCATGCGCGTGCACGGCTGGCTGGCTATCTCTCCCTCCCTACAACAACTGGCATCCGTCTGGTTCGGACGTTACTCAAAACACTGGTAGTGTTTTTCTCCGGAGACGGAGTTCGGCTGTGATGGAGTGAGTGGGGAGATGAGCGGAGGGAGTGCAGAGGAGCAGCCAAGCGACTACAGCCGCTGGAATCACATCAGTCAGCCAGACTCGGCTATCGAAGGCCGGATTTTATATTTATAGTTTAGTGTGGTACTTCAGAGCAGTGCTTGCCCGCTCCTGCAGCCCACCCGTCCGCTCCTGCAGCCCACCCGTGTTGTCCTGGGTTTCCTGCACACCTGATTCAGATCAGGATGGACTGTTAGCTAATGACAGAAGAACCTCGGTTAAAAAGCCGGTGGACTACTGGAAACACTGAATCGGCGGACTAGAGACGAGCAGGCTGCGAGACATACTGATCCCACGCTTGTTTATGTGTGAGTGATTTATCAGTAAGACATTATTAATTAATTAATTAATTAATTAGCTAGCTCTGCTTTAACAACAGTAACCTTCTGGGTAGAATTTCTGAACAAAATCGAAGGCTCTGTTTATTAAATATACAAGTTGCGAGTATCTCCGCCCATTGTCACATGATTGTTATCTGATTGGTTGGTTTGACGTGACGGATGCGTTCTTACTGGGTTTTGTTTAAGCCCCGCCCACTCGAACATTAGGCACGTTTCAGACGTATAGGTTTACTGTTTTAATAAGTTCTTTGCAGGTTCAACGCATAGATGCATAGATTCAAGTTCACACATCTCCAACTATTTTTTGGAAGCTGCAAAAAATAAAATGAAGACATTTTAGTTTTGTCCAAAATTATGGAAAATGCTGATTTTACAATGAGTAATAAAGCTGTACAACATAGAAAATGAAGGTAAAGTTTAAACTAAATAAATAAATAAATTTTAATGGCTCATATTTTAAACATGATCAAATCATATTTAGACACAATACAAAAACAATAAACAGATAATTACAAAATGTAATAAAGCATTTAATAACTTCCTGGTGTTCCCAGAAAACTGGATGAAAATATTAAACTTCCACTTTTGTTTTCCAGATTCCACCATTGTACCAAACTGGTTCAAAGTCTTGTTCCTGGTGAGATCATTTAAGGTCAAAAAGCCAATAAAAGGAACAGTAATAATCACTGAAGCTCTTGGCAAGTGACTGCCGTCACCCGCTTCCCACAAGAAAGCATATTCAGCAGCAAACAAAGGAAATAATATTAATTGAAGCAAAACAGGTTAACACCGACGTTGCTTTCCACCAGCAGAGATGCTTTAGGCCTGTTGTTTGAAGAATGAATTTAATAGGTTACATATTTTTCCTTAAATTCACTTGCACTTTAGAATGGTATCTTTTATCTTTGAGTGGTATATATATATATTATTTATTTATTTATTTATTATTTAATCACTATATAATTCTGTTCCCTGTAACAGTGTTCTATATCACTATATAGAACACCCTTACAGGGAACAGAATTATATCACTATATAGAACACCGTTACAGGGAACAGAATTATATCACTATATAGAACACCCTTACAGGGAACAGAATTATATCACTATATGGAACACCGTTACAGGGAACAGAATTATATCACTATATAGAACACCGTTACAGGGAACAGAATTATATCACTATATAGAACACCGTTACAGGGAACAGAATTATATCACTATATAGAACACCCTTACAGGGAACAGAATTATATCACTATATGGAACACCGTTACAGGGAACAGAATTATATCACTATATAGAACACCGTTACAGGGAACAGAATTATATCACTATATAGAACACCGTTACAGGGAACAGAATTATATCACTATATAGAACACCGTTACAGGGAACAGAATTATATCACTATATAGAACACCGTTACAGGGAACAGAATTATATCACTATATAGAACACCGTAACAGGGAACAGAATTATATCACTATATGGAACACCGTTACAGGGAACAGAATTATATCACTATATGGAACACCGTTACAGGGAACAGAATTATATCACTATATAGAACACCCTTACAGGAAACAGAATTATATCACTATATGGAACACCGTTACAGGGAACAGAATTATATCACTATATAGAACACCGTTACAGGGAACAGAATTATATCACTATATAGAACACCGTTACAGGGAACAGAATTATATCACTATATAGAACACCGTTACAGGGAACAGAATTATATCACTATATAGAACACCGTAACAGGGAACAAAATTATATCACTATATGGAACACCGTTACAGGGAACAGAATTATATCACTATATAGAACACCGTTACAGGGAACAGAATTATATCACTATATGGAACACCGTTACAGGGAACAGAATTATATCACTATATAGAACACCGTAACAGGGAACAGAATTATATCACTATATGGAACACCGTTACAGGGAACAGAATTATATCACTATATAGAACACCGTAACAGGGAACAGAATTATATCACTATATAGAACACCGTAACAGGGAACAGAATTATATCACTATATGGAACATCGTTACAGGGAACAGAATTATATCACTATATGGAACACCGTAACAGGGAACAGAATTATATCACTATATAGAACACCGTAACAGGGAACAGAATTATATCACTATATGGAACACCGTTACAGGGAACAGAATTATATCACTATATGGAACACCGTTACAGGGAACAGAATTAAATCACTATATAGAACACCGTTACAGGGAACAGAATTAAATCACTATATAGAACACCGTTACAGGGAACAGAATTATATCACTATATAGAACACCGTTACAGGGAACAGAATTATATCACTATATGGAACACCGTTACAGGGAACAGAATTATATCACTATATAGAACACCGTAACAGGGAACAGAATTATATCACTATATAGAACACCGTAACAGGGAACAGAATTATATCACTATATGGAACACCGTTACAGGGAACAGAATTATATCACTATATGGAACACCGTTACAGGGAACAGAATTATATCACTATATAGAACACCGTTACAGGGAACAGAATTATATCACTATATAGAACACTGTAACAGGGAGCAGAATTATATCACTATATAAAACACCGTTACAGGGAACAGAATAATATCACTATATAGAACACCGTTACAGGTAACAGAATTATATCACTATATAGAACACCGTTACAGGTAACAGAATTATATCACTATATGGAACACCGTTACAGGGAACAGAATTATATCACTATATGGAACACCGTTACAGGGAACAGAATTATATCACTATATAGAACACCGTTACAGGGAACAGAATTATATCACTATATAGAACACCGTTACAGGGAACAGAATTATATCACTATATAGAACAACCGTTACAGGGAACAGAATTAAATCACTATATAGAACACCGTTACAGGGAACAGAATTATATCACTATATAGAACACCGTTACAGGGAACAGAATTAAATCACTATATAGAACACCGTTATAGGGAACAGAATTATATCACTATATAGAACACCGTTACAGGCAACAGAATAATATCACTATATAGAACACCGTTACAGGAAACAGAATTATATCACTATATAGAACACCCTTACAGGGAACAGAATTATATCACTATATGGAACACCGTTACAGGGAACAGAATTATATCACTATATGGAACACCGTTACAGGGAACAGAATTATATCACTATATAGAACACCGTTACAGGGAACAGAATTATATCACTATATAGAACACCGTTACAGGGAAGAGAATTATATCACTATATAGAATACCGTTACAGGGAACAGAATTAAATCACTATATAGAACAACCGTTACAGGGAACAGAATTAAATCACTATATAGAACACCGTTACAGGGAACAGAATTATATCACTATATAGAACACCGTTACAGGGAACAGAATAATATCACTATATAGAACACCGTTACAGGGAACAGAACTGGTGATGGTAGTGCTTGATTTCCCACGCAACGAATGAGTTTGCTCAGCAGATTGCTATGCATAAACACCATAAATCACTCCACTATATCAGCTGAATTTGATTACAGTATTTAACCTACATCTGTAACAGGTCTGAAGAGGCCTGTGGAGATGCTGCCATTTTCGCTGGTCTCCTTAGTGAAATTCTGTCCGAATCCTTAAAGTGAATGGGCATGTAGAGCTGCATCTGGACATTTTTCAACTGAAGTCAAAGTCGAACCTTCTATGTAGACATCAGAGAACAATTTAAATCACTGAAAAACTGCATTGGGTGGGACCTTAAATCAATTAACACAGTGCATTATGGGTTCCTCTATCTACTACAGTACAACAGTAGACTACTCTTTGGGGTGTATTATGGAATTGTTTGAGTGTACTATATCGTTTGCACTATGTTTTCATTGCAAACCAGCCAGTCCTAATCCAGAGGGCGGGGTCTGTCAGAATACGAGTGGGGAAAGGCAAGAACGATGGGGACACGTGTCCAGGTTAATTACCGCCGTTCATGGTTTAAGGCCATTTAAGGCTGCTAAGCCTCCCTGTGTAAAGCGCATTAGGAAGGCTGGCGCAGTGCAAACAAAACCTACTTCGGGCTCACGCAGGATTAGCTCCAGCACGAAGAATCGCAGATCAGTTGAGAGATCTTGCCATAAAGACCGATAAATTACGGAGTAATGTGACACGTGGCATTAATGAATCCGTTGCCGCAGTGACTGCCGAGATGGATGTAAACCTGGTCACAAGACTTGGTGAGCTTTAGAGGTCACATGATTAAAGGTAAGACTTGAAACGAGGGTGGGTGGAAAGGTAAATTAGTTGTTTTTAAAATCAGTAAACTAAATTTTTACAGTTTACGACACTCTTAGCTGGTCAATCTAAGCTGATTTGAGGAACGGCACTGATGAAGTTTCTTGAATGTGATAATTTTGTGTGTTTGTCTTCCAGAGTTTTCGCAACTGGGTATACGTGACGTCTAATGCAACAAGTTGAAAATGATGGGTATGGGTATATATAAGCTCATCTCATCTCATCTCATTGCTACATCTACATTATCTGTCTGTCCCTCTTATCTGTGTATTGTGTGATCATGCATGCGTGCAGATACACAGCGAGCTCTGTTGGCTGTGGAGCGGCTTCTGGAGAGGCTGAAGGAGAGAGGAGAGTTGCCTACAGAGGAGAAACTGAGCCTCCTAAAGAGTGTTTTACAGAGTCCCCTGTTCCACCAGATTCTTATCATGCAAGAGACTGGACATCATCATCAGCAGCTACATCAGGTACTTAATGGTGTTCGTGGGGAACGCCAGCATTTGTGTGCACATTTTAGTGATTTTCCTGTTCTCAAGCTCTCCTGATTCAATTAATCAGCTAATACTCAAGTTTAGTTAGAGCAGGTCCCTCAGTTCTCACCCCAGCAGAATGGATCAGTAAAAAAATTAATTAAAAATGACACAAACCCACATGTAGTCAAACAGCTTTTTTGCTTCTTTAAACCTGGGGCAGTAAGACTAACATTGCTAACACTAGAACCCAATAGTCAAACTATTAGCCCAAATCAATTACATATACAAAACATAAGGCTTCCAACTGGTCTAGGTCGTCATTCAGCTAGAACAGATCTGTCAATGTGCTTTAAGACACTCATAAAAACAGGTCCTGCTTTGTGAATACTGAATACTGGAATGGCGTTCAATGAAATAGCACTTTTTGTTCATTTTTCTAGTTATCACTGAATCATACTGTGGTTGGTTTCCCATCCCTGGTCCTGGAGTAATTCCCTGCCCTGCACAAACACACCCACTTCAACTCAGCATAAGGTGTGTATTAGGGCCAAATATGCAGAGCAGGGGGTCTTCCAGGACCAGGGTTGGGAGCCACTGCTCTAAACCGTATCTGCAAGTCTGTCCCTTCTTTTGCGGATAACATTTTGGGCAGTCTTGAAGACTTTTAGCCAATTGAAGAGTTTAGACAATTAAAGAATTAGACATTAGCCAATTTCGAACTAAAATTTCAAGTTCCAGATTCCAGTCACCTCAATCATAAACTATGCATCAGCAAGTACGGAACTAATATGTGGCTCATGCAGATATGAAAGTGTGGACGTGTGGATCCACACTCAGGCCCTTGGGGTTTAAGGGGTTAAAAAGAGACAGTGGTACACAATTGTTGTTAACTGTCCGGGGAGTAAAAGGATTTGTGCTAATACTCTCGGCAACCAGTTCTTAATTAACAGCACAGACAGCATTACCCCGCTAATAACAGCTTTTGCCTCCTTCGCTATTGGGCCATCCCAACAAATCCTACACTTAGTAGCTAGCATCTTAAAGTCTACTCTTCTATCAGTTGTAAATGCAGTGTCATATACTTGTCTGGTTCCAGCTGTGTTTGGTTTACCAATCATAACAACTAATCTCAATTTTGATTTACTATAACAGCTTTATTTTAATAGTACATTACATGGATTCTATGGTTAATAATCATATACATGCATACATATGCAGGCCTTTATTCAAGTCTGTGTAACCCATTAAAGGATAGCATTAGTTTGCTTAGTGTTTAAGTCTTTGTCCCACTACATTGGCCAGTTATGTAAAGACGTCCTCGGACGGCTGACCAAAGGACAATGTTCTTAAAGAAGCCCAGAAGCCTAAAAGTGTGTTGTTGGTCTGTGACAGACATTTAGAACATGAATGTTAATGATGTCCACAATAGCTTGTACTTTATATTGTATAATGTTATGTATAGAGAAACAACATGGTATAGAGACACAACATAGAGAAAGTTAGTTTAATTTTTCATAGACTGACTTGACAAGCTTGTACAAAGCAAAATACAATAATACGCCAAGTTTGGCTACCCGTTGTTAAATTACACCTGTGCTGATTTGGGGAATGAAAATAACTACACACATGGACAAAATTGTTGGTACCTCTCAGTTAATGGAAGAAAAACCCACAATGGTAACAAAAATAATTTTAATCTGACAAAAGTGATAATAAATAAAAATTCTATGAAAATGAACAATTAAAAAGTCAGACATTGCTTTTCAACCATGCTTCAACAGAATTATTTTTTAAAAATAAGCACCTGAAACCTGGCCTGGACAGAAATGATGGTACCCTTAACTTAATATTATGTTGCACAACCTTTTGAGGCAATCACTGCAATCAAACGATTCCTGTATCTGTCAATGAGACTTCTGCACCTCTCAGCAGGTATTTTGGCCCACTCCTCATGAGCAAACTGCTCCAGTTCTCTCAGGTTTGAAGGGTGCCTTTTCCAGACGGCACGTTTCAGCTCCTTCCAAAGATGCTCAATAGGATTTAGGTCAGGGCTCATAGAAGGCCACTTAGCCATTCTTGGGTGTCCTCTTAGCCATTCTTGGGTGTTTTTAGATGTGTGTTTTGGGTCATTATCCTGTTGCAAGACCCATGACCTGCGACTGAGACCAAGCTTTCTGACACTGGGCAGCACATTTCTCTCTAGAATTCCTTGATAGTCTTGAGATTTCATTGTACCCTGCACAGATTCAAGACACCCTGTGCCAGATGCAGCAGAGCAGCCCCAGAACATAACAGAGAATTCTCCATGTTTCACAGTAGGGACAGTGTTCTTTTCTTGATATGCTTCATTTTTCCGTCTGTGAACATAGAGCTGATGTGCCTTGCCAAAAAGTTCCATTTTTGTCTCATCTGTTAATAGGACATTCTCCCAGAAGCTTTGTGGCTTGTCAATATGTAGCTTGGCAAATTCCAGTCTGGCTTTTTTAACAATGGTGTCCTCCTTGGTCGTCTCCCATTAAGTCCACTTTGGCTCAAACATCGACGGATGGTGCGATCTGACACTGATGTTCCTTGAGCTTGAAGTTCACCTTTAATCTCTTTAGAAGTTTTTCTTGGCTCTTTTGTTACCATTCGTATTATCCGTCTCTTTGATTTGTCATCAATTTTCCTCCTGTGTCCACGTCCAGGGAGGTTGGCTACAGTCCCATGGATCTTAGATTTCTGAATAATATATGCAACTGTAGTTACAGGAACATCAAGCTGCTTGGAGATGGTCTTATAACCTTTACCTTTAACATGCTTGTCTATAATTTTAACTCTTTCCTTTTCTTCCTCTGGTCCATGTTGAGTGTGGTGCACACCTTGTCACCAAACAGCACAGTGACTACCTGTAGCCCTATATACAGTATAGGCCCACTGACTGATTACAAGATTGTAGACACCTGTGATGCTAATTAGTGAACACACCTTGATTTAACATGTCCCTTTGGTCACATTTTTCAGGGGTACCATCATTTCTGTCCAGGCCTGTTTCAGGTGTTTATTTTTTTAAATAATTCTGTTGAAGCATGGTTGAAAAGCAATATCTGACTTTCATTTGTTCATTTTCATAGAATTTTTATTTATTATTACTTTTGTCAGATTAAAGTTATTTCTGTTACCATTGTGGGTTTTTCTTTCATTAACCGAGGGGTACCAACAATTTTGTCCACGTGTGAATACATGCCCTAGAAGAATCCCACTTTCACATTTTACTGCACATTTACTGTTTATTTGCCAATTTTACAAAATAAGTAAATAAATAAAAGGTGAATTAAATAAAACATGTAATGCTAAAAAAAAGGTTTTTTTTCCCCAATAAATTAAACTCAGCAGATAAATAGAAAAGATGCTCTGAAATGTGAATTTTATTTTAAGTGTGCTCCCTGGTGTTTCCAGACTTACATACAACTGTAAGAAGCATGTGTATGAGAAATGTGTATGAAAGTTTTAAAGGTTTTTAAAGAAATTCCACCACCTAAGTTCTGCTTCTCACTCAGATGTTAAGTCATTCCGTGATGTTAAGTCATTTTGTGATGTTAAGTCATTCCGTGATGTTAAGTCATTCCGTGTGATATTTACCCACTGCTTTATATTTTCTAGGTAACACTTTACACTTTAAGTATTTACTAGATACCATGTAGTAACACATTAGTTACCATGTAGTGATACATTACTAATGGTTCCAAATGTTAGCTAATTTTAGGTTAATATAATAATGACATTATACTTCAGTTGTTTACGTGTCTACCTAACATTTGTCATCCATAGTTAATGTAGTACTTCATGTTGGCTAATGTATTACATTATGTTAGTTGGTCAGTACTTACAGTGTTATGGATTTCTTCATAGTGGTGGTGATTAGACCCAAGTTTCACAGCCTACGCTAAACATATACAGCCATTTACTATTCAAAACCACTAGATCTACACAAATCTGACATGAAATGGAATGTCTGAATGTGTGTCAAGCAACTTCATAACTTTCTGTGAGCGAGCTTTAGAAAGAATTGAACATTTCAGACCATTTCAGAAAATTTTGACTCTCTAGAGCGCTTCACATCAAGTCACTCAATTGTTTGCAAGTAGTAATTTCATTAAGCAATTTTGTTTACAAGTAAGCAGTACTATGTTTAAGAATAAGTGGAATTCCCATTTAAGCAGGTTTCCTTAGGCAGAAAATGTTGTAATTCAAATTCTAGATAATGCTCACCAAGTTAGTATAGCCTAGTTATACCATTACAGGTGCAACAACAAGTGAAGAGAAGGCCTGGCTCACTATTTATCTTCCACTTTATTCGAAGGCTGTTAAGTGGGGTTGAGGTCCATGCATGTTTAAGGCCAATGAAGCTCATTAAGACCAGACTTGTTAAGTCATGTCTATATGCTGCAACAGGACTTTTCTGCTTCACCAAACTTGACTTTTGGCCAAACCCACATTTTATAGGGCTGCCAATTAATGGAGTGTTCTTTAGTGACCCAGAAAAGACTTTTCCACTGCTTCAGAGTTCAGTGGCAGTGTGCTTTACACCACTCCAGCCAACACTTGGCATTCTGCATAGTGATCTTAGGCTTGTGTGCAGATATTTAGCCATGGTGACTCTTTTAATGTATCTCGCAGTTCTGGTGCTGATGTTGCTTTTAGGAATTCTGTAGTGAGTGATTCAACAGAAAACAGACATTTTTTATGTTTTTATGTATTATATATATATTTTTTTTCCCTCACATTTTCAGCACTCAGTGGGTCTGCTGCTTTGTGGCGGTCACTGTTCGTAAGAGCTTTTAGTTTTATTCAGCTCTGAAAATAAATAAGAGACCACTCCAGTTTCTTCTTACATCAGCATCTCCACATGTACAGCAGGTTCTTAGTGAGGAACAGAAGGTTGGGTTCCAGCTTTATTGGCAGATACAGTGAGGGCCTGGTTCATAAGAACAAGGTCAAGCAGCAAACACACAGGACAACACAGCTACAGATTGGCAGAGGGCCACACCCACTCCCTACTGACCGTGATGAGCATCTCATTCCAATGTCCCTTAACCACCGTGAGATGACCTCAAGTGACCTATTGGTAGACTGGTGAGCGGTGGCTGGGGTGAAGTGCGCAGCGTGGTTCTAAACACAGGCTTCTGGAGGTCATTAGGGATTTTCTAAATACACAGATCTAATATAATATCTGATCTGGAATTTGGGAGACACGTTTCCAGTAGTGTAGAGAATCAAACAGAACTTCTCATTTTGGTCAAACACAAACCCAGAAACTCTACAACTAGAGACACTGACCATTTTAAGGTGGTCTTTTATATTTTTCCAGAGCTGTAAAAGTAACAGGGCTGAAATTTTTACAAACTCAAGGCATTAAGCTTTTTAGTGAAACCTATGTTCATCTATTGGTTATCGTAGGGTTATGTGCTTGGCTTTATAAACCTGTTAGCACCTGAAATCAGTTATGTGTTATGCCACATACTTTTGGCAATACAGCGTACTTGAAAGCATTATCATTAGACTTACAGGAGTAGAATGAGAATGATTAAAAGATTACAGTACCAAATTTATACTGTCAGTGAATTTTCTGACAACTTTAGTTTAGAACTATGGGAAAATAATAATGTAATAAAGCACATTATTTTTTGTTGACAGTTTGTCAGCTTTTGATTAAAAAACATAGAAATAGTATAACAGGGTAGTATGGTTGACTTTTCGTTATTATCCCTGAGTTTTTTTGGCTCATTTCCAGTTCAATTCACCCAGTTCAGAAACTGAATATGAGGGAAGTTTAATTACTTGCCCAAATACACATAACTACGAATTGGATTAGGCGGGAAATGCAAATTCAAGTTGTAATGCTTTTCTTGCTTTAGGTTAGAATAAAATTGACTCGGTTAAAACTTTAGAACTAGGAGTCAAAATCAGACAGAATAAAATACAAACAGCAACTCATAGCATACCAACAAATGTCACGCATGGCATTACATTTGTGAATGATACGTATGTACGGCAGCATCCATTTGTAGGAAGGGTCAGGAGGGCAAGTAAGGGAAGTCTGTATTAATGGGCAGTGTGCTGAATAATGGACAGTGTGAGGTCTAATGAAAAGCTCCCAGATAAGCATTAAAGATACAACCCAGATGTGTTGTAGTCTGCAGTCAAGGCCTAATATCAGTCATTTTCTGTGTATTACCACATACATTTCTTATCTTGTATATAATTCAGTCAAAGGAAATTTCCCTAACCCTGTAATTTGCTGCTGTTTCCAAAGTGATGAATTGTCCTTTGATCTCAGCTGCGTTTTTTTTTCTTTTTTCAGAGCAAGTTACGTTATCCAAGCATTTGACCCATTTGACATTACACTGGACCATAAGATAACAGGTTTATGCAAACAAATTAACAAATTAATATATATTTAGTCATACAGTACTGTGCAAATCCCACGCCATCCTTAATTCATATCATTTCATGTTTATTACAGGTTCCATTCTTTTTGTTCCCCTGGATTTTTCAGATTTTAAGCCAGAATGGGGCTTGGTTTTCTGTATATCTTATAGTGTGACAGATTTGGTGGGCTACCAGAGTCCCATTTTCTCTATGTGTTGTAATTTTTTTGGAAAACTCCATTGACTTCCACTTTCTTGAGTTAAGTGGTTTATCGTAAATATCATGAGAAATGAATAACTGTGTTCACCTTATAAAAGGCCATTTCTTTTTTGATGAGTTTGACTTTGTGTTTTTGAGACGTAGTTTTCTTTAAGATCTGAAATGGCAAAATTTCGCATTCTTTATTCTCACAAGCAAATAACTTACAAATTAGTTTCACAGCAGCTGACAATGCTGTAATTCAAAAGACACAATAAAGAACCTTGAGGTTAATAACTGAACAATACGCCTGGAATTTAGGAATGTAATCATCTGCAATTGTAATCACTACTGCATCTCCCTAGAGCTCCTAATTGCTTCAATAAACCTCCCACTTGCCGTTGCTCAAGCACATAGCCTACGGACATGGTGCAAATGTCTCTTTAATGTTGTAATGAATCACTCATGAAGGCGGGATGCATGTTTGGGAAAGTCTTAAAAGATCAAAACAAGGCCAAATTTAGTGAGTTATAAACATAATAAATAAAGCAATGTAAATGGTTGGAGTGTGGGGTTATGCTGTTTTACTTGGAACCAGTGGTCTTTATCTTGGCGCACACCTTGGATAAGCAAAGTGGCTTAAGTCCGGCTATGTAATTTCTTAAACAACTAATGCTAAGCCTCCTAAAAGTCTAACGATATTCATGTCAGTAATTCCTGGGTTGTTGACTATTCAGTGGCATTATGGGAATTACTTTTGAAAAGCATTCACTGGTAATTTGATGGGAACGTGTTTAGCAAGACTTAACTACAGTGCAAAACTTTGGGCACCCCTGGTCAAAATGTTTGTTACGGTAAATGGCTAAGTAAATAGAATATGCGGCATTATTTTAATATTCTGAGTGGGGTTGGTGTATTTTTCTTTTGTATTGTACCATTTTAAAGACCAGGGAAGAAAATGGAAAGGAGCACCACCCAAAGGTTTGGGTATCCCAACAAGTTTGAGCTTTTAAAAATATTTCACCAAGGTATCAGACCTTAATTAACTTGCCGTGGCTATGGGTGCCAGTGAACGGGAATGCTGGAGCTAGAGGCCTGGAAAACTTTCAAAGAGAACTACTCATAGGGTTGTTAGAAATGCAAAACAAAATCAAGGTTTAAAAAGACTCTTAGGAGGATTTAGCCGACTTTGCAGTGGTGGTGGTGCACCGTTCTACTGTGCAGCAGCTAGTGCACAAGCATGACCTAATGGAAAAACCTTTCCTGCATCCTCACCACAAAATCCAGCATCAGAAGCTTGTGCACTGATGAAGGGATGATGAAAAGGGGCACAACACTTCCACTGTTGAGCACTGGGATGGATTGATAATGCGTTGGGCTTGTGTTACAGCCAGTGGCACAGGAAACATATCACTGGTAGAGGGAAGAATGGATTTAGAGTAATTACCAGTATCTTTGGAAAACAAACATCAAGCCGTCTGTAAAAAAAAGCTGAAGATGAAAAAAGGATGGCATCTACACTCCCAGAGTGGTGATTTCTACTGATTTCTACTGAAGAGCTCAATGTTTTGCCGTTTTGAGGTATTTTTTTTGTCTGGGAGTGGACAACAGACCTTACAATCAATGGACTACCTCAAGAGGAGCGAGCTGAAGACTTTATGTCACTCAGAGCCCTCCAATCTAAACATCATCTTTGGGAATATGTGCATAGACATCAAAAACACAGTGCATGCAATGCAACACAAAAATCTCACAGAACTACAAAACCTTTCATAAGGTAGAATGGGCAAAAACAACCCTTAAACAACAATTTAAGGGTGCCCAGATTTGTGGCCTCTTACTTTATTTGTTGTTTTGTATCTGTAATAGATGGAAATAAATGCGTTTTGGAAACCAGGTCATCTTGCTAGCTTATTAACAGTAACAGAAATTGTGACTGGGTTGCTCAGGTTAGAGCCTCCCACTCTGTTATCATCTAAAGGATTTTTACTGAGATGGTTCAAAGCTTCAAATGTTTTAGGGGTAGGAACCTAAAACTACAGTATGGGGCCAATTGTACATGGACATCTGATCTTGTTGGACATACCGTTCCAAAACTATGGGTATTAGTATCAGTATCAAGTATGCCCAGCTTCACTCCCATAACAGTCTCCACTCGGTGTAGATTTGTGCACATTGAGTTTGTAAGGTACTGATGTTGGATAAGGACCCCTGCCTCTGTTTCAAGGTCTTTGGTGGGATTGGGGTCAAGGCTTTGTTCAGGCCACTGGAGTTCCTCAACACCAAAATCATGATGTCTTTACAGGCCTTTGTGCACAGAGTGACAGTCACACTTGTGAAAAAGCTTTCCCTAAACTATTGCCACACAGTTGCAAACATACACCGTTGTCTAGATGTTGGGGCATTAACTCTACCCCTCACAGAACTAACTTTGAAAAACAGTCCCAGATTGTTATCTGTCCTCCACCAACTTCACTATAGGGACTATGCATGTTAGGAAGGCCGTCATCCTCCGAACTCATTCATCAGACTGCCAGGTAGTAAACATCATCTACGTCTACGGCATTTAGCTGATGCTCTTATCCAGAGCGACTTACAAGGTTAATCATATTACAGGTGGGCCAATGTAGCGTTAGGAGTCTTGCCCAAGGACTCTTACTGGTGTAGCACAGCATAGTCACCCAGAACAGGAATCGAACCCCAGTCTCCCACATGGGACAGTAGCTTCCTGGTGAGTAGGGGTGTTATCCGTTGTGCCACACCAACCTAAACATGATTCATCAGTCCAAGTTTCTACTGCTTCTACTGTGAGTCCAGTAGTCTGCTTTGCATAACACCGAGTGATCTTATGTTTGTGTACTGCTGCTCAGACACTGAAACCAGTTTCATGACATTTTCAATGAAAAGGTCCAGCGCAGATGGTGCCTCCAGGGGCAGGTTGGAACTCTGAACTGTGTATTGAGCAGTGCAACACAGGGAAGGTGATTTTTACACGTTAACAGCTGTTCAGTCTTAGAAGTTGATTGAATTGTCTGCCCCTTGCAACCCCAGAAACATTCAATAATCTGATTGTTTTAATGTCTCAGCAATGGCACCTTAACTACACATCCTTTCAGACCCATAGCAGTTATTTTGTCATAATAGAGGGATGGAGAGAAATACTTCAAGTCAAGTCTAATGCATTTGCCACTCCTTGTTATGCCATTGGGACACATTGTTGTTCTGTAGGCTCCATTTTGCAACCTACAAAAGCATCACAGGACTACACTGAGCGCAGATACCGAGTTCAGAATGTACAATAACTATTTCAGACAATTAATTCACAAGATAAACAAACTAAAATATACATGAAAAGTACATGCCGGTAAATAGACAGGTCAGCTAAACAATGTACACCTATAGGTCTCATATATATATATATATATATATATATATATATATATATATATGAATGGAGAGGATACTTTGACCCTTGTCCACTGTAAACTGTACTCAGAGATTGGGGTTTCTTAGCAACACTCAGATAAATGACTTTGAGTGCATGTGTGAAGTGATGATAAAGGAGTGTATGATTTGTCTGTGGTGAATGTTGGAAAGGGTCTGGATTTGTCCAGGAGGTTGGTGGGCCTATGGTAGTCAGTCATGGTGGCAGTTATATATATTATACATTTTTTTACTCCAGCTTATGAATATGATATCATCCTCAGAAATGTAATCTGAAAATACATAACTTGTGCCTGACCATTGTGACTGGAAAGTAAATAAATGCAGGGTGGCCTTTGACTTTTGCACAGTGCTGTATATTTGAAGAACCATGAAAAAAAAAAGGCTGGAACGTTATTCTGTTATTCTTGCCCACCAAGTTTACAACTTATTTTTATAGTCAATGAATCTAAGCTAAACTATCTTTACTAAAGTAAGCAGCACCCAGTGACAGGAAGGTACAGCAGTCACAGCCAACTTCAGGCTAGACAGAGATCGGATAACAGGAACACGGGCAAGGGTCGATACACAATGAGCAATGCTCAGAATAAGAAGAGATAACCGGCTCAGACTGCTCAGACGGAGCAAGCCCTCAAACTGATGATTGCAAAATTAGGACTATAGGTGGCCTATAACCGCTAACTGAGCCGCTCAGACCAAAGATCACTCTCGTAATGCCCTGTTTTAAAAAAAAACCATATTTAGTCGAGCGTATGCCTGTATTTCAGTGATGGACACACACTGGGAGATGTTTCTCTGAAGACACTACCAGGGACCAAATGGAGGCTGTGTAAGCTACTTACCTGAGCTGACTACTAAAGCTCTGTTGAGTGAGAGGGAGAAATCGCACAGCCTCCTCACACACAGACACACACACACACACTTTCTCCCAGAGCCTACTTAAGCCGTGCTTAGTAAATGAACAAAAGTCACAGGGGTCATACAACTCCTACTGTCTCTCTTTCACACTCATACTTAATCCCTATAGCTGTAAAAAGACCTTGCAGAAAGAGTATGATTGCCCAGTTAACTCTGTAGGAGCAATAAGGAGTATAATTCCTGAAGGGTGAATACGGTACATGCTGTATTTTATATATAGTACTGTGTAGGAGTAAGAGATCATTTATTTTATTTCCATTCAAAAGATTCTATTCAATTTTCATGAGCTATTTCTGTATAGAGTTGATAAGATGATCCACTCGTATAAGGAAGGAGAGTAAGGGAAAACATGCGGTGCATGAAAATGTTTTAACATGTAAAGAAAGCTACACTGACCCAATGGGCTTTCACCTTCAGATAAACAGGCCTTAGAGCTCTTGTCTTTGAGAAATAGGAGCTCCACTCTTACTTCAGATCTGTCCATCTTTCCTCTGTAAGAAGGCAACTCAGCAGAAGCCTTTGCTTCAGAAGTAAGCCCTTAAATGGAAGTATACAAAAAAGGAAACAATCAAACTAAGATTTTCTTGTCCAACTTCTGAGCCTAGACCTGTGACTGGATAATCCAACCGTCTTCTAAATCTGAAGTTTGGTGATGTGGAAAAAATATCATAGCAGATTTCTTTGAAACACTGAAAACAAGTCCCCTGGAAATTATTGATCCTGTAATAAAGAAGAAATGACATATATGATGCATGGTCTCTGATAAAGCCCCGTATGACTGATTCACCTTCATTATTAAAGATAAGTTTATGGGTTTAATCCTGTTGTCTTCTGGTCCACTGTGCAGGCTACCAGAGATTATAGATTAATACAATCAGTTAATCAGTTTAAACAGTAGCATATAAATGGACCCTACCAAAGGGTGGACATTATTAATACTGAAGGGAATGTATATTATACCTAGTTGTTGTTTGATATAATAACTGTTAAAATTTCTAAAAATCAGTTCACGTTTTGACAGAAATGTGAAGGGGCCCATTATGCTCATTGTCAATGTTTCTGGGGTCTGCTAGAATAGATCTGGATGCATGTTCTCATACTATGCTGTATATCTGTATTCAGCCTCTGTCTGAAAAGCTTGGTTAGAGCTTTCGTGCCACATCCTAATAAACATAGCCTGAACATCATCCTCTTACAAGTTCCAGCAGTCCCAATCTGCTGTGGCGATTTTTACAATCCATCATGATCAAGTCAGACCAGAACGAGTTGGTAGACCTGATCCACCTTCGGAACCTTCTGGAACAGGACATTATGGAGTAGTATGTTTTTTATTGTTTTAGCTTTTTGTGTGTTGTGTGAGGGCATACCAAGCATAGCTGTAGGCAGGCTATAAGGGTGTGTTACGAGATGATGACATCTTGTTAGAGAGAAAAGACTTGGAGGTTCCAACATGGCATTTCAGACAGCTGAGAAAAGTGGTTTCTGTGGAAGAGAATTAGTTTCTCCCTAGGGTACATACAGGAAGTACAGGAAGTGAAAAATCAGGTTGAATACTCAGCAAAAACACTATCCACGAAAACAATGTAATTGAAAGTGAGATATTTAAATGCTTAAATATAAGTAAAAAAAAAACCTAAAACAAATTAACCTAGTAAGAGTCCCTGAAATGCGCCTATAGTATATTAATAATCCCCCTGAAAAAGACCGGCATGAAAATATGCAAATTGATTAATGTATTAAATGTTCTGCTTAAAACCACAATAATAATATGCAGGCACTCGATGCAAATCTATTTCTCCTGTTTGAGCTTTTGGGGCTGACTAATAATATAACAACATCATTGATCTGGACAAATAACGAGGAGGCTCTGTTTCTAATAAGGCTGTAGAGAGCATGTTAGTTCATAACGAGACAGGTCTGCTCACGAAATGGAACGAAAGAAAATGAGAAATTCGTTTTTATATTACATTACCTTCAGATCTCATCAGATTACATCACAGCGAGGCATCTTCTGAGAATTATGACAGTTCCATTACAAAGTGGTAATTAAAGCCCATATTCAGTACAACAAAGACTTTAAACATCAAATCTTCAAATCTCTTAAGTAAGGCAGTGTAAGAGGAGGATACTTCTTGAAACAAAAGAGAAAAGCCATGATTTAATATCATTACCACTGAGTGTGTTTATGCTGTATGATAAATTGTTCTTAAAATAAACAAAGTCATATTTTATTGATGGTGCTTTGTAGGGCAATTAATTTAATCTGAGAAAAGTAAGACTAATTTCATCAACAAATTTAAAGTTTGAACCTCCAAAAATATGTTAACATATCCTCTACAGGGAGCCAGTCTGAAATATTACATTGCTCTGCAAATGTGCGTGTCCAATTTCTAGGTATTTGCTTATTTTTAATAAACTGGGGGGAAATAAGACCAAATTAGATACAATAAAAACATTGCATGTTAAATTCAGCAAATAAACAGTACACAATAAATTGTGCAGTAGCGTGTTCTCTGTCAAGGACGTGTTAACATGCATTCCCCCCAATAAAATCAACACAATGTGTTTTTTTTTTTTTTTTGCTCGTGAATATGATTTGGCTTTGTGTTTTGCAGTGGCCAGTTACATATTCTGCTCACGACACTAAAGTTTTGGCAGCCAGTTTTGCAGTTTAGAAGTTTTCTCCGCTCCTTAAAAGCAGGCATATATTAGCAGTAGTGTGCATGATGTTCAGAGGCTTCGCTCAACAATAGCTGTAGCTACAGCATCTAGATGGAGACACAGATGTTCGGAAAGTACTTTAAACCTCTATGTCTTCATCACAGAAGTCACATTTTCCGTTTTTTGTTCTGAGTTGGCAGCTCCATACTCGCTAATTTCCTCCATTTCATGGCAGCGTTTAAGCCCTGCGCCTCACAAGCATAGCACAATTAGTAGACGATTTCCACCACACAGTTTACATGATTAGCTACAGCCTAGTAAACTGAGCGCTAATTTCAGAGATTGAGAGCACACTTTATGGCCATATCAGGTCCCAATTTGGAACAAGTCTACATCAAGCCCAAAATGTTTGTGTTTCCATGTGTGTGCAGGGTTCCATTAAGCTGCCTCGATCCCATTCCCTCCGAGGTGAAGTAGGCCGGGTTGGTGCATCCTGTACTCTCAGGCACAGCGAATCCTACTTATCAGCCCAGCGACGAAACGACCGGTATGGTTCTGCTAACCATATACCAACCGCGCCCATCATCACAGAGGACTTCCAGTCAACTATACAGTCCATGGCAATGGTATGCTACGTGATTTCCTATATGGCCACAACAGTATGTAGTAACCGTATCAGCATTGTTGTAACTAGCATGAAGCGACAGAGGGTTCATGTGGAATGAGTGATTCTGTCTTAACACAGATACTATAGTCCAATATTTGATATAGCTATGGTATTAAAGTGATAGTTTATGAGGGAACGTGTACCTCATCTTTCATTGTTCATCATTTTAGAACACCTTACTAGTTAAATCAGCCTCCTATAGCCTAGCTGCTATAGCCTAGCCATAGGCCTACAGTTGCTGTAATTGCTCTGTTTAGGCTATGATCTCTGTAGTTAGCCGCATTAATTATCAAATGAAAACTTTAATGGCAGTTCAAAGGTGTTTTATAGTGTTAGCTACATATAATACATCACACTTACCATAGAAATGATTCTCTGACCATTGGACTGAGCCACACAGGATAAAGTGTGTAACAGAGGATAACTCTACAAGTAGCTCAGTCCAAAACATCATTGCATGAACATTTACCATGGCATTATGCAACCACTATCACAGTTTCAAACAATACAAATACATTGCATAGCAGGTTTCCCGACAACAAAACAAAAACAACAATGCAAAGGTTGTTGATTTCAGTAGTCTTGTCATGAACTTGAGTATGAAGAGTCAAACGAAACCTTGTTTTGGCTGTTCACCTTGTCTTCAAGTTGTAGAAATAAGTGGAGGCCTAGTTTCCAAGGTAACTCCTTGACGATCTAATACTTAGCGGACTTGTAAAAACTGCCGACGTTCGAGATTCATACAGGGTTAAGATCATTGATCTTGTGGGTAATTGTAAAAATTACAGCTCTTCCCCAGGCAAAATTAATCCTGTTTAAATAGAGCTTTTCTCACGAAGGGCTGGCGGACGAGGAGGCAGGATGTAAACGCAAGTAATTTAATGAAATACAAAAATGACAAAACAAAACCAAAGATAGAAGCAAACAGTGGGGACTAGAAACAGGATTACCAAACTAACAGCCAACAAGAACACAACCATACAACATGAACACAAAACACCAAGCACACACACACAGGGGACAACAGGGAGTATAAATGAACCAAGACTAACTAGAAACATCTGGGAAGGGGTGGGGCTAGGGTTAAACTGGGGAACTGATTAGAGGGCGGAGACAGGAGGAGCACATGACCAAAACAAAGCACATGGAGAAAGACAACAAGGAGCACAGGGACAGGCAGACAGATAGACAGACAGATGTAACAGCTTTAGTCTACAACAGATAAAATCAAAGTGCATTCTCAGTTAAACAATAAATCAGTAAAGACTGTTAAATAATTAGTGAGTTAAACGGAAGTGGTCAGTGGTGCAAAGGTTAAGATACATATCGTCGCTGTCCAAAGAAAAACATGTACCTCAAAAATGGCAACTTAACAGGAGAGGCCAAAAACCTCAATTAATTTGAATAGAGGTCAATGGAACCAGACGTCTTTCCAAGCAGTTTTGGACCATTTCTGTTGGTCCATTCTTCATGAAATTTCCACACTGTGTAAACAGCAGCTCATGTGATCAAATGAGGCATAAAAGTAAAAATCAACAAAAATGGAGATACATGTTTGTCTTTGGGCAGCGACGATATTTAAAAAATATTAGTAAAAAAAGGGAGCAATGAATTGTTGAAAACTGGAAGAGCAGAAACTGGCCTTTGGTGCGATACTTACATTTTGTATGTAGATTATACACCATGTAAAGTTGGTCAAAACGGAAGCTCACTAGAAATGTGTTGCTAGTTACTTACCTGGCCTCATACCAGCTGTAGCCCTAATTGGCCTATGTTATGTCTCACTGTCTTTCCGTTCCAGGGTCGGCGTGTGTTGAGTGTGGATTTTCAGAAGGGGGAAGGTAGCTTGGGCTTCGATGTGGTGGACCTACAGGCTGAATACAAAGGAGGATCTGGTATTTTCATACAGGGAATAAAGCCTGGCTCCATGGCACACAGGTACTTGTGAATGCTTGTTTTCCCATCCTTGTAGGGACTACCACTGCTTGATCTGAGGAAGTTAAACCTGACCCTTATTCTAACCCTGTCCTGACCCTAACACACTTAAACTGCTGGTACTGCATTTGAGTGCTTGTTACCTGAAAGTTTTTTTTATTTCCCCATAATAATTTTACTTTCACTTGAGCACATCTTATTTTAATATTATTTTAATAACAGTAACAGAGTAAAACATTCCTAGCCAGTGTAACTTAAAGCTAGCATTAGTGTAACTTAAAATTAGCAGTTTACTGTAACTGCATGCTAGCTAGCTAATTTAGCTAATCCAGGTCTAAACAGGCTTCCTCATGTTCTCTGAAATGTCCCTTGTTTTGTTTTTTATTTATTTATCTGAACTAAAATCACACCCAAAAGTCCTAAGAAAGACCTGCTGCAGAGCAGATGGGCGGACCTCTCATGTAGTGCTGGTTGTTCTGCTATCTACTAACCATGCCTAGCACTTGCTTATGTAGTTGTAAATAGCACTGCTGTGTAAAACCCCACCGGATGCTAGCAAGCGTATAGCAAGTAAATCCTCAAAATCACAAAAAAGTAGTTGTAAGGTGACCCAGGGAAGAAACACAAAGGTGAGATTACGGCACAGCCAAATATGACATATTGTGCATATTGACAGCAGCAGTCTCTGTTTCTCCACTCACCGTAAAAGACTACTGTGTGATTTTTTGAGAGCACATGTATTAATTGGCCTTCTGCGTGGTTATTAGGGAAAGGTTTTCATTTTAGAAATTTGGTCGCCTTAGTGTAAGAGTATTGGACCTATTTTCTTTGAATATTAAAGCCACATTGAGCACTGGGATAGGCTCCAGCACTACCTGTGGCCCAGAAGGATAAGTGGCTTAGAAGACGAATGAATGAATGGGTGAATATTATAAATATAAGCAAGTCATAGAAATTACCCAAGTAGAATTGTTTTGATGAACAGCATAGCTAGTCCCATTATACATACATTACTCACAATTCTGCATCTGTCGATACCCGATACGAATCGATACCTTTGTTTAATTAATAAACTGTATGCTTGACCGTGTGGGAGAGACTTAAGGCATCAGGATTGACTTAAACCTTACTTTACTAAGTTTGGAAAAGTCTGCATCTGAGATTGGTTTACAGAATCAAATCTAATTTTGCAGTATTAATTTTTTTTACGTTTGTATTATCCATGCGTTCTTCCCATCATTTTTTCCCCCTCTGTTCTCCATTTCAGCGATGGGCTCCGCGAATCCGATCAGATCCTTGCAGTGAATGGGGAGGTATTTGACTGCTCCGTAACCCGACAGCAGGCCTTCAGAGTGTTGCAGAACGCTGTATCTATGACAACGCTGACTGTAGCCAGAGCACCAGCCAGTGATCTCTGTCCACCTCGCATGAGCCGCGCCGTGTCACTGCCCAGCGTCAGCGGCTCTTTCACTGTAAGACTGTGAAACCGCCCACCACGTCACTGCTTTCCTACCGTCATTACATTTTGTGTGACCTATAGTAAAAGTAACAGACTAACACAACAGTACATTTACATCTGCTGTACTTTGCCGCAGTTCAGCACCCAAAACATATTTTGGACAAACCTGTGAAAAAATGGATAGACCACCTAGGTAGTTATTTTTTTTTCTTTTGCTAAGTCATATTTTTCAGCCCTGCTGGGTGATGCAATATCTGCAGGAGCGAATGTAGTGATTCTGAGGCTCTAGCCAAAATACAGGAATGGGGCCCATGGATGCACATTTTAAAATTAGATGAGGCTGTGGGCTCCTGAGTGGTGCAACCGTCTACACTGCAAAAACTGAAAGCGATGCCATCTTAAATGTAGTCGATAGACAGTATCTCTTAGTTCACATTTTGAGATGGTTACATTTATCTTACTTAAGAAATTGAATTAGATTAAATTGTCTCACTATATGAACAGATAATTGTGTCTTCCATTTTCACTTCACTTGGACAACTTTATTTGACTTGCCATCCTAGGACCCATAAAACCACACTGAAGGAACGCCTCTCCATAGTATAGATGATCTTTAATTTGTCTTGGAATTGTGTCATGGAATAGACCATTCTGGCAATTAAGGCATTGGACTGAGTGATAAAGGTTTATTTGGATAGCTCACTGTATGTCCTTTTGTCCATCTGAGAAACAGAAAGCTATGCTGCTCCCATGGCAGAAGGTCTTAGTAGGCAAAGACACCAGTAACAAGTAACCACATGGATAGACACAATAGAATGATTGTTGATATGGCAGAAGATGGTACCTTCAAGATGGCACCTGGAAGAGCTGAGGATTCTTCCGAAAACTTGTGTGGCCAGTTGGGGAAGTGTAGTTGCTAAAATTTTCAAGCGAGAAAAGAGAATTCAACACCTCCAAACGTATGTATTAATCATGGCAAGCTGGAAGTTGTGAAGATGGAAATGGATTAAGTATGCTCAGGATTAGAAATATAAAATCAGTCAGGGGAGCAATCTGTCTACTACTGGGGCCATGAACAAATGAAGCGGATTTCGTTGGGAATGTGAATGTCAACAAGACAAAACCATTCTTGGATACAGTTCGGTGAAAGATCAACTGATGTCCCTAAATCATTCAGTATTACTGGTATCCAGGTTTATGCCCAACAGATACAAGAGATGAAGAAATGGAAGTTTTATGATCAAATACAGGCAAAAATTGACGAGAGGTGACAAGGAGACGTATTGCTCACGATTGGAGAAGGTTGAAAAACAAGGGGGGGTAATTCAATTGCATGTCCTTAAAAACAGGAATAATTAAGAAGAGCAAGGACAGTGGGTTTTTATTGCTAATTAATTTTTCTGGGCATCACATTATCAAATACCCCATGTTCTACATTCTCTCACCAAGATATGAAATGGATGGATGGAGAGGTCCATTTCAATTGCAAAGACGTGACCTGGAGCTGATTGTGGAAAATCATTAAATTTGACCTGTAGAACATACCATGTGACTTGAAACACAGCATCAGCAATCAATTTCAGATACTGTATGCAATCGATAGAGAACCAGAGGAGCTATGGATGGAACTCAAAGAAAACACTGAAAAATAATTAGACAAAATCCTTGAAAGAATGAAAAAGAGAAAGAAATCAAAGTGGATGACTGACGTTACCGTGGAGATTGTTAAGAAAGAAAAGAGAGGCGTTAACCAAGACGGCCAGAAAGAGAGACACCATGAATTCCAGAAAGCAAATGATTCAGTACTCAGTGGACAATATAACAGGCAAATTCGAACCAACATAAATCAAACACAGATGGAAAGTGAAGAAATCTACAAAAAGATCAATTACCAGGACTTCGTATTGATGTTAGTTCTCAGTCCTGCTAGAAGATAAGGCTAGACAGGCCCTGAGACCATTGCCAAGGAAGAAAGCTGCAGCTATCGATGGCATTGCAATGGCTCATGCCAGTGAATTTATACTTAAATCATTTAACACAAGCTAGAGCCTTAGCCTGAAAGAGACTAACAGATAGAAGCAGGACTGCACTGGATTGTTGAAAAGGAGTACAAGAAACTAGACGACATGTGTTCATTTATTACAGCATAGGTTGTGACTAGAACATACAATTGTGGAATGTCCTCTGGAAAATGGAAGTGTCGCAGCACATCCTCTAATAAGGAAGTTCTACACTGATCAACAAGCCACGGTCAGGACAGCCTCTCAGCCTGCGTGCAGAACAAGGAAGGAGAAAAGCAGGACAGGAGGTACATGATCAAGGATTCAACACTACAAATCTGGAAGGCCTGAAGACCTGAAGATCCAGTGTTCAAAAATATGACACACCTTGGCCCACGGCAGAACAAGGATGAAGGAGCTGGCAAAGATGTTCAAGTGCAATGATTTGTCTCTACCAGCAAAAGGTCAGAGTCGTCCAGAGTTGGGCTGTGGTTCTTTATGGACATTAAAGCTGGAAAATAAATAAGAGGTAAATTCCATATTTGGAACATGTGTGTTGCCAAAAGGCTTCTGACAGTTCCTTGGAGGGGAAAGAAAGGTTCACCTCTCTCTTTAAGCCCACATAACAAAATCGGAGCTCTCTGATCTTAATTTGGACATATTCGGAGAAGATCTCGTTCGGTAAAAAGGCCGTTATGCTTGGAAACATTGAAGGTAAAAGAGGAAGGGGATGGCCCGCACTGAAAGTGATGGATACAATCATTGGGATGTACAGGCCTTTCAGAAGCCTGTGGACCCAAACATGAGGAGGACAGGATTCCAGAGGAACATTATCCCTATGGTTGTTGGAAATGACTGGACAGTACCTAATAATGACAGCTGTAGGTAGCTGAGTTACTGTTGTTGGAAATGGAAGTGTACATCTAAAATTCCAGTACTTGCCCATCTGACAGCTAAATAAGATCGACAAGCTACAGTCTTAAGGAACCCGAGCCTTTCCTCGAGCGTAATGAAATGAAAGTAATTGAATTAGCAGTTGCAGTCTAAGGAAGGCACAGTAAGCTGTGTTTGTGTTTGTTTTCCACTGTAGCCGAGGAACGTCCAGCTAATTGAGCTGGAGAATGAAGGCTCAGGGCTGGGATTTGGTATCATTGGAGGGAAGAGCACAGGCACCATGGTCAAAACTATCTTACCTGATGGAGCCGCAGGAAAGGTAATGGCCCTGATGTGATTATTCATCATGTCTATAGAAAAAGGCACACCCACACACAAGCTTCCTGCTGTGCTGAACACAAGTAAATTTGAACTAGACGAGCTTTCCAACCTTTATAGAGTGGTTGGTGTAGCTCAGCGGATAACACCACTAGCCACCACCCCACGTGGGAGACTGGGGTTCGAATCCCAGTAGGGGTGACTATGCTGTGCTATACCCATAAGAGGCCTTGGGCAAGACTCCTAACACTACACTGGCCTACCTATAATGTGGTTAACCTTGTAAGTCGCTCTGGATAAGAGCGTCAGCTAAATGCCAGAAATGTAAATGTATAGACAAATATATGTGTCAACATAAATCTGATTATTGTATGATTAGTAAAAAGGAACAATATTGCAATGCACCTTGCGAATCTCAGTAATGTCTCACTGTAATATTGGTGTGTAGTTATAGATGTTGTGTGTCGTTTTCATTTGTGTCCGATTTCTACTTTTAGGGTCGATTATTATGATATTGTAGGTGAAAAACATTTGAGCTCCTCCCTTCATTATTGCAATCACCTGTTGCTTGATGTGTTTTGTTTTCATCCAGTTGTTAGATTGGCCCATCTTGTGATCCCTGCCTCTCAACATTTCATTAACACTAATTATTTCATTTTTAAATAATAACAAGCATAATTAAGGTTTTGTTCATTCATAGATAGATCATAGATAGATCATAGATAGATAGATAGATAGATAGATAGATAGATAGATAGATAGATATGCATTAGTTCATGCAGGCTACGCAGGTCTTATTGAACATCAGTCGTTTAATGTGCAGGATGGGCGCTTGCGGAGTGGCGATTTGCTTCTCAAGATTGGTGATGTGGACGTCTCCAGTATGGGCACGGATGAAGTAGCGCGAGAGCTCCGTGAATCTGGCTCCAAAGTGAGGCTCCTCATTGCCAGGGAAACCACGGACAATGACCTCATGCAACCTGTTGCCCAGCAACAGGAAACACAAGAAGGACAGGTGCAGTGTTACTGTTTGTCTGACTTCCTGTGCGCGTGTGCATGTGTGTGTGTGTGCGCGCGTGTGTGTGTGTGTAAGAGAGAGAGAGAGAGAGTGAAACATCATCACTGAGACACTGAATTTGTATAGTTAGAATTTTTGATTTCTGCTTCTTCAATAAGAAGTCATAACCTGATAACTAGAAGCCAGGTGGAGAGCTGCCCAGTTCTGGCAAACCAAAGTTAGTATCTTAGTTATCTTGTATAAATGAAGGCCTTTCAGTTTCTGTTAGTAAAGCGGAGTGCTAACCTGCTACTGACGTCTCCCCTATGTGACAGAAGATCTCAAAAATAACATCTAATAAACCTATTGTCAGTTCTGTGACACAAACAGTGTGTGTTATTTTACCCATGCAGAGCGGGGAAGGGGATAAAGAGTTAACTGTCCGAGTTACAAAGAACAAAATCGGCTTGGGCATCACCATCGGCAGGTCTAAAGAGCATCTTGATGCAGGTAAGGAATTAAGCTTGGCTGTCTTTATTCTGACAAGAGGATATTATATGTGTGTCACACGAATCTCCAGCACTGGTTCCAATTTTTTTTTGTTTGTTTGTTTAAGTAACTTTAACACTGGTCATTTTACAGTATTCATCAGAGACCTCCAGTTACAATGCTGAAAGTCTGAGGACACCCCTCCTAAGGCTTAGGGGTTTCTGCAACAACAGCTGAACATGCAGAAACATCTTATCTCTGAAATCTGGTTGAATTAGTCACCATGACGACTTTAGTTTGTACAGAGAATATCACAGGATAACAGTGGATATAGTTTTAGAGTTTTTTTAAAGGTTTTGAATAAGTTTACTACCATATTCTAATGAGAGATAAGAAAATAAGCCCACTGGTGCATCTACAGGCGTCCTAACCTGCTTTAAGTGTCCGTTTCTATCAGCGTATCTCAGGAACAAGGAACCAGGACCAACATGCGGAGCTGAAAGTCAGATGGGCTTTATTACGCACACGAGTAAATAAGCACAGCAACAGTATACAGACAAACATAAAGGGAGAGACAAGGTCAAAGTCAGAGAACATGTGGAGGTCAGAGTAGACAGGCAGCAAGGCAAACAAAGTGGAGGGGCTAGGCAAGAGAATGGTCAAGGTAATAAGAGAAAGGTGGATAGCCAGAGAGTAGATCAAAAGAGAAAGCCGACAAGGGATTAACTAACCAGGAGGTCCAAACCAAAGGGAGTTAAAAAGACAGAGTCAGATTAAACATGCTGAGAAGAAATGCTCAGAAATGCAAACCAGGTTTGACAAAACTTCACAATGAGGAAGTGTTTGAGAGGGGTATATATACTGAGGCTAAGTGGATGCACTGATTGGATGACTAGGGACATGTGGGTGTGATGTCATCAGACGATGCACTCTGGGAAGTGGAGTCCGGGGGAGCGGAGGAGCCGGGGAAACCTAGAAGTGTGACAGCGTAGTTGACGTGGTAATCCCAGATCCTTCCCAAACAATCACCACTGATCACTCCCGTTACCTTAATTTAGTAACGTTGGTCAAAACCGATTAAAACAGATTAAATATGATGGAGGTGAATAATAAAGTGATTGGACTGAACATGTGGCTGGTTATTTGGAAGAACATCATCGTGTGGCATGCCATAGTTCTGGGAAATGAAAACTGAAATGAGTTGTGATGAAATCCGCACAGAACTCTGTCACATTCAGTTTCTTATACTTGTGCTTTGAACTTTTTTATAATGGCTTTTATCTTACACCATATATAGGTGATCTTCGTAAACATGTTTGGTGCCCGGAGTTTGCTTTTGTAGTTGTTAGCTTATGTGTTGTTTCTTTAGATTTAACTGTAGCTAAGTAATGGAAGCATATGACTTATATTCATATGTAGTATGTGATATGCAGTCGATTATTGAAATGGACCGAAGTAAGATGTCGCATCACCATGTAATTGGTGGTGGTTGGTGTAGCTCAGTGGATAACACCACTGCCCACCAGAGAGCCACCACCACATGTGGGAGACTGGGGTTTGAATCCCAGTCTGGGTGACTATGCTGTGCTACACCAATAAGAGTCCTTGGGCAAGACTCCTAACACTACACTGGCCTACTTGTAATATGATTAACCTTGTAAGTCGCTCTGGATAAGAGCGTCAGCTAAATGCCGTAAATGTAATGTATTGTTTGAGTATATTCAGTCTGTTAGAGATTACTTAACAGTTTCTGAACAACTATGATGAAAAACATGGTCCATTCGTCAAGAAAGGTCGCCTGGTGTGCCTGTTAGAAAGTGATAACACAGTGGTGCCCAGAAAGCTCTGTAACTCAGATGTTCACACTGTGTACCTCCACTGGTTTATCTATATTTATCGACATTCCTGCATAATTAAGTCATTAAGATGTTCGGGGTAGTGTGATGTGAAACTCTCTGCGAGTCAGATTGTTGGTCTCAAGAGTTGAATGCCTCTAAAAGCTACACCACCTAAAAGATATTGCACAAAATGGTTAATAATGCACTTCCTGACGTCTGAAGCCCAATTTATAATCCAGGTGTCATTCAACGTAAAAAGCCATGATGTTCGGAGCGCCGCAGGATTTTACGGTCCTGCG
>JAMWET010006938.1:222500-287500 GCA_024036415.1 Prochilodus magdalenae | reverse complement strand
ACAAGCATGCACTAGGTCTTTACGAGGCTCAGACTAGTGCTTTAAAGAACTTGCAATCTGGGGGTGCTGCAGCCCCACCTCAAGCACCCCCCCCCCAATCCCCATTTCTTGCTTCCCTGCTTCAGACTTCAATCACCTCTTATTGTCAGTCTGCGTAAAGAAAAAAATAGTTCCAACGTCTGAAATAAGCCGATTTGAATTCCTGCCTGAATGTTTGCTTCAAATGTCTCCTGCCCGAGCATCTGCTTGTTCAGACAGAGGCTGAGGCGCACCGCGAAGCTACAACCGTGCCCGTATCACAGCTTTTGATGCATTAGATGTGCTACTTTAACCAGAATAAGGTACAACTGCAAGAGCGGGTTTAATGAGTTAAAGACTCTTTTCAAGTGGAGGAGCTGGCATCTACACCACTAGGGTGCCATCGCAAGGAGACTTTGCTGAAACAGAGGGTTAAAAGTGATGCAACTACCTTGCAATTCATAGATAGAGCTCTGGAATGCTTCAAGTAACGTTCCAACAACCTGAAGATGGAGTTTCATTTGCATTATTTATACTATGTGGGATTTTTTTGCATAAACAACAAGATAAAGTGTCCTTTGTACGATCTTATGCAAAAGCTTGTGTGCTCAGAATACGTTTTGTTGATTTTCTACTAAATAAAATAATGCAACTTCTACAGAGAAGAGACTTCTGCACAGTTAATTCACAGTTGCTGTTTATTTAAATAATTTAGCATACTAAAAATGAATGCAAAAGTTACGGCACATTTCGAATTTTGTGTTTAATTATTTGCTAACAATAGAAATGATCCACTAGGAACATGAACAGGAAATTGTATACATGTGTTCACATGTCATTTGGTCCTAGATTTGCATACAGCTGTATATTGTGCTATGGCAGGGTGAGAAAGTTTTATCGATTAATTATTCTTGACATCAGCTGTTGTGAGCAGTCTATGATATGTCTCGCTTACCTCTGTGTTTTTTTCTATCTTTATTTATCTGTGTGGATTTGGCACTGGTTTACTGTGGAAAGCCGAAAGCAAACAGTAATTAGTAACCCACTGTGAATTAGGTAGATTACCTTCCTCACAAATACAGCACTCCTGTCTCCTGGATGCCTTCAAACCATCACTCGGATCTGTTAAATTCTATTACCAGCACACTTGATTGAACACAGTGAAGCATTGATTAGACAAACCAGATGATGGATGGCAACTCCAGATGATACAGAGTGGCAGGAAGCAAATGGGAAGGGTTAAGCTAATAAGTTGACGTATTTAAGATTTAAGTATCCATGTACTGTAACGTTATGTAATACATACTTAAAGATAAACAGCTTTTTGAAAAACAAGTACTTCATAAATCCATCAAAATCATGAAAACTTACCAATGGTCTGATAAACTCTTGATCTGGTCGATTCTGGGTGTCAGGTGATATGCAAGTCCAGCACAAGCCATAGCTTGGCAGGTAAATGTACTTAAATGTGGATCTGAAATTCTGGCTCTATAAACTAAATCTGAAATCAAGTCTACATATCTAACATTTCTCAAGCAGAGACTGTAGTACGGCCATCATGAGACTGAAATAACTTTGTTTGTTTCAAACGTATTTTTAAAACATAAAAGCAAAACTGATCTACAGATGTAATGTGACAAGGTCACTTAATAAAATGGCTTAAAAGAAGTAAAACAAATATATCATCTATATAATCATAATATCGGCTTAACAACCTCAGCATGCGAAATATTTGATATTATAGGGGCATGGCGTTACTTTCAGTAATGTGCATGTATATACATTGTAATATACATAATATGGTGTATGAATAAGTAAATGGTAAATGTGGAAAACAATAAAGCAGATGCTCTTCTATCTTCTTTTCCAAACATGAAAGATAAAGCAGGATTGGTCTTTCCCCAACCTCTATCCTTTCGTTGTTTGCATGGTGGCTGTCATATTGACTAGTTACCCATCTGGTATACAACCTTCTGACCAGCACCTAAACGGATACAAGCACCAATACATTAAGAGTAAAGGAAGAAAGTAGCTGCTGCCCGCCCCGTGTTACCTTCAGGTAGATCTCCTCTGTACCTTGTTGAACTAAATTTGGGACATGTTCATTGTTGTTTATTATCAGGGTCAAAACTGTCAGAGGAAGAGAAGGCAGAGCTCAAGAGGAAGTGGCAAAGCATGCTGGGAAAGAAGTATGAAGTCACGGTGTGTTATCTTTTACTTGTTTATCACTTATCTGTCCCGTTTTACCAAGTTTCTCTCAGTAACAAGACATCTGGGAATCCTAGTGTTTGTTAGAAATGCATGAGTGTGTGTTGACGTTCTGCAGATTGTCTGTACATGCGTCATGTGACTAAATGCATATGCATGTTAGGTATTTTTGCTAGCATTGTTAAATAAATGAACAGCTATGTAGATTCTGTGTGTCTCTATTCAAAACTTTGAAATAAGTGGGGGTTCTTTTAGGCAAAGAGTTAACACATCCTCTACAAACATCAAAAGGACCCTCTTCTACAGTTATGCAGTGCATAGTTTCTGTTTATCTGCTGAGCATCATTACTGAGGAAAACAATTCAGTTAAAAGGACCATAGCTTTGCACAGGCCATATTGTTTTACATCAATTCTCCCCATATATGTTAAATTCTGCAAAGAAATAGAAATGGTCTGTTCCCTGGACAGGCTGTGACTTCATTTCACTTCCAAAATCAATAGAACAATTTCACAAGGGCGCCCAGACTTGTGTGTTGAGCTGTGCAGGTGCCTGTCTGTATATGTGTGTGTCCTTGTGCACTGTAGGTGGCCCAGGTGCAGAAGTTCAGCGAATGCAGTGGTTTGGGGGTGAGTTTGGAAGCAAGAGCTGGCCATCATTTTATCTGTTCCATACTCCCTGAAGGACCATTAGGCCAGTGTGGCCTACGGCCTGGAGACCAACTACTGGAGGTTAGTTTTATGTTACTGCATGGTTCTTTACAGTGCTCCCCCATGTTCCCTATTCATTGGTTAGGGTGCGGCCACAGATGAACTTCAGTCAGGAGCTGTAAACCTGCTATGTAGTGTTATAGTTATGAATGGGCTCAGCGACAGGGTAGAGACGGTTTTCCTCAAAAACGAGTCAAGTGCAATGACTCCTGTATTTCTGTTCATGTTAGAGCACAGCAGAATAAAAATAAATCCTCAGCTTCTTATTATTACAAGAAAGTATGTCCTGACTTTTATGAAGGACTGCTAGTTTATGCCATTGGCCGGCAAATCCAGCCTAACATGTAGCTTAAGCTTGGAGCCCGTTTGGTGTTTAGTAGCAAGTTACTAAAATATAATTCAATCATAATTCATTCATTTTACTGCATTTGTAGCCACAGATGCTCCGCCCACACATAGACAGATAGCCTGGCCACACTGTCAGGATATTGCCATTTGGATTCTGATTGTCTTATGTTTTCTGCACTTACACATAATCGCATTTCCGCGTATCGTTTTGCGTTGCCCAATGTTGTTGTTCAGCTGAGCAAACAGCACTCTCAGCCATAGACACTCTCTCATCGTATACTTCTGTGTGGTTTTTGTTTTTTTGTGGTTTCGACGTGACCGCAGCAATATACAGTATAGTGAACCGATCCGTTATATCATCTTCTCGTTGCAGAGAGAGAAAGGAAGCGAGAATTTCACATCCAAACCGAAAATAACCTCAAACCAAAAAGCTCTTATTCGAGAGCTGACTCTGATCCTGCTCTCTCACAGCACTTGAAAAGAATGGAAGTGCCTATCATTCTTTCTCCTCTCTCCTTAGTGCTTTCTTTCTTTAGACTGTCACGGCCACGGATGTCATCCACCATTTAACTTGGCCATGTACTCTGTATAAAATGGGGCTTTTTGATTGCTCATATCCCTCAGGAGGGCGCATTTCACTCACTCGGACTCTCAACAAACCTGAACCAGGTAACGAGAGCTCCGCAGCACGTAATTACCTGCCTCGGATGTGCTGGAGGGTGAATCACGCTGCAAATGTGGACTTGAGCCATCTGAGGGCTCTTGAAGCCTTGAGGATTTGACTAAGAACCGTTTCCAGACACATACACTTAGTTACCGGCAGATACGATCATTCGTGACTTTATCAGATATACTTGAAATGTATGGGCACTTTGTTGTGCACTTTATCGCCCTGGTGTAACTCATCCATCAGTGGAAAGCAGTGGCGCTGGTGCTTTCTGGCACAGGGGAAGCACAAGGGGTAATAATCTATAGGGGAAATGTTTGGTATCACTCATGTTAATGAGTTTTAGTTCATATTCAGCAGTAAGTAATCTTCAATAGTTATCCAGTAGTAATATATACAATGTGAATTTTATATTAGAAACTTAGAAACTGTTTTAGATGTTTTACATAATAGTTTTTGAGATGCCCTTTGTTTCCAGACTCTCGGTAATAGGGACTTTATTATTTAACACATGAAGACATACAGGACTAGCGTAATAGTAAACAGTTCACAACCAGAGGTTCTTTGTTAGTGACCTGTCAGCGTTATTAGAACTCCCTTGCCTATAATAAACTCACTGTAGTGCACAGCATCAAGAAGTTTGATTTGATAGACTTTTATACATTGGCAGAAATATACTGTCAATAACTGAGTGATGATCATCGTCCTTTTAAAACCTATTTGAAATTGCAGTCTTGCAGTAAATCAAATCTAAATTACTCACTCCCTCACATTCCTCCACACAAGATTGTCCACAAAGGGGAGCTGTCCATACTCTAGTAGCTAGAATGGAAACCTGGTTTCGGATTAAATGAGTGCAAGCCTTCTAGGACTTTTTTGGGTACTACTTCCTGGTGCTCTTTATAATTTTTTCTCTTTATAACTTCCACGTTTTGTGGAAGTACATAAGGACAAGCAGAAAAGATGTGTGTTTTAATCAAACCAGTTGTTGTCCTACTTTAACTTGAAATTTATGAAGATATAAAATTTGCACCGTTACAGCAGAATATACAGTAAACAGGTACAGAGCAAGAGGTAGTGCCAATTATACAAAATACAAGAAATAAAGAAATCTCTATTATTAAGAGTAAAAGTAAAATTCTATAAGAAACTGCACACATGTACATGTGTTGTGAGGATATATGTTTCACAGATACTGTATAGATATTGCACTGTTACGTCTTATTATACCAGCTGCATGAATACTGATAATCTTGGCATTCACTTCATAATGATGATATAGGAAGTCAGAGTCCATGAGTTATAGTGATGCTGGCTGTCAGTGTGAGATGCATACAGGATGTATACAGATGATGAGGTGCAGCAGCAAGTATTCCACAGTAATGAAGTCACATTGAATAGTGCATATAGTGTACTACATTGGTGAGTGTCTGATGCTCTGCTTGGGGAGGTGCCGGTTGTAGAGCCTAACACCACTAGGGAGAAAAGAGCTGTGGTGTCCCTCTAGCATATTGCATGTGGAGGAGCCTGTTACTGAAGGTGCTGGCCAGTACTGTGACTGTCTCTTGTAGTGAGTGAGAGGTGTTCACGATTGGATGCCAGCTTGGTCAACATCCTCCTCTCCCCAACTACCTCCACTGGGTCCAGCACACAGTCCAGAACAGAACCAGGCTTTCTGATCAGCTTGTCCAGTTTCTTCTTATCTAAAGTCGTGATGCTGCAGCCCCCCATCCCCACCCACCTGCCAGCAGACAATGGTGTAGAAGATGGCTGATGCCACCACCCAGTCGTAATGGATCTTACCGCTGGTTTATTACAGAAATCATTTTTTACATTTCTGCAGACTGACGTGTGTTGGAGTCTGAATGCCCTTAGAAGTGTGGTCTCTAGCTGTACACGTCCCCATGCCACACATTACCACTCTACCGAAATGTCAGTGCTAAGAATGATCTGCCACCCACATAAACCTTTTCAGTGGTGGTCCCATGCTGGTTCAGTTCCATTGATGGACAAGGTAGAGGGGGCTGAAATATTGTCCAGCAGCAGATGAACCACATTCAGTAGCTGCAGTCCTACAAAGAGTTTATAGTAGACGTTTCTGATTAAATGACCGATATGTGCCAATACAAGATGAAGCCATGACACAATGAAGATTGTGCTCAAGCATATGAAATGAACAACTGCACTGTTTGGACTACAGGTGAATGGAGTACCCCTGGTTGGTGAGACCCACAAGGACGTACTGGTGTTACTGAAGGAACTTCCCGTGGATGTGTTTGTAGTGTGCTGTCGCTTGATCCCACCCACTCCAGATGAAGATGACGAAGACGATGACGATGTTCAGTTTAGCCTCAAAGAACTTATCGCCGAGTTTTCAGATAAGGTACAGTTGGTGTATTTGCTACAGTTTGCTAAACTGTATTTCTTTCGTTATTTTCGTTAACTTTAACTTTGGTTTATTATTTTTTAAATTCATAGTTCATAATAGGAAGGGCTCTTATTCTGCAAAAATGAACGTGTACTTACTTTCTTTTAACTTAAAGATCTTGAGGTACTATTCTAATAGATACAATTAAATATTATTAGGCATTTCCAACTGTTCAAAATAGGGCAGTTAAGCTCATTTAATTCATGCTGGAGTGATGGTGTTGTTATAGAAGTGTTTCATTACAGCAGACATCCGAAAGAAATGGCTGAAGCTTACATTTTCTGACATTCCTAGGGATTTCCGTTCATACTAGTTCAGTTTCTGTCATGTTCCAGCAGAGGATGAGTTTGATCAAATGAAGTGAAATAAGTTCACATCCTCTACAGAGAACACAGTTCTGCACATTTTAAAGCACGGCCATGATTACTGTTGATTTGCTGAACTTACCATATGGGGGAATATAAAAAATAAAATGTGGCTCCTGCAAAAGTTTGCCACTTTTTATTTTTATTTATATTATTTTCCAATGCGTTTAATTAACTTAATAAAAATTTTGCACTACCATTAAAATGCTGTAAGTCTGTTCTCTGCAGAGAAATGAGTTTTTACCTAGGCATTTAAGCAGGGGTGTTTAAACTTTGTGTAGAACTGTGTGCTATTCTTAAGGGCACAGTAATAAAAACAGGATGAGGACGTGAGGTTAAAAGTAGTCACATAAAGATGAAGTATATCTGCGGTACATAAAACCACACAATAAAATAAACTATATAAACGTAGAATATGGGCCCTGAATTTAATTGACTCACTAATTAGTAATATGATTGCTTGTTTGGTGACACTCTGTGGGACCCTCTTGCTATGGCAGGCAGAGCAGAAGAACAGCGCCTGGCGGCTGAATAGAGGAGGAGAGGATTGTGGGAAGATGGTGGTTCCTGCTCTATCCCAACAGGCCATGTGGCAGGATGAAATTCAGGTCTATGAGCTTCAGAAAGGAGAAGCTGGTCTGGGATTCAGCATACTGGACTACCAGGTGTTTCTAAGTGGATGTGAAGTAAAGAGAATCTTTTCCCAACCCTGATGTTTTAAGTTTTCTGCTTTAGATATCATCACTGTCCACTGAAAAACCTGTATCTCCATTTTTGGCCATTTTGACTTTTATGCATCATTTGAAAACAGCCGCTGCCAATTTATACACTGTGAGATGAACGGATCAACTGAAATGGCCCAGGAGTGCTTGGAAGGACGTCTGGTTCCATTGATTAAAATCGAATGAGGTTTTTGGCCTCTCCTGTATAGGGCTATTTTGGACATACTTGTTTTTCTTTGGACAGCGACGATATGTAAATACTATGATGGCTGAGAAGTGCAACAAATGAACATTTTGGAAACAAAATCACAAAAACAAATTTATAAACAAAAGCAAAATACATTTCAGAAAACAAATTTGCAAGACGTGAAGCACTCTTACCAGTACTAACAATTTTACAAACTGGGAATTCTGAAGGAGAGGGTAGGTCTAACACAGTTTTGTCCATTAAACTTTCGTGTTGTCCATTTTGTGGCTCTAATTTAGCTATTCCTATGGAAGGTCTTTACAGTTTTTAAAAGACCAGATGGAAGAAAAGTAAATGGAAAGCAAAAGCCTGCCAGCTGGCTAAGATGTGTCCCAAACTCCACCTACTCTACCACCGCAAAACAGTTTGACTGCCCAGGTTCTGCAACAAACACTTCCTGTGTGAAGACCTACCCTTTCCGTCACTCCCAGTTTGTAAAATTGTTTCACGTCCTGTAAGTTTGTCTTTGCTTTTATATTTTTCTTTTCTGAAATACTAATTTGTTTTGCACTTCTCAGCCACCATTAAAAAACATGGCTACTGTTATTGTATGTTGCAGGAATCAGTGACCTAGTGAACTACTGAATAAATTCACTAGTTGGCGCTGTGAGCAACAGTTGACAAGTAGAGGACAGTGCAATGGTAACACTGCAGTGAACAGGCAAATTGAGAGAACATAAATCAGCTTGTATGTTAAACACAAAACCCATTTCCACTGCAAGCTGCAACTACATTACAATACAGGCAAGTAAGCCATGCAGGTTTCAACCACTGTCTCTGATAGAGGGCCATTTAACCAACATGAAACATAGTTAAAGACCTTTTAGCCTGAGTGTTTCCTGGTTCACTTTGCTTCGAGAGGCTTTTTTGTGAATACAGATGCTGATGCATCCAAGAATTTAGCTTAGCTCCTCATCCGGCTGATACTCGTACATGTACCATGAATAGCTAAAGCCAGTTTAAATACTTTGTCAGAGGGGTTTAGTTATTTTCCACTATTGTCTACTTTTTAGAATTAGGTACTGATAGCAAGGAACACATACAAATATCACTTAACATGGCCATATTGGGCTTACTTACCAAATACTAATAGCGAGACAATGGCCACAAAACATTAATCATAGCTATTTATGTCAACTTGTGTGGCAACTACATGGCTAAAATTAAACAATCAGGACAGGCCTACCTGGCACATGCTTGCAGAAGCACTTTGTACACAGTCCTTAGTTTGGTTAATACGCTTTGTATGGTGATTTAGCATCGATCTCCTTGTCTCATGCATTTTCTATTTCTCTGTCTCTCTCTCTTTCTGTCTGTCAGGACCCAGTGGACCCAAAGAAGACGGTGATAGTAATTCGCTCTCTGGTACCGGGTGGTTTGGCTGAGAGAGATGGACGCTTGTTACCTGGAGACCGGCTAATGTTTGTGAATGGGACAGATTTGAGTCACGCCAGCTTGGGTCATGCTGTTCATGTCCTAAAAAGCACCAACTATGGCACCGTGCTCATCGGTGTAGCCAAACCCTTACCGGTAAATACCTTCTGATATTTTTTATTTTAATTTAGACTCAAAGTTAATTTAGACTCAAAAATGATGTTTATACAAGCAGGAACTGACACATAGCCTAGATAAACAACTCCTACATATCTCAAGTGGATCCAACTGTAGTTTTTTTCAATGGGAAGAATAACTCATGGAAGAATAAAGTTAAATTAAAGTTAAGAATATTGTTTTTCTTGTGAAATTCACAATAAGTTTGATGTGTCACATGACCCTCTTCCCATTGAAAAAAACTAAAGTTGGATCCAAAATGGCCGACTTCAAAATGGCCACCATGGTCACCACCCATCTTGAAAAGTTTTCCCCCTCCCATATACTAATGTGCCACAAACAGGAAGTTAATATCACAAACCATTCCCATTTCAATCAATTTGTCTTTCATGTAATTTAAAAATGTTGGTTGCTCTTTATATTGTGATAACCAGAAGAAGTTATCATTTTGGAGATACAAGGGTTACTGCACTGTATATGTATATGTATATGTACACTGTATTGCCAAACGTCTTCACTCACCCATCAAAATGATTGAATTCAGGCGTTCCTATCACTTTCATGGCTGCAGGTGTATAAAACCAAACACCTAGGCATGCAGACTGCTTCTACAACTCAACTCAGTCGTGAAATGGTAGGCCATGTAAAACGACAGAGCGGGGTCAGCAGAAGCTGAGGTGCATAGTTCACAACTAGTTCACAACTTTCAATCACTACACATCTGAAATCTTCATGTGGCCATCAGATTAGCTTAAGAACAGTGCATAGAGAGCTTCATGGAATGGGTTTCCACAGCTGCGCAGCTGCGTTCCAGGCCTACATCACCAAGCGCAGTGCAAAGCGTTGAAGGCAGTGGTGTAAAGCATGCCACCACTGGACACTGGCAGTGGACCTGTTCTCTGGAGTGACTAATAATGCTTCTCCATCTGGCAAGGAGAACGGTCCTTGTCTGACTGCATTGTGCAGAATGTAAAGCTGGCATATTGATGCCAGTTTATAACATATGACAATTTTAGGTATAAATGAAAAACATTCACGTCTCTCTTAATAAATGTGCATGTGCAGTATTATTCAACCCCTCGTCTCAGTACATGGTGGAGCATTATTTTGTCTTGAGAAACATCTAATAAGTGACTTCAGTAAGTGCTGACACCTCTCTCGTAGAATCTTGGCCAGTTCTTCTCATGCAAAAAATAGATGTTTGATGACTTTCATGCTGCAGTTACTTTCTTCAAATCCTGCTGAAGAGTTCGTATGGCATTTTAATTTGGAGATTGAGGAAGCCACTCCAGTATACTCCACGACGGATTCCTTAACCAAGTTTTGGTTGACTTGAAGGTGCACTTGGGTCCAATGATCACCAAGGTTCAGGGCATAACATTCCTTTTTAAAATGGCTTGCTATTCCTGAATGCCATGACGCCAGTCACACGGTCAAGATTATCAGCCCCTGCGGAATAAAAAGCATTCCCACATCATCACAACCCACGTCCATGCCTGACCTTGGTGACTGTATTATCCTGGTCGCGAGCCTCAAATCACTGATCCATATGGCCAGGCAGTTCCAGATATGTTTTGTCACTCTATAGAACTGTGTCCCAGAACTCTGTAGGCCTATCCAAATCCCTTCTGGTATACTCCATTTGACCCTTTCCATGTTTCTTGGTCAAGAGTGGTGTGAGTTGCAAAGTTCAGCTGTCAAGTCTTTGGTTGTTAAGTGATCTTCTGAAACATTTGTCCCAGCTTTCTGCACGTTCTCATGGGACGAAAACCCAAGGCTTTCTTCCACATCCAGGCAGGTTTGCTGCTGTGCTGTTAGTTTGGACTTCCAGACAATTATCCCAATAGTGTCTCTAGGAATGTTCAAGGTCTTGCAAATCTTTTTATACCTGTTGCCCTTTAGGTGCAATTTAATTATCTCCTTTCTCGGCTTTTGTGACAGCACCTTAGTCCTCACCATGGTAGCAACAGACTTTTGAATGCTTCTCTGGTTGGTGCTTATATAACACATTAAAGATGAAGCAAATTAAGGATAGTCACACACTGATCAGCATCATTATTTCATAAGGTATGTGTGCCAAATTTAGCCAACCGACTCGTTTTCATCTGCAGTCCATGGCCCGGTTGCTGTTCTTAAAAAACTCAACACATATGATGTTAAATAAACGTTGTGATTCCAATACCCATGCTTTAAATTTTTAAGCCTTCTTACATCAATTGAAAGAGAGATCCAATCATGTGGAATGAATGGAGGGAAACAGCAGACTGGCAAAAGGCCAATTCCTTAACAATGTTGTGCAATCCCCTCTTGATCAAATATATCGTGCAACCACCGCCCAGTGACAAGTGGGTTTCTTCTATTAGAAATCTGAAATTTAAAAGTAGCACACTCAAAATCCATAAACTTTTTCATGAGCTAATTCAGGGAAGACATGCACAGGTGAAACCAACATTTGAGCAAACAGGTTTTGCATGGAGGTGTTGAGCTGGGGTCTTTAAAATAGGCTTGTTAATTACAATAGTAAATGTCAGGCATAAGCACAAACTCTCAAAACTCTGGTGAGAAGGACCTAAAGAGGCAAGGAAGGGAAATTTCCTGTGGCAATAGTGACAGAACCCACTTCCTGATGGGTGGCTCCCAAAAGCTGAGGAACCCAGACACCTAGGCTGGCCTTTGGTTCTAGGAGCAAGAGCCAAGAGGGGTCAACGTGGAGATACAGATTTTGTATTATTCCACACAGAAGCTTAAGTTTAAGTAAAGAAACATGAAATCTAGAAGATACATGCTAAGTAGGTGGCAACTACAGGCAATAGAAAGCAGGAGTGTCTTTAAAGGACCTATGTAGCTTTCACAAGGGAAAATTTTGAGTCTAGATGTGACAGTCAAACTGTGTCTGACTTGTAGTGGGGAAGCGTTTTGTCTTGTCAGCCTATATCTTTTGAAGGTGCAGAAATGTGGGCTTTATTCTGATGTCTGTGCACTCCTCCTTATCCTGTCACTGGGATGGCTGGCTGAAAATGACTAAAACACAAACGCTGAAAGAGAAGTGCCTGTGGATGAACTTCTCAAAGACGTTTGAGAGGACAGATAGGAAGCTGACATAAGGATTTAGACTGGGCACAATGACCGTAAGCATAGACGTCTCTTTTGTAATGATGGTCACCACATTTTTTTCTGGACTCATGCTACCTCCCTGAATTCCTGGATAGCCAGAACTGAGAGATGTGGGTATCATTTATAACAAACCAGACCAAATACTTGAAAAAAATGGAGGGCTGGGTTTGGGATTGTAGGCACGTGCTTCCTGGATGTCCCATTGAACAGGTGCCACAATGGATGTCTAGTTTTCTCTACCCTCCATTCCTGCTCTGCCTTTTAAAGGCGAGACAGGTCTGTCTTGATGTTCTTGGATGTGAAAAAAGTGCACATGTGTAAACTCTACTATTAATGGAAGGGCTGGATCAAGATGTATGGGAATGAAGGCGGAAGCACAGCAGGCTTTTAGCATGTTAGCATGAAATGTTGGCTTCAGTCCAGACCAGTGATTTCTTTGTCCCTTTAAGCAAAGAATCAGAATGAAGCAGTCTTGAGCTGATCTACCACTGCCTTGACTTTACTCTTACCCATTCTCACTCATCTCTCACTCAGAATGTACCTGACATCGCCTATGGAATTCTCTCTTTTCTTCCTTGACATACAGTTCATGTTCTATTAGTCTTTGAAGCACTTGTCTATCTAAGAAACTGGCTGCCACAGGAGAGGTTGAGGGCCATATATACCAGAGTTTAAGGGCCTTGTCAACGTATGCTTCTCAGGGATGTTGTTTCAGGGAAGGATAAAGGGTCAATTCTACTCTTAGGCAGAGAGGCACCGTGATATAGGTCAACAGCACAGTCCTAAGGCCTATGTGGAGGGTGTTGGGAGGTCTAAACACTTATGGCAGATCCTGATATTAAGGGCAAATGTCAATGCCGTTATGTGAGGAGGGCCTTTCAACATGCATGGCTCTGCAAGACATGCACTTTGTGAAATGGTTCTCTTTGGAAGTCTATAAAGGTATAGAGTTGTGGACAGCCAGCCATGGGAAACCTAAACCTTCAAAACGAAACACTCCTTTGTAAAACAATCCTCTCTGAAGCTTGAGCTGGGCTTTGGATTCTGCTACTGACTTTTCCACTAGGGGGCAACCATCCAGTGATTGACTCTCAGTGGTGGTTGGCATAGCTGAGGGATATCGTTTCTGAGAATTTCGTTCACAAAGTTCCACACTACTCCCGAATTGATCACTGCCGGTGACGTTAAAAAAAAAAAACCTGAACCCCAGGCCATTTCTATGAAGATGAGTTTAATATGTGTGCCTTTTATAAAAGTAAAAGAGTGAAAGCTCCTGTTTTTCAATATATATTTTTCTGTAAAAGTAAAGGGTTCTGTACTTTACCTTGAAATAAAATGATGAAAACTGACAATTGAATGATCGCAAAACTACCATTATATACGTCTTAAAATCCCATTTACATCTCTCCTCAATAAAATAATCATGGTTGCAAAAAGAAAGCTGCACATCAAAAAAAAAAAAAACAGCTCATAAAAGATCAGATTTGACAGCCAGGGTGAGAAAATAGCATTTTCTGAAGGTTAAGCACTTGCTTTGATTAATACTTTGACGAAAACAGCAAAGAAAAAAACACATTTCAAAAAAGTTTCGAAACCATGAACTCTAGTCGCGGAAAGTTTCAGACATAACGAGACAAAACTACAAGTTGGTAATCTGAAAGTGCTGTGGGTATCACAGCACCCACCTCAAACGCCCCAGAAGTGCTTGAGCATAAAGGGTAGGCGTTGCGAATGAGTCTAACTTGGCCGCAGTACAGCAAGAGTCTTTCCCTTAATCTTCTGCTGTTCTTTAGAAGTCAGCCAGGCACAACCGATCTGCATCGGTTGGGGTCTGGTACTTTGTGACACCAGGAGGTAAGGAAAGACGGCACTCCTTAACCCTCGCCTCTAACTCAACAGACTGATCAAGTTTGAATAAACTGATCCAAACACCAATTTGTCATGCTATCTTAGCCTGCAAATGCTGCCCTAGACCTCGACAACAGAGTTGGCTTACTCCAGCCGAGCATGCCTGTGTAAAGATTTCAAGTGTAGGCTGTTACAGACTGAAGACCCTGAAGCATTTCACATAGTATAGATCTCTTAAAATAATTATATATATATATATATATATATATATATATATACTTATTATATATACTTATAATATAGACTGTCTTAAACACAGCATTAGCTGAGTTTCTAAACATACACCTAAGCTGTATGGTGGCCCAGCAATAATGATAATACAAATCGGGTCCTGACGATGTCTGCGTGAAACCCTCCAGCATGACGATTGAGGTAAAGTGTGCCCTGCACCAGAAATGTCATTTCTGAGGACATGGCAGGTTATAAAAATAAGAAGAAGGGATTAACAAACCATAAATATAGTCCATATGTGAAATTCATAGGTCAAACCAGTATTCCAACGTAAAGGCAAACACAAACAACAAGGCTTTGAAGGGACTTACTGAGCAGATGGTTTTAAAAAGGCTACTAATTACACAGACTGATGTCATGCGTAACCACAAGCTCTCAAAATTCTGGTGAAAGGGACCTCTGGAGACAAGGAGGGACGTCCCCTGGGGCAGTAGTGATATGAATACAGTAGTCGGTGTCTCTACTGCTACGCTGCACTAAGTCCAGTGAGGACTAATTACACTGTCCTCGAAATGAAACATGCACGGTGTTCTTTAAGTAGTGACCGTATACACAGTACACTGTAATGTAATATGCAATAAGCTCAACACTACGGGAAAGTCTCAAGCAATTTGTGGTCCATGCTTTGTTAATACATTACAGTACAGTGATACAGAGGAAGGGCTCCCAGTTTCAGCTGGGATGTGTTTATTTTTACATTTTTGTATTTACTTTTATGAGCTGACAATCGCATGTGGGTCACCAGATCTGGGATTAGGAGCAATGTCGTTTGATTACAGCATCACCCTAGGAGAAGTGATATTTACCAGCTTCTGGGTTCTTAGTGCTTTGATGAATCTGCTACACTTGTGTAATTTAAGTCTGTTTATGTCTACTACTTATAAATTTCATCATCTTCAGCTGTACAGCAAGTTGCCAGTAGTTACACTGTAAATAGACATATATAATAAAAATATTTACAGCATAAATGAAATTCATTCATGTTCTGGAAAAAAAGTTAAAAGGACAAATATACAGTACTGTGCCAAAAGTGACCGTCCTCAGTTTAGAGCACCACAGATTTGTTTAGTTCCCCGTCAAACTGGACATTAGGTACTATGTTATTTTTTTAAAAAGTAGAAAATTACACAGAAGCCCCAACACTAACTGCAATATGCAATTTAGTCGTTGCCCCCTTTGCTTTATTTTACTGTCCATTAGTTTCAGGAGACTTGGTTTTGGGATTCCAATAATCCCAAACTCAGTGATGTTGGTAAAAGGCCCGTGGAGTGGACAGTCTATTGTGTCTTTGTTTTATTTGCTATTTCTTTCTTTGACTTTGCTAAGTCTTTTCTTCAAAGTGGAGTTGTCTTCTCGAAGTGGATGGATGGCCAAACTCCTGTGGACATTTTCAGATCAATAATAGAGCTTCATTTGATAAACTTTACTATTTATCTAATAGTGACATTGTGGTGGTCTACCAGGTCTTGAGCAGAGGTCCATATTTTTTATATCTTTTAATTTATATATTTTTTTAAAGTTTTGAAATTCTGAGTTGTAAAGAGTCCTGGTTCTGTCCCTGTGCAAGTGTGTTCTGTCATATCCTCTCAGCTTCTCAGCTGACTGGAAATGAAATAAACACCCACACACATTATATACTGCATTTTTTCCAGAACATATGGGTTTAATTTAAGTTGAATGTTTATGGTCCTCAAAACCCTAGCGTGCATTTCTATGACTCTGGTCATTGTTCCCTACGCTTTGTTGTGAGCCAGTAACCCAGGCACATATAGTCTCTGGTTACCAAGTCATCTCAATAATTAATGCTGCTTGAATTCTAACACCGACCCCCCAAATTCAACACGTGTGTATTAAAGTGCACTGCTCAGAACCTAGTGAGACCTTTCTAGAGGAAACGTACTGGTCTACTCTGGGTTTCAGGTTTTCTAATATAAAATCGGATTTTAATCAGGTTCAAGTACAAGAAAGAGAATGTAACGTAGTTTTGTTGTCTTTAGGAAAATGACACTCAGGACACAGGATCCTTTCTGACCAGCAACTGTCATTCCAGAGAAAGCAACCAGCTCTCCACAGTACAGGTACATTTCTTAATCTGTTTAATCTGTTAAAGGAAATGCTATCCTGCTATCCTATCAGATCCTTTTTTATAATTATAACATGTATATTTAATTCCGTTAATAGTTTTGCTCAAGCTAAAAAAGATCAGCTACCCTTTACAGTGTGTGGAAAATGAAAATTTTACATCTTTGTTTGAAGGTCTCTAAATAGAACACCAATGTTAAGCTTGTAAAGTAGCATGTGATGAGAACAGAATGGCCATTTATATGAAAAGGTATTTTGTCAAATTGTGGCTAAATGTTTACATACACCTCAATGTTTCATTGCTCCACACATTTCATGTCAACTTTACACATTTCCTCTGTTAAGTCAGTTACTCACTGTACCTTATCTCCAGCAGAGGTGATCTCAAACTGATGCAGTGACGTGCAAAGTTTGAGCACTGGTAACAGTAAAGCATGGGCTGTTCTTTTAAGGTTACCCACAGATAATGTTGAGGTTGGGGGACTATGAGGCCCGTGGGATTGCTTTTAGCTTGCGCATATTGAAGTGATCCATTATGGATTTTGAGGTGTGTCTAAAATCATTATTTTTATTGTCAATCATCTTCAACTATTTTATAGAAGATTGTGAAATCTGCTTCCACAGTTTGCTGGTATTTCATTGAATCCATTCCTTTTCCACTCCATTTTTTCGGCAGTCATTGTGGTTTAAATGTTGTTTACAAGTGGTCAGTTGGTCAAAGGGAAAGTGTTTTCTTTTTCCACTGACCTACTTCACTGCAGTCACTCTAGACTCAAGGGTTTAAATGGTGGGATATTTGTTCACGGGATATGTGTGACATCATTTCTTATTTACACACATACAGGTTTAGGTTTACTAAAGACTCTGAGCTAGAGAGTGACATTTCTAAAGAAATCCTCCGGGACTCCCTGAGAGAAACATGTCGCTTCCTGCTCTCTATAGCAACCACATTTTGGTTGCTGGAACGGACCAGAACGAAATGATCTACAGCATGAATTTTCGTTTCGTGCTTAATTCCATATATATTTAATTCTCATTATCATAACTGTACAGCATTATGCCATATCATAGCGGTTCCTTCACAGAAGACCCGAGCACTATTTTAAAAGGTGCAAATGAGGTACCCAACAAAAATACCAGGTCTTGAAAAAAGCATTACAGCTTTGAGGAAGATAGGTAATGTAGGATAAAGCAATGTGGGGAAAAAAGGTGAGGAGTATTCCATGTTCTTGTGCCATAATAAAGCCCCCATGCAATTAGTGGCTATATTTATGGATATATGGTTATTTTATGTACATCGTCACTTGTTGCCTGTATAGAGTGAGATACAAAACTTCTACTGTTTAATAGTTAAGTTTGTAGAAGATTTACTGAAGTTGAAACAGTCTTTTCAATGTCTTTTAAATAAGATCAGTGTAGTTTTACACACTTTTAAAAGGAAAGGTGAACCATGCACGAGTTTAACTAACCTAGGAGATTTAAGCTCTTAGTTAACTCTTTACCAAAATCTTGAACCTTAATTAGCTTGTTATGGCTACAGCCTGTTCATCGTCTGTTAAGAAAGGAAATGTGATGCCGGTCTTCAAAGCTCCTTAAACCTTGTCCCCACAATTAGCAGCCAATTGGTTCTCTAAGCAGCTGCCTTATTTATTGCATTCGGGTAGCTGTTTCCTTATTCCCTAAGAGGCACAAGCTGAAGGTTTTGGGATGGCCCTCACACTTAAACATCATAAAAAATTTGTGGATAGACCAATATAGACCTCAAAAAACGATACCCAACACGCCTCAAAATCTACAGTGGAGTACCTCAAGAGGCACAAGCTGAAGGTTTTGGGATGGCCCTCACACTTAAACATCATAAAAAATTTGTGGATAGACCAATAAAGAGCAGTGTGTGCACAACGGACCAGGGATCTCATGAAACTAGAAGCCTTTTCCAAGTAAGAGTGGGAGAATCAATATTCACTAGGTTTTAGATATTGACTCCCATGAAGCCACCAGTGCTTTTTTTCACGCACCAGAACATGATGCAGCCAGCTTTGCAGTTGGGGTGGTGTTCTTTGGATTAAAATCCCTACCTTTTCTCCTCAGTACATAGAGTTGATCATTATAGGCTGGAAAAAACTTTTCCAGAAGGATAGGCCTTTGTCCTAGTGATCGCCTGCAACCTTGGAGTATGGGTGTCAGATAATGATCCTAAACACACGTCAAAATCCACAATGGATTACTTCAAGAGGTGCAAGCTTCATTATTCCTCGACTTAAACAAAGAGCAGTAGATGCAAACTGGCCCAAAAATCTTACAGAGCTAGCAGCCTTTTGCAAGGAAGTATGGGCAAAAAAATTCCCAAAGACATACCGAGTTATTTTTTGTAGAACGTTTTCCAACTTTTGATTAAAATAGTAGGTCAGGAAATGTGCCCAGTCCAGTGGTTCCCAACCCCGGGCCCAGTCCCTCCTGCCTGCGAATCAGCTTCTGAGCTTAAAGCTTTCTGTGAGGTGTGGAATACAGAGGACAAATTTGAGACTAGTCTATAAGAACTATCCACAGGGCCTGAGGCTCGGCGCCTAGATCAAAAGTAAGAAAGAGTTCACTGTCAGCATTTCATAGCTATAAGACCAGGTGTAATGTAGAAAGTAAAGTAAAGTAGAGGAAAGAATTGAGGACTGCACATGATTAACCATGCTTCATGAATGTAAGTTGGTTTCTTGATGTGCTTTATTCATTTTAGTACTTTCTTTACTCTGCTTTTATACAGACTCAACTCTTTCACAGAAGGCCAGAGTGAATGATTTGTGTGCTGCGATTGCTTTTGTAGGAAAACTCTGTACTGCAGAGCAGCAGAATGGAGACGGGTACTAAAGTCAGCCCTCATCAAGCCAGTGGCCTTGAGAAGAACATCACTGTGGTCAGGGGCAACGCCAGCTTGGGTATGTTCACGGTGCTCGCTGTGTGCCTGTGCTTCTGTGTGTACGTTCTTGGCAGGGCTGTGCTCAGTGGGGTGGACTATCTCAGAGACCTATAAACACATTTCTGTAAATTTGTGTGTCTGTGTGTTTAAGTTAACGTCTGATGTATCTGTATGTCCAAATGTCTTGTGTGCGGCGGTAACGCTGAACTATCTGAAACACTGAGTATCTTTTAAGTCACTAAGTCACTAGTTAATTGCCACAAGTAAGATACCTTTGTCCTATAGGCATATATAATATATGTGTATTTTTATTAGTACACTCACATAAGGGTGAAAAAACATGGGGGATTATTTTTATAGGTTGTTGTCTGTTACAAATCATAATAGAATTAACTTGGTGATATACTTCAGGATTCAAAAACACTTAATATGAATGAATGCCAATGTGTGTACCTACATAGAGGTAAATACATTGTACAGTTGTTTAATGGACTTGGCTGCAGGCAGAAGCCGCCCAGAGCACAGGTTCTTAAAGTTTACCCTACCTGCTTCAGTCAGTCTCCCTCATACTACCACCCAATGTTAAAGGCACTGACCAAACGTCTTATACATAATATGCATCTACTTCTGCCGCACACGTCATAATCTGTAAAAAACAGGCCCTTTCCTCAGTCAAACCAGAGCAGTCTTTAAAATTTCAATATTGTTTTTGATCAACTATTGATGCAAATGAATATTAATTGGGCTTGAGATGAATGTTGACAGCTGAGAGCTGTTTAATTCATCAATCTGGACATGAATGGTTTTAATTTAACATTACAAATAAGAATTGACTTGCAGATAGGACAGATTATACCGGGCCGAATATTATTATGTGTGTTATGTATGTGTGTTCTTTCCCCTAAATGGGTTTAGGTAGTCGCAATGATAAGCTTTGTTGCATCTTCTATTCTTCGTACTGTCTTTTCAACTTGTCTTGTGATGTCTTTGTGTGTGTCACATTGTCTCTTCCTGTCCTGTCAAGCCATTGTATGTAATGCACTATGATTGTATTGTAATTTGAATGTATCTTAAAAGGAAAATAAACATTGGATTGAATGTTGACATTGGTGATGGTAATAAAAGATTTCAGCAATCACTAGATTGATTGTTCTCAAATTCTGTACGACCATAGTGTTGCTTTCCTGTTTCAGTTTTCTGGCTTTTGCATGCATTTGTCATTTTTCGCATGTCTATTCGCTGTTATGTGTCCTTTTATAATATGTGTGCGTATGTTAGACATATATGTAAATGCAGTGTGTTAGTAAGTCAGTTGTATACCATTATTTAGAGCATACACAATATATAGCCTACAGCTTAGCATATAACATGGTATATAGCATAGCACATAACATAATAGGATATTACATATAGGAGATTCAACACCTAAATATACTAACAAATAATACAGGCGGGTTACAAACTTAAGGAACAAACAACATGAGTGTCCTAGTAAGGTGTTTCAGCCATAGGTGAAGTACCAAAATAGCTTAGTACATCTTGACCTAGGTTCTACAAGTCTCTGTAACTGTACGATTGATGTTTTGATGATGTAGTAGAACACTGTCTCACCACAGAGGTTCAGAATAGGTTTTCAGCTGGGCTGGGTGTGGTGGTATGTGCAACATTTTCATACACATCAAACCATTTGCTGAATCCTGTCCCATCGACTGCTGGCCACCACCATCAGACTATAACTGAATTTATAACTGAGTTTTTTCTGTAGTTTTACCTCAGCATCTGCTCCTGAAAAGGTCCAAGTCAAAATCAAAGTCAAAGTGAACTTTGTCATTCAGACTTTACTACCATAGCTGAACAAGACTGGGTTTCTCCAAACGCCGATGTGCAAATATAAACATAGTGTAAACATACAAGACATACTGGTAACATAACAGTGCAGATGAGACATACATCTAAATATAGAAGGGGGGGGGGTAAAAAATAGGAAATTATACATTTCATTTTCAGAAATATTGCACTTTATATATCGTCACTGTCTAAAGAAAAACAGGTATCTCCAAAATGGCAACTTTACAGGAGAGGACAAAAACCGCATTTAACTTTAATAGTAGTCAATGGAACCAGACGTCTTTCCAAGCAGTTTTGGGCCATTTCTGTTGGTCCATTCATCATGAGATTCTCACTCAGTGTAAACAGCAGCTGATGTGTTTAAATGATGCATAAAAGTAAAAATGGACAAAAGTAAAGATGCATGTTTTTCATTGGACAGCGACGATATGCTATAAGATGCTATAAGATGATTGGACCAATAGAAATTCAGTAAAATACCACTAGATTAACTTACATTGAAAGTAAAGAACATGTTTACCTTCTCCTGTAAAGTTATTATTTTGAGACCTCGGATTGTTTTGGTTACTCGTACCATTAAGGGAACAAGAAGACTTAAGCAATGCCAGCAAAATGCCCCCCTCCTTCCCGCCACACAGCTTAACAGGGGCACCTGATCCCTCACAGAAGGGTGATCCAGCATTCACGTCTGCATACTTCTCTTAGTTTTGCGCCGCACATGCACTCCCATGGCAAAAGATGACTCATCTGATGATAGCATTTTTTGATCATTCTCTGTGGAGCCCTGTTGGTTTTTGCACTATTGATCTCAGAGTTAGTTTTGTAATGAAAGGTTTATGCATTGCAGTCCTATTATAATATTCCTTTCACTGTAGCTGTGGACAGACTGTTCTTGCTGACTCAGTCTGGTCATGTCCTTCAAAGTGATTCTCAGTTAGCCGAGGAGCACTTTCTTTCCTGTTTTTCTTTATATGCCGCACAAATGCACGAGCATCACACCCTGTGAATGTGGACTTTTAACAGCAATGTCCAACCCATCCACTAATGTGTTTTTAGTTAGACCGGAATGCAGATTTAGTCACCGTTCTTGTTGTAACATCAACCAGTTGAGCGGTCTTTGTGACTGAAGCTCCTGCCATCCGTGCCCCAGTAATGAACCCTCTTTCAAAGTCACATAGTCACTTTTCTTCTTGCCATCTTGATCCATAATTGACGTCAGCTGGGCCTGCTCAGCATTTTTATACATGGCACGGCACATAGTAGGATGTTAATTACCTCTCTGGAAGCATCTGTACTTGTTATGGTTCTCCACTCGTTTATTCAGGGCTTTTTTTCTTTGTCACCCATCTGTAAATATGTGCAGTTCTGTGCAGAAGTCTTCAGCCGTTTACTCTATTTATTTATTTATTTCCCAGTCAAACTGTCCTTAAGTACACTTTCAGCAGATTTCCCATAAAACCAGGTTTAAAATAAATACAGCTGGGAGTAAATGGGACTCCTATCAATTGATAGACCCCCAAAACTGTCACCTTCCGATAAACAGTACTTAGGCTCCGCTCTTGCTTTAGAAAAAAAAATTCTGTTCATCTTTCCACTGTGAGAGGAAGATCTTAGACTAAATGCTATAGGTCTGAAGAATGTGTAGCTGTCAAGAAGGAAATAGACAAAACTACGAAAAGAATTGAGTTTAACAAACCAGCTGCTTTGGGATTACTTGGCCTATTCACAAGGCGGGTCTCTAAAGATGTTGAGGCTTTTTCTGTTTTTTTGCCTGACTTTGACAAAGTAATAACCTACTCTTCATGTTCATTAAACAAATGAAGTTCTGTCTTTGACCTTTTATACAGCTCTGTATGTATATAAACAGATTAAACATCTGTTTTAGTTAACAACTGAGAACCTATACTGTAGATAGTGAGAACCTATACTGTACATACTGAGAACCTATACTGTAGATAGTGAGAACCTATACTGTACATACTGAGAACCTATACTGTAGATAGTGAGAACCTATACTGTAGATAGTGAGAACCTATACTGTAGATAGTGAGAACCTATTCTGTACATACTGAGAACCTATACTGTAGATACTGAAAACCTATACTGTAGATACCGAGAACCTATACTGTACATACTGAGAACCTAAACTGTACATACTGAGAACCTATACAGTAGACACTGAGAACCTATACTGTACATACTGAGAACCTATACTGTAGATACTGAGAACCTATACTGTAGATAGTGAGAACCTATACTGTAGATACTGAGAACCTATACTGTAGATACTGAGAACCTATACTGTAGATAGTGAGAACCTATACTGTAGATAGTGAGAACCTATACTGTACATACTGAGAACCTATACTGTAGACACTGAGAACCTATACTGTAGATAGTGAGAACCTATACTGTAGAGACTGAGAACCTATACTGTAGATACTGAGAACCTATACTGTAGATAGTGAGAACCTATACTGTAGAGACTGAGAACCTATACTGTAGATAGTGAGAACCTATACTGTAGATAGTGAGAACCTATTCTGTACATACTGAGAACCTATACTGTAGATACTGAAAACCTATACTGTAGACACATATACTGTAGATACTGATACTGTAGACACTGAGAACCTATACTGTACATACTGAGAACCTATACTGTAGATACCGAGAACCTATTCTGTAGATACTGAGAACCTATACTGTAGATAGTGAGAACCTATACTGTAGATAGTGAGAACCCATACTGTACATACTGAGAACCTATACTGTAGATAGTGAGAACCTATACTGTAGAGACTGAGAACCTATACTGTAGATAGTGAGAACCTATACTGTAGATAGTGAGAACCTATACTGTAGATAGTGAGAACCTATACTGTAGATAGTGAGAACCTATACTGTAGATAGTGAGAACCTATACTGTAGATACTGAGAACCTATACTGTAGATACTGAGAACCTATACTGTAGATAGTGAGAACCTATACTGTAGATACTGAGAACCTATACTGTAGATAGTGAGAACCTATATTGTACTGTAGAATGTAGAGAAACCTACTGAGAACCTATACTGTAGACTAGTGAGAACCTATACTGTAGATACTGAGAACCCTATACTGTAGATACTGAGAACCTATACTGTAGATATACTGTGAGAACCTATACTGTAGATACCGCCCGAGAACCTATTCTGTACAGAACTATACTGTAGAAACCTATACTGTAGATAGTGAGAACCTATATGTAGATACTGTAGATACTGAGAAACCTATACTGTAGATAGTGAGAAACCTTATACTGTAGATGTGAGATACCATACTGAGAACCTACCTGTAGATACTACTGTAGATATAACTGGGTTGTGAGTGAGAACCTATACTGTAGATAGTGAGAGACCTGATACTGTAGATAGTGAGAACCTATACCGAGAACCTAGATAGTACTGAGAACCTATACTGTAGATAGTGAGAACCTATACTGTAGAGACAGAGAACCTATACTGTAGATAGTGAGAACCTATACTGTAGATAGTGAGAACCTATACTGTAGATAGTGAGAACCTATACTGTACATACTGAGAACCTATACTGTAGATAGTGAGAACCTATACTGTAGATAGTGAGAACCTATACTGTAGACACCGAGAACCTATACTGTACATACTGAGAACCTAAACTGTACATACTGAGAACCTATACAGTAGACACTGAGAACCTATACTGTACATACTGAGAACCTATACTGTAGATACCGAGAACCTATTCTGTAGATACTGAGAACCTATACTGTAGATAGTGAGAACCTATACTGTAGAGACTGAGAACCTATACTGTAGATAGTGAGAACCTATACTGTACATACTGAGAACCTATACTGTAGATACTGAGAACCTATACTGTAGATAGTGAGAACCTATACTGTAGATACTGAGAACCTATACTGTAGATAGTGAGAACCTATACTGTAGATAGTGAGAACCTATACTGTAGATACTGAGAACCTATACTGTAGATAGTGAGAACCTATACTGTAGATACTGAGAACCTATACTGTAGATACTGAGAACCTATACTGTAGATAGTGAGAACCTATACTGTAGGTTGGGTAAGATATGTGGTTTCAGACAGTCAGCACAGTCTGCCGCACTCAAAGACACTAAGAATAGAACTGTCACAAATAACAGGCTCCACCGTATGTGTGTGTGTGTGCGTTTGTGTGTGTGTGTGTGTGCGTTTGTGTGTGTGTGTGTAGGTATGACAGTGAGTGCTATAAGGGATGGCTCAGGTATGGTCATCCGTTCAGTGGTTAACGGAGGTGCTATCAGTAAGGACGGAAGGCTGGCAGTAGGAGATGCTATTGTAGCCATCAACGGAGAACCTGCCACCAATCTTTCCAATGCACAGGCTCGAGCCATGTTACGGAGACATTCACTCTTTGGACCAGACCTCAGGTATATATACCCACACCAACACAGTGGTTTCTGTTTCAATCTTCGTGAGATCTTTTCACTGACAGCTGAAAAAATGTAGCCAAATGCTTCTGTGGCTACACATGTCACAACCATAACCTTTACCCCAGTGGCCAAAAGAAAACCTAAATGACAAATATACATTCACACAGATCTGTCGTGATACTACACTTGTGAGGACCTTCATGTTATTTTGTAGTTCCTCAGAGAAGGAGAAACTTACATACGCACACAGACCGTTTTTAGTTTTACTTGAGAAGCCCTCTTTATTCATTTTGGGTCGTCAAAAACATTGAAGGACAAATACACATGCACAGACGCAAGTTACAGTCTTACAGTGCTATACTTACAAAGACCTCAGTAGGTCCTCAGAAGTATAGTACATAGTACATTCACGCAGGTCCATAATAGCTATGCTATTAAGATATCACATTATTTGACCAAACCAAGGTGCATTTAAAATCATTACCAGCAGAGAGGTAGTATTACAGACGCACTTTGCTATTAAACTTAATACCAGGCATGTGTGCCAACTGGGGCTTCCATGCTCAGTGTTTAAAAGCCCATATGATACATTTTCTACGCATGTAAATATTTCTGAAATTTTGAAATGTACAATTAGGTCTCCTGCACATATCAACCTTAAAAATCTTGTTGGGGTCTAAGCCTTGTTGTCTAAGCGGTCTCTGGTTTTCTCTACACTCTCAGAGAAAATGACAAAACTGTCACTGGGGGAGTTACCCCTCTTGTCACTAGGGGGGTACCCACCAAGGGGTGTCTCAATACCTTTAGTTAGGGAACAATAGTTGACCATAATTAAGTCAATTTGTTCTTTTATTTAGACTGGCTCTACAAACAGTGTCCTGCCTCCAGCCTTTTTATTATACAGTTATGGTTTTAAAAAATGTACATAAATACAGTGAGGAAAATAAGTATTTGAACACCCTGCGACTTTGCAAGTTCTCCCACTTAAAAATCATGGAGGGTTCTGAAATTTTCATCGTAGGTGCATGTCCACTGTGAAAAAAAACAATCACAATGTATGATTTTTTAATCATTTATTTGTGTGTTGCTGCTGCAAATAAGTATTTGAACACCTGCCAATCAGCAAAAATTCTGGCCCTCAAGGACCTGTTAGTCCACCTCTAAAAACTCCACCTCCACTCCACTTATTTTTCTAAATTAGAAGCACCTGTTTGAGGTCGTTAGCTGCATAAAGACACCTGTCCACCCCACACAATCAGTAAGAGTCCAACTACTAACATGGCTAAGACCAAAAAGCTGTCCAAAGACACCAGAGACAAGAATGTTGACCTCCACAAGGCTGGAAAGGGCTACGGGGCAATTGCCAAGCAGCTGATCCAAAGTCGCAGGGTGTTCAAATACTTATTTTCCTCACTGTATAGTTAGACTGTAAGTGCTGTTGTTTACCTTAGAGGGAACTTTTTTTCATATTTGTTTGTTCAGTGGTGAATGAAAAGTGTATCTGCACAGTATCTATTTTTCTGGCAGTGTATGCAATTTCTGTAGGCAAAGAAATGAATGGCACTTTTGTAAGATCTGTGTGGGGAACGAAAAAAGTGCTCCAAATCCAATATGGGGACATGTTTGCCCAAATGTTCCTGGACTCATTTGAGTTACAAGTTCATTAACAAGCTGAAACACTTCAATTGCTACTTGCAAGCTCACAATGCTGTGCACCGAATGGCACCTGGAATTCTGTTTAAAAAGCCTTCACCAAACAGCGAGCCTTGTCAAAGGAAAGAAAAACGTTGTTACATTGCTTTGGCAGTAATCGTCTCTGGTTTGACTAGCTAGCATTGTTACTGTTGAGGTTTAATAGCAGACTTTATTTCTCAGTGTGTGGGATTGGTCGCTTGCTTGTCGCGTGAATGTGGCTTTATTGGTATTTTGACTGCTAGACAATAGTGTAACTCAGAGGCTCCACTGACACTCACAAGGTAATTGTACCCATTCGGTTTTGTCATAGAGAAAACCAGCTCGGACCTGAAGTTGGTAATAAGTTTTTGGATGACACATGGCTTTGGAGGTCTATACGAAAACTCACCTGCAGAATCAACAAAGAACCGTAAAAGAGTCATGAAATAGAACATCCAGTCTGAGATTCGCATAACTATAAAGTCACTGAAACAAATGTCTAAAGGGCAAAAGGAGATTTTAAATAGTCATGAAAAATCATCACAACAGCTTTCGATTCATTAGACCATGTAAAATATGGACCCCTTATAGCCCCTAATATGGTTCCTAATGGGTCATGGAATTTCTGGAAAATCCTGAAATCATGGAACTAAGTCTATTCCAGATGTAAAGTCAGAGGATTTGATACTTATTATCGGCCAAGTCATGGAATCTCAGGGAATTTTGTTTGTAGCATCTTTCTGTTTATCAAAATGTCCATTAAAACATTTCCATGTGTTTCCCATATTGTGTTGTTCCCATGGTTACATATTTCTATGCCTATTTACCCTCAACCTTCCTACTCATTAACACCTGGCAGTCACCTCAGTCAAGATATGCAGTCTCCTCAAACTCCTACGAAGTCAAAATGTAAATTCCAAAAATGCATGTGCAAGCGAAATGTTTAAGCAGTGAAAACGACTTATACTGACAACTGGTAAATAAAACTCACAAACTGATGGGCTAAAAGTACTCGAGCTGGTTTTTGTCTGCTCAGCACAAAGCCGACCTATTTTTCCTTCTTTATGAATTCAGCTTTTTAGTCACGGAAGGTCAGTTAGTAAAGGATAGTCATGACATTTGACTTAGAGTGGGAACGCTGTCCCTTCAGTAATTTCTCCACTTAAACAACTCTGACTCAAGTCTTTATCAAGCCCTTTCTGAAAAGTGTTATTTGATGTGTCCCTGGAAAAAGAACTTGAGAAGAAAAGCATTTCAGCGACTGTGTTACATACAATGACCAGAATCGTTCTCGGTATTGGGTTTTTTATGCTGGCCTTTACTTATCCTTTATTCCTCCTGTTCGGCATCCACAGTGTCACATATGTACCTGCCGCTTTCCTTGATATGCACCGAGCCACCATCATCCAGTCAAAGCAGGAGGCGAATGCAGACCGAGCGGCCACCATCCAATCAATACAGATGATCAAAAAGGATCAAGGCAGCATTATCCAGCCAAGCCAGCAGCAGCAACACACTCTCAACACAGCCTTCAAGAAGCTGTAAGGCTAGTTAACCACCTTCTGCTTAGAGTGTTAACCTCACTATGATGTACTCAGTTACACTGAACCACGTGGATCAGCATTTTCAGTTTTGACAGCTACACACAGCTAATCACATTTAACTACAGTCATTTTAGAGAAATAGACTAAATAATAAATAACTTATTAACAAACGTCAGATGGACGATATTACACACCGCTCACTGCTCCCCTCTGAAGGTGATACAGAATAATCAGATTATAGGTATGTTATAAAAATAGATCGATTGCCACTAGGATTACATTCATTACTAAAATTTGCCATTTTAATGATGAATAAGTTGCATGAATCATGTAAAAAGAGAATTTGTGAAGAGAGCAAAGTCTCATGACTGGCAAAGATAGTTTGATTTTCGCAAAAAATGATTTTTTCTTTTTCTTTAAAGCCTTTTTAAACTCGTAGTACACTTTAATTTCTGTGAGCTGCTGAATTTATTTTTAAATGAAACCCATTTAGCGTAAAATAATAGTATTGCCATTTATGCAGCTGAGCTAACCTCTCTGAGACACGTGCTTACACCCCTGTCTTCCACACTAGAGGCGGGTTTTAACACTGTACGTTTTAACAAGTCTTCAATTTGTCTTAGCAAATGTACCTCTGGAGAAACCTACGTGGATGCAGGGAGCGTGAACGGAAAAACCTGGGGAGAGAAGGAAAAAGTAGAAAGCCTGTCACAGTGCAGACACAGGGATGATCGAGAGAGGAAAGAGGAGGAGAAGAGTGTGTCAGAAAACACAGTTGGCTCACGGCAAGCAAACGGACAGAGCGAAGAAGGGACGGAAAGAGACACAGAGAGTGAGGCGCTCCAGAGAACCGATCACGATTCATGGAGTCAACCCAGAAGGTGAGGTATAGCCACAAAGACAAACACAGTAAAGTGTTTCATTTCATCTACTTTAATCTGATTCACCTTGTCAACCAATTTCCAGCCCCCTTCAGCTGAACCGAAATGGTAACTTCTGCACTGTGTCCTGTTACGAACAGCATCTGGTGGAAGTAAATTCAGAAGGCTAATCATAGTGATGAACTTGTTTATGCCTCTCAGGGTGACGCTGATCAGGAAGAACGGGGAAAGTCTTGGCATCAGTGTTATCGGTGGGCGCGGTATGGGCCGTCGTCTAAGCAATGGAGAAATGAGGCGGGGAATCTTCATTAAACACATAGCAGAGGACAGTCCTGCAGCAAGAGACAGTACACTCAAACCTGGAGACCGGATATTACAAGTGAGTAAGAAGGTGAACTGACTGCACTGTCTCCATCTTGTGGCCACACGGTATACTACATACTGCACATATGCTGGACAGCTATCAGGACATTTGTGCCAACCCGTTTCAAATGAGTTGTGGTTGCCCTTACTTGAATTAGGCAATAGCTGGGCGAAATCACCTGAGACATGTCTAGTATTTGTAGTTTGCTTGTTGAGTTTGGAACCGAAGCTAATGTGGCTAACAAGTAATACAGGTTTACACTTTAGGACCTATACACCAATAGGTCATGTTCACATCCACATCTTTTTTTTATCATCTCCATGACCACTATAACAATGGGTCCAAGAATAAGAGCTTCCACTGTTATCCAAGTGCTGGTGCTCAAAGCAGAAACAACCTTATCTCAGTTTTGATGGATGTTTGTGTGATGTATACTGGCAAGCTGTTTCAACATATCCAACTAACCCACAGTCAGGTGAAAATAAAGGCACTCCGTTTAATATTTAGATTTTTTATTAGGAAATATGATCACACCAATATTTGATCTATATGAGGGGATGTAATTGCACTGCTTTGTAAAATGAATTTTAACAAGCTGGTATTTCCCCATTTGGCTGAAATAACCTCTGTTAGATGTCTCTTAATACTTCTCTCTGATATTTATATAGACATTTTGCCCACTTCTACATGCAGGTTTTTCAGTTGTGTGAGGTTTGAGGGGTTTCTTGCTTGCACAGCCCGTTTCAAATCACTTTCCAGCATCACAATAGGATTAAGATCCTGACTTTGACTTGGCCTTCCAGGAAGCTGTTCCATGGTGAAAAAGTTTTGGGTCATTGTCATGTTGTACGGTCCATCTATGGTCTTGGTGTTCTTTGGAAAACTTTTGTCTCGCCTGGATGTTTTTTTTTTGTTTTGTTTGACAACAAGGATGTTGCTCCTTGCAGACCTCACATGAAAAACAGTAACGCAGCCTCTTTCTAATTGTAGATGCACTGACTTTGATATCAGCTGTGACTTGGGCTGCCTCTAGATCCTGTTATGGCATTTTAGAATTGTGGTTGCTGCATGGACTTGCTAGGAAGGCCTGACTTATTTTAAATGTTCCCCACCTTCATTTCTGGACTGTGGAATGGCTGCTAGCTAACTATGTTGAAATCCTTTTAAATCTCTTCGTAGACTCGTCCATCTTTCTGAAGGCCTCATAGAGTTCTTAGGTACTCTCCATAGAGACACCACTCAGACTCCTCCCAAATCCTCCCTAACGATGTTCTAAAGCTTTGCAGCTGATGCAGTGCACCCGATTTTTATTTTGAGCAGTTTAAGTGGTGATACATTTGCGGGGGTCCTCAATTTTACCTCACAAGAAGGTAATTATTTATTTGTTTAGTTATACAACTAAACCTCTGTAGGAGCCAAACGCCTCCTTATAGCGTTAGACAGAGTTCATTGTTTTGATTCGTTTATATGCGTTATTTTAGAATGGGTATTTTGGTGTGTGAACATCATTCGATTTATTTGTAATGCCTGTGCCCGCGTAACGATGGAGATTCGGGTTGTGGAATCCCCGTATGTGTGGATTTGCATGTATTTGGGGGAGTGGGCGGGGCTTAGAGGACTAGGGAGCCGCACGGTTTTTCTGACCGTGGTCGTGGAGTGTCGTGCTGTGGACTGGCAATACTGTTACAATGAAGTTCAAATGTCCATATATTTGTATATGCATATATTATAAATATTTGGGTTTTTATATAGGTTTTCATGGGTAGTCGTTTTGTTTTCATATTGACTGTGGCTAATCTGTCCATCATTTTGTCACTCTGTACATCTTCGCTAATGTTATCTTAACCTGGTCGTGTGTGAAGAAATGAATCCACTAGGAAGGTACAGCTTTATTCAGCTTGAACTCATTATTCATTGGGTCTTTAACAATGCCAAATAGGGCCTATTAACATTTCTACATCATCACACTTTTGCCTCAAACTGTATCATGTTGTTAATAGGGATGGACTGATCGATACTGAAGTAGTAATACTTCTGATCCTGATTTAATAATCGACCCTGACCTTACAATATTAATTCAGTTCAATTAATGCAATGAATAGAATTCCTGAACAAGCTGTGAGCCTTTTGCCAATTCCACTCGAACACTTTATTATTATTAATAATCTTAATATATCACCACTAGGAACAACATCACTTTAAACAACAGAAATATATATATACATATACATACTTATATTATATCTCCGCTCTCTTAGACTAGCCTTGTGTAATAAATGTACGTATTATATAATTTCTACTGATCCTCCTGTCTTTATATATTCTGTGTTTTGTGTATTTTGTATTTATTAAATATATCTCTTTTATGTCTCTTTATTTTAATATGGTTAGTATGTATATAATGTTGTCCTGCTGTAGCGTATCAACCTGAGCCTCAGCATAAACATTTCAATGCATAAATGTCCTGACATGTTGTCCAAATGACTTGAAACTCAATTTAAATGAATTAAACATTAGTGTCATTTTACCAGTACAGGGTTGTACAATATTACAAAACACTGTTAGGCTACTTATCCAGTGCAGTAATAAAAAAACTTAGATATATATGTATGTAACAGTGCGAAGACATAGAGACACAATGCAATCTGTGCATAGACAGTAAAACACTTATGTCCAAGATGCAGGAGCAGTAGCTTTACATTAGAATGTCACTAGGACTAGCAAAGGTGCAAACAGCAGTTAGCCTATGTAGTAAAGCGAAGTACAGGTGAGTGTTAGCTGTACATATAGGAAAATACAACATGTTGAGGTAGTCAGGTGTGCAATTAAGTATGTGGTTGGAATATGCTTCAGTATTACTATTATTATTATTATCATGTCTGCCTCTCACACTAACAGACAGATCTTTCAAACTGAGGCTGCAGTTAAAATGCCCGTTTGGACCGTAAAGTATCTTCACTGTCTTTACAGCAGAGCTACAGCCTCTGGGAAACTTAACACTGGGTTTGTCATGTTAGGTTGGCGGTGTAGATGTGAGTGATTTCACTCATGAAGAAGCGGTGGAAGCTATTCGCCGGGCGGGGGACAAAGTGGAACTGTTAGTGCAGAATCCCCAGGTAATACACACGCACACACATCACCTGGCCACTTCATGGCAACCATCTAGTAGCACTGTTCAGTTCTACAGTGTGTAGTCTATCTGCTTCTCTACATACTCTGATCTTTCCTTCCCTTCTATTTTATATTCCTTTATCATCCATCAGTTTAATCCATCAGTTCAAAGTGATATGATTATAGCAGTATACTGTGAATAATGTCAGTGCTTTAGGAAGACCAGATGACCTTTCATTACAAAGAGAGAATAATATGACTTGTTTGTAAGACTAATTGTAATTAGTCTTGCACAGTAGCTTAAATGCTGATGATTCTTTTAAGCTGGCACCTCTGTATGTTTATTATTCTGTTCTAACTAATCACATTAAACAAAGTACTGTCCTGTATTGAGGACATTGCGTGGTAATGTTGGGTTTTTGCCTCGTTACATTGGCATACATGTTTTTTCATTGCTATTCTTTCAATTCAGGTATCAGACCCTGTTGCCAGGCAAGACGAACGGGATCTGTCCCAAGCCAACCATGAAAATCACTTGGTATATGAATGATTTCCATTTTGCCTGTGTGTTTATGTGCTGGAAAACTGTGTGTGGTTAGCATGCTAATTTCTTTTCTTTCCCCTGTAGAAGTGTGACAATCCGAGTCTACTTGTACGCCTCTGCCAACCCTCCCCTGCCAACCCTTTCGCCCCCACCCCATTTAAGGTTTGCTAATAGTTCTGTGTGTTTGTGTAGTCCCAGCTACTTTATAGCTCCACTGGATCTACTGTTAACCACCATCATCTCAGTGTCATAATAATAACGGCTCAGTATAGGGGGACATTACACTGACTGGCTACGCACCCCTGCCTTGTATCCACACGGGTGTGCATTTTATTAGGTCCATGTACCATATAGGTGCACTTTGTGGATATACATACTGTAGTCCATCTGTTTCTCTGGCAAAGAAATATCTTTATTAATACAGTACAAAGTTGCAGCTTTTATAACAGGGCCTGATTAGAAATTATTAATGTTTCAAAAAATATATTTAACCATTTAAGTTAAAGGTATCACAAAGTAGAAATTCAATCATAATTATTAAAGCTTAGGCTCATGCAGATGTGCTTTATATTCAAAATATATGACTTTTGACTTATAATTAGGTAATATTTCTAAATATATATTTGTATTGACTTATGGTTTAGAATTCTACATAGTTGTTTATTCGTTAGTGGCACCTGAATGGTTAGTTATTTAAATGGTACTATTAATTAATGCTTATTTCTACAGGTGGAACAAAACCCTTTCCAAAAAATCAAATTATCAAATATTTTTATTTTCAAGTCTTCATATCATATCATATGGCCAGTTTCAGACCGCACGACTGACATTGACCAGGTATTTTGTTTGTGGATCATTCTCAACCCAGCACTGTTACTGGGGTTTTTGCACAGCAATTTCTTGCTGCTAAGGTGAGGGTGTTCCACCATGGAAAAATATCCAGTTTAGATGGTTCCGAGGTCAGAAACTGACCACTGTGGATGGGTTAGAGGATGGCTAACACATACCGTGCAACAGATGGGCAACTGTACACCAGCAGGTGAAGCTGTAGGGTCGGTGTTTCTAAGTGAACAGCGAGTGTAAATAAAGTAAATAACATTGTACAAGAACTGACACTATGACAATAGTAACCTGATACATTTTCTGCTAGCTTACAGGAAACAAGCTGTTAAAGAAATCTCCCCACCACATCCCACCTCCCCTAAGGCTGCCCTCAGGCCCTGAGAGCATGGGAACGGATAGAGTGACACATAAGAACGTTCTAGAAAGACTGTGCGGTTCTCCAGAGACTATACAGCGCGGTGAAGAGGATCGGGCTTCATACTGGAGTACGTATGTGTGTGTTTGTCTGCTGGTGCCTAAAAACTGAGTTTAAAGATTTCAAAGTGATCTTAAACTGTTTGTAACTTATGCTCGAGGTATCAGCATAAAGCAATGACAAAAGGACGTATATGAGATACTCCTCCATTTGCTCAGTCTCTGTGTATATAAGCGTTCGCTGGTATGTACCGGTATTTACCTGCATCACAATAAATGATTCATATGGATTGCCCAGAAACTTGCACTACGTTCAGTTGCATTTGTAAGGCTTATGCTTAGGTTATAGGTTGAGGGTAAGGATAGGGATAAGATAAGAGAAAATTAAGATAGATTTAATAGACACTTAATTAAGTTAAATGCCAGATACACTATATTGCTAAATGTATTTGCTCGTCTGCCTTCACACGCATATGAATCAGTATATTGAGTGATATCCCGTTCTTAATCCATAGGGTTTAATATGACATCAGTCCCCCCTTTGCAGCTATAACAGCTTCAACTCTTCTGGGAAGACTTTCCACAAGGTGTTCATGGGAATTTTTGACTATTCTTCCTGAAACACATTTGTGAGGTCAGACACTGGTGTTGGACGAGAAGGCCTGGCTCGCTCATCCATGTCTTTATGGACTTTGCTTTGTACATTGGTGCACAGTCATGTTGGAACAGGAAGGGGACATCTCCAAACTGTTCCAACAAAGTTGGAAGCATGAAATTGTCCAGAATCTCTTGCTATGCTGAAGAATTACGAGTTCCTGTTCCTGGAACTAAGGCGCCAAGCCCAACTCCTGAAAAACAACCCCACACCATAATCCCCCCTCCACCAAACTCCACACAATGCACTCAGACAAGTACCGTTCTCCTGGCAACAACCAGATTGCCAAATGGAGAAGCATGACTGGTCACTCCAGAGAACACGTTTCCACTGCTCGAGAGTCCAGTGGTGGCGTGCTTTACACCACTGCCTTCAACGCTTCGTATTGAGCTTGGTGATGTAGGATGCAGTTGCTCAGCCGTGTAAACCCATTCCATGATGCTGTCTATGCACTGTTCTTGAGATAATCTGAAGGCCACATGAAGTTTGAAGGTCTGTAGTGATTGGCTGTCCAGAAAGTTGGAGACTTCTGTGCACTATGCGCCTCAGCATCCGCTGACCCCGCTCTGTCATTTTACATGGCCTACCATTTTGTTTGACTGAGTTGCTGTCGTCCATCACTTCCACTTTTTTATAATCCCACTGACAGTGGAATATTTAACTGTGCTCATTTTAAAGCACAAAGAGCCATAGTTCAGGAAACAATACATTGGTCACAGATGAGGTCGATCAGTCATAGCATCTGAAATGTACTTCAGTACTTTTGAAAAGAAGCTAAGACTAATGCAGTGGACAAGCTAGTACCTATACTCACCAATAGGACTGTGCACACTGAATTAACAGTGGGCTGGATAAAAGTCTGTCACACAGCTAAAAACAACAGTACTGTAGATTTAGTTTACATTTAGCTGCTCTATAGATAGGGTTTAGTTTCAAACATGCTCTGGTTGATTGACTACACTGGAGGTAAAGGAGAAAACTGGACTGTGTGTCTTTGTAGATCGTATGTTGCAGAGGTATGGCAGTCTGCCTGGACAGCTGAAGCTGGTTGAGTTAGACTGCAGCACACACAGCTCTGGCATGGGTCTGTGTGTGACCGGAAGCAAAGATGGAGCCCGCGGGAGAATGAGTGTGTACGTTTCAAAGCTTCTGCCTGATGGGGCCGCAGCTGCTGATGGGCGAATCAGAGTGGGAGATGAGCTACTAGAGGTGAGAGCTAAACATCAGAATGTTGACTCTGACGTTTTTAATACAGTAGAGTCATCAGGAGGAGCATTACTGTATCTGTAGCTGGGAGTACAAGATAGGCCCTTAAGTAGAACTGCACTCACTGTCCCTCAACACTCAGTATGATGCTAGTCCTTACGGGTGACTTTAAAACTGATGTAAGAACTGGCAGTTGGCACTCTTGTCCAAGCATGTTCAGCTGTCCAGTGATATTGCGTTGGCTTCACATGACTCACATGAGTAAGCATGAGCCCTCACTCTCTGAGAGCCCTCACTCTGAGCACTGATACTGTTGTGTGGCTGAAATTCTACAGTTTTGTAGTTGAATAGTTTTCCAAATAGTATTCCAAAGCAGTCTGTAAATCTATAGAATTGGGAATACAGGTTTCAACCATATCTCGGGTGTATTTGTCTTTTGCAGATAAACGGACAAGTGTTATACGGTCGCAGTCACCAGAATGCTGCCGCTATTATCAATAGTGCTCCATCTGAGGTTAAGATTGTGCTGAACAGGTGAAGTACACACACATGCATATGCAATCTTACGAGGCATGCTTCTGCACAGTGCGCAGTTTCTATTTATTTGTTGAGTTTAACGTATAGAAATGAATTACTAAATATGTACATTTGCATTATTATGTTTTAACATACTGAAAATCAAAACTACTAGGTTAAAAAGAAAACACAGGTTAAGTAATGGTGTTGTCCTATTTTAATCAGATACAATAAAAAACAATATTATCTAAAATTTATAGTTTATTAATGTAAAAAGAAGAGGGTCGTCTAAAATAATGAATTCTAGAATTCTCTTTTGTAGTTGACATTTGGGCAGATTTTTTTTGTAGGGGCAATACATTACAATATTATTCAAATGAGTCCCTACTTGACATAGGGAGGGGAGCCAAATCTGAACGTCTGGTTAAATTCTATGTTTTCTGATCTGTGTGTATGTAACAGTTTGTGGTTTGGTGGGCTTGTATTGAAATTAGGGCAAGTATGTGGAAATTTGGGAATTGTGAACAACTGGGAAAGTGGGTAATGCTGCTTTTTCTGGAGTTACGATAAAACAATGAAGATAAGAAACTATTGTTCTGTAACAGCTATTGTCCTAAATCCTATTATACATGAAGCTGTATAGTGACTAAATACATAATATCAGACTTCAGGTTAGGAAATTCCTGTGGCTCTGTGTCTTTCAGTCTTATGCACTATACACAGTTTTTCCACCTATTTCTTTTGTTGTCTCAAAAACAGAATTGGCTGGTTGAGTTACTTGGGAGCCATGTACATAAACATTGTACACTGTAGGGTTTTACAGTATTCATGTGCAGTTTGTCCTCATACTTTGCTCATATTTGATTGACTCCTCAGGCGTGAAGCTGCACTGAAACACATGGCTAGAGAACCAATAATGGAGGTAACCAAAAAGAATCATTCAGACTTAAATGAGCCTCTAAGCTTTTAAACTGACTCAGGGAATACTACTTCTGTAGACCTTTCTTTTGCATCTGCCGTAACGTTGTGTATCTGTTGTGTGCAGACAGACAGCTGTCCTGTCTTATCACCCTCTGCAGTGGACATTGGCATGTTCAAAGAGGGCAAGGACGATGTCTTAAACCAGGTAAACAGACACATACGCGCAACATGCATTGAAATTGAGTTTTCTTAAAATTTAGTTTGGCAAAAAGATTTAAGGTCTGGTACAATACTTGCTTAATGCTGCTTAGAGTGTGTGTGAATCAATTCCAGATCCAGGGTGTACAATTTGACACCAGAAAATTTCTATTGAGGAGAATTGTCTCTCTATAATATGGAAGGCGCTTCTGTAAGAGTCCTAAATGAATGGTTCAAATGTAACTTGGTGCTCTACTAGTTTGTAAATGATTGGTTCATGATTGTGTAAACCACAAACCTATGAGCTAAACAGCTCACAGTCTGATCAGTGCTCTGTAATGCTGCCCAAATTAATTTTTGAAAAGATTGAAAATGAAAATTGGAAAATAAAAACATAGTGGTATACTGATAATTTGAGGTGATTTTAAAATAAGAGTTTAGGAAAGAAATAATTTACCTCCAGGACTCAGAGGCTCACAGGCACCTTCTACTGTTTATCAGTTTCGTATAACAGAAGTGGGCAGGTGTGTCGAGTGACATTTGAGACAACAATTTGTGTCACCATTTAAAATTAAACCTCTCTCTCTTTCTCTCTCTTTCTCCCTCTCTCTCTCACAGGAAGGAGGTACCATTTCAGAGAACAAGCAAAATCCTTGTTCCTCTGAAAGGAGCAGCATCAATCACATCAGTCCCCTTAACATCTTATCTAACCACAAACCCTTTAGGGACCCTTCCTCTGCATTACGCAGCACATCAACGAGTCCCGTTCCTCCTGGCTGTCATGCCCTGCCCACGTCTCACAGTGCATTAACCAGCCCTACACAGAGTGTTCATCATAGCCACACCCACTGCTGTTCCCTCACCAGACATTCTGACACTGGTCTGGCTGGCTCCTCCTGCTGTCCCTCATACTCTGTGAACACCGACCCCCTGATGTGCCCTATCATCCCCGGCTGTTTAAATACCATAGACATCTGTAAAGGACACTCCGGCCTGGGCCTCAGCATTGTCGGTGGCTGCAACACATTACTGGTGAGCACAGGCTAAATTGGAGTAGTGCTAAGAGGTGCGACGAATGTTTATCTATTTGGTTACGTGCACAAAACTTTATGATCTGAACTCCAGAGCGAAAGGGAGTCAGGAGACTGAGGTGCAGTAAGGTCTTTAAGAGGGTACTCTTATACTGTGTATTTCCCCTGCAGCTATAAAGTTTCAGGTCAAAACTTTAGCTGAATAATACTCAGATTTTAACCTTCATTCTCTCTGTTCTTCCTGTCTGTCTCTCTCAGGGAGTGATTCTGATTCATGAGGTGAATGAGGGTGGTGCAGCCCACAGGGATGGGAGACTTCTTGCAGGAGATCAAATTCTTGAGGTACAGTCTATGCTTTATTTCGTTCCGGGCTCACACAGATCGAAACAGCAAGGACACGGTTACCTCTTAATTGGGCATAACTGATTTCTCCCTGTAAACCATCAACCCTTTAATACATAATGGTGACTTTCTGTTGTATAATGTGTTCTTTTCCATTAATGGTGTGATTTATCAAGGCTGTTGTTTGATATATATTAAAAAATAATAATCTAGCAAAGCTGAGAGTGTGTAGATGAACACGAGTGTGTTGCACATCAGTCCTATGTTATTGTTACATGGGTTAACATGGGGTTTATTATCACATGACCCTGAAACATATAGAGTGCTGTACTTACAGAATGTCTGTCTAATTGGAGCCCATCTTTGTAATGCCCCTGGGTAGCTCTTTTCACTCATACCACACCAGAAGGAGGACAGAACCAACCCCAAACTTAATAAAAAACCTTAAAAACATTTAACGTGATAATTATTTTGGATATAATAAAGAGTGTCAAAAAATCTCACCTAATATACAAATCTTACTGGATACAACAGGAGAAATTCAGTGTTTTTCTGTAGGCAGTGGCATTCATCATGTTGTCAAATATGATCATAAAACTCATACATGTAATACAGTTCAGTTTTGTTATTCATCCATTTCATCTTTGTCATATATGTACGATTAAGCTCTGGCTGGTAGGCGTGCGTGTGCGTTAGAGTCTGATCTCTTGACAGCCTGAAAGATGTCTGATTTGTGGCTAATTAATCAACAGTATCGTATTGGATAAGGGTCAGTATGTTGTCACCTACTCTGACATGCCTCCCACTACTTCCTGTAGGTGAATGGCATAGACCTGAGAATGGCCACCCACGAGGAGGCGCTGAGCGTCCTGCGCCTGAGTCCACAACGGGTGCGGCTCTCCGTTTATAGACACTCTTCCACACACACCTTCCACAAGCAGGCTACACACACTCATGAAGACATGTGGGATCTTTTCACCGTGGAACTTCAGTTGGGACCAGGACAGGACCTGGGGATGAGCATTGTGGGTAAAAGGTACACCATGATTTGGTTCAAAATGTTGGTTGACCTGATATTAAAATATTCATGAAAGTTCCCAAAATCAATTCATGCTTTCTCACTCGTCCCCTATAGTGATGTTAGCAGGATGGGTTAGAGTCTAAAAGCTCATTTTAACATTTTACACAGCAACACATGCAGGAAACACTATCAGTGATGTTTATCACTAGCATAGTGAGGTAGCCCTCGAGTAAGTGTTCAAAACCAGGTCAGAAAACACCCTGATCTGGTGGGAGAGTTCATTAGTATACCCAGCATCTGATGCTTCTTTGGTTTACTTTCATTACTTATATAACTGAAGAAGTAGAAGTAAGAATCTTCAAATAAATGAAAATTCTTCTGAGAATTCTTTTTTTATTATTAACAGTTAAGGTCTAAATCTTTAGCCTCCAAACAGATATGGAAACTTTTCCTATAACTCAGTCCAAACAAAACATGCAATATTTTTCATATAATGCAATGTAAAATGTGGTTTAATAACTTTACCTGCATTTTATAATATGAATGCCAGTTAATAGCATTATATGAAGTAGGCTATGTGATGATAAGATGAGATAATTAGCAAAAATGAGTAACTACAAAGATTACATATAGTAGTATTGTCTATCCCGCAATTATTTTTAAAGCTGAGGATATGTTTATGGTTTAGGCTAGATTTAATAATAGGGGGTGAATCCAAAACATCAGTTCCTGCTAATGTTACAGTAGAGTAGCTTATTCTGTTGCCAAAAATTATTCTCTCATAATATACCACACCTAGCAGTTTCTTTCACCTAGCAAAGATGGTTATTATTCTATTGACTGTTGTGAGGACTCTGTATCGTAGTGGGCTTCAAGGTCATCACCCAAGAAAAACTAATTAGAATAATTAATTAGACCACAAAGGCTTTTGGTTACTGGTCCCTCACTTGTAGAATCTAAGGATTTCATTTGATTTCATACAAGTGGCTAATACTACTAATAATAATATTATTAATGAGTATAATAACAGCACATTTAATATATTCCAGTCCACTTAGTCACAGTGGGCAACATTTTTTTTTGAGGTGTACAATTTTCACCGTACATGAATTTTCAACAATCTTGTTTCATTACTCAATAAATTTTCAATCATAACTGCTAGATTACCAAAATATACTTAATAGTGACAACACTCAAAATGAACAGAGAAACAAATACATCATAATGTACTTAAACGTGTGCATGACGTAAACAGTGTCATTCAGAGTGACATGCCCTGCATCTCCATGTACGAATGAATAAAAAAAAAACATTGAAAACTCAGCATAACTATAACCATTTCAAATAATAATGAAATAATAACTTTTGTGTAATCTGCTTTTTAGAGGCATTAAACAGTTCAGGCGTCTGGTTACATTCACTTGAAAGGAGCATTTCACATCAAGCCACTCTGAAATACTTAGTTACTAGGTTAGGTGTTTACAGCACGATACGTAAGCAATGCTTTCACGCTCCAAGATTCGTGATCAGGGTGTGCCGTATGTGGGGTGGGACGGTGTGGCAGGGAATGGTTTAGATAGATAGATAGATAGATAGATACTTTATTGATCCCAGAGGGAAATTCAAGGCATCCAGTAGCAGGTATACAAACTATACAGAAGTAACAACAAACAACAAACAAGCATGTCACTCTGAATGACACTGTTTACGTCATGCACACGTTTAAGTAAATTATGATGTATTTGTTTCTCTGTTCATTTTGAGTGTTCTCACTATTAAGTATATTTTGGTACGTTTTTTGAAAATTTATTGAGTAATGAAACAAGATTGTTGAAAATTCATGTACGGTGAAAATCGTACACCTCAAAAAAAAAAATTTTGCCTACTGTGACTAAGGTTTAACTAGATGTAAAAAAAAAAAATCTTGCGTTGCTGTAACTTGTAACATGACCGCTGTATGCATGCATGCCGTGTGTTGCAGGAACGATACAGGAATATTTGTTTCTGAGATAACAAGCGGCGGGGTGGTAGAGTTGGATGGAAGACTGTTGCTAGGTGACCAGATTCTGTCTGTGAACGGAGAGGACATCCGAGCTGTGACACAAGACTATGCCAACATGCTATTACAGGTGTTTCACTCTTTCACAACATGTTCCGAGAAATATGTCTAACAATAGATGAGTATACAGTTGATTAACTTCCCTCGCTGGGGATTCAGACGTCTCATTGGTTCTGTGGATGTATGTTTCAGAGCCGCAGTGGGTCAGTGGTCCTGGAGGTGGCACGTTTTCGATCTACTCCACCCTACTCATATGAGTGCCAGGTAAAAAGAAAACAAAGCAATTATCCACAACATGAAGTAGGCCAAGCTGGTTTCCGCATGGTACGGTTGGAGTGATGAGGGCAGTAAGGCGAAGCTTGACGGGGGGTGGAACGATTCTGATAAGACAAAATACCAAAAAGTCACGTGTGCAGGTCACAAGCAAGTCTCAAGTCTTAACCTTAAAGTCTTAAGCAAGTCCCAAGTTAATACAGGAAGATTCAAGCAAGTCTCAAGTCAAGTCATACAGAGCTATGAAGCTCTAACTCCAGTTTCCACATTTAAATCAGTTGCCTTAAAGAGCTGGCTGATAGCTGAATTATATTTTCATTATATTATTTAACACTTTCATTTCGTCTTGACCTTTTAACTCATCTTTTGAAGGTGCTTGTCATATGATACTGTGTCACTGTATACCTGTTACAGTGCACAAAAAGCCAGAGCCAAATAGTCATGTAAAATAATTACTATATACCAAATAAAACCTTTTTTTAAACTTATCTAAAAAATCTGATCTTCCTATAAACTATATGTACAGTGCCTAAAATTAAGATCAGGTGCACCACCATCAGCTAATAATGATTAGAACATGGTTAGGAGGGTTCTGGAGGAGCGCATTCCAGCACCAGAAATCAGCCAACCATGTTTCAACAAAAAATCACCAAAAATGCGAGTGTTTAATAATAAATCGAGTCATTTCGAGTCATCTGCCTCAAGTCTAAGTGAAGTTTCAGGTCATGAAAACCAAGTCAAAGTCGAGTCTTTTAGCAGTGTTAGTCAGGTACGTCTCAAGTCCTCGGGTCCACCAGCTCTGCAAAATACACCTTTAAAAAAAAATAGTACTCTGATAAATATGCCATACCCTTTCAGGGATGCTACTGCATTATCAGCTGTTCCTAAAATAAATCTGTTGAGTTGAGATACGTGAAAGAAACTAACCTGAGGTCATAGCTAGTTAAAGCCATGGTGGTGGGTAGTATGGTTAAACAAGCTTGTGCTATTACATATAACAACACAGCTCTGAATGCCAGTCATGATATCCTGGAGCTAGCTGCAGCTTTCTTTTTGAATGGGGCACAATGCAGGTTTACCAGTTCGCTCATATGGGAGTTTGATACATGACACACATACCACTCGTATAATAAGCCAGTTTAAGCTGTGAGCTCTTCGTATGTTATTTCACCACTGGCATCCCCAGTTAACTTGCTCCTGTGGTTTGCCCATGTGGTTCTTCCAGGTTGGTGTTGTGGATGCCTCTCCTCTTCTCACTTCTGATATTTATGACTGTAAGTTCAAATCATCATTTATATGCAGTGGTTGCCACACCATCAGGATGTATGAATAATCAGTCCACCATATTCCCATGTTTGCAGCTGTGGAAGGAAACGTGGACATTAGAACAGTCACACTTCAGAAGGTGTGTTCAATTTACTCTGGTAAATCAGTAAACGTACTAATGAAAAGACCATTATTATTGTATTGCTTATTAAGAATGATGACTGCAAGCCTGTTCTTTATTATTAACGCTGTTCCGTCTGGGCTTGTTCCTCAGGGTACCTCAGGGCTACATGTGAGTGCAATTGGAGGTGTAAAGGAGGAAGCAGGGCTCTACGTTTCTGCAATAGACCCAGATTCAGCTGGTTTCTACACTGGACTACTGGAGGTATAATTAAAAAATTGAAACAAAAAAAGGTTTACACGGTTTTGCCTCTAGCCAAAATCAGTCAATCAGCTATGCTGTGTACTTTGTTTATTTTTAATAGACAGCAGTATGTAATACAGCATAAGCAAGTTAATTTACGATTTCAGCATTTCTGTCATTCAGAGTGGTTCGATGTGAAAGGGTAAATACACAATAACATACAGACTTGTTTTCCAGTGGAGCTGACAGAAACCAGGAGTCGCAGTATATGGCACTTAGCCATTAATAGCTTTCCATGATGACCAGTGAACTCTCACGTGTCTTTTGAGGTTTTAGATGTTACGTTGATAATAGTAAAATACTAGTAACGTCCTCTTTGTGGACTACTTGATTTCTCCAAACACTGTAAATACCAATTAAAACACAAGTACAGCAGCGTCTTATGACGTGGTTGGTGTAGCTCAGTGGATAACATCACTACCTGCCAGGGAGCCAACACCACATGTGGAAGACTGGGGTTTGAGTCCTGGTCTGGGTGACTATGCTGTTCTACACCATTGGGAGCCCTTGGGCAAGACTCCGAACACTACACTGGCCTACCGGTAATATGATTAACCTTTGGATAAGAGCGTCAGCTAAATGCCATGAATGTTTTAGACATCAGGAAGTGTATTCATGATTATTCTTAACTAAGTAGCTTTTAGAGACATTCAACTATTTAGACATCTGGTTTCTATTACCACCACTGCAGAAAATTCTGACTTCTTTCAAAAATCCCATTTATCCCATAATCCCATTTAGCCACTAATTTTAATTAGTCAATGTGCGTATGTTGGCTATTTAGTAAAATTTATTATCTTGAGAAATGTGTTTTTCTGTTGAAAACCTTCTCAGGTGGGTGATAAGATTATTAGCATCAATGGCACATTGACCAAAGAGCTCTCGCACACTGAGGTCAACAGTCTCCTGAGAAAGACCAGCGGGGCCATCACGTTAGAGGTGCGTAGCGTAGTAGCCTGTGACAGTCACTGTAATTGTGCAATTGACCATTGGCAAAATAATGATTGACATGTCTCTTAGCCAATGTCACTATAGGACACTTTGTGCAGCTTTATGATCATTTATTTTCTGACATCTTTCTCTTTATTACTGTCTTCTCTGTCATTCAAGGTCATTCCACGTTGTGATGCCAGTCAGTCTGTTTGGGGTCAGACTTCACCCTGTGTCCCTGAAAACTACACCACCCAAAACCACCTGAGGTATGCAACACAACTATTGTTATACTCAGTGCATGTGGTAGTTTTAGCATATTCAAATTCTCATTTTATAGGACTAAGAGTCTTTTAACTGCATGTATCTTTGTAGGTATTTAAACCTGTAGGCATTTTAAATATATGCTAATAGACACAGATGCTGCCAGGTTATTAGGTACTTACTGGCCATTTAATTCCAATTAAAAATCATATATAATAACTGACTATACCCCATCAGTTGCTGCACAATTTATCATCCCCAACCCTGTAAGTGTGATTGATCATTCAACGCTGCAGTCAGTATCCTGGTATTAACAGTATCATGGCAGGTTTATAGATTTAAATCTAGTTAAGAGAGCAGGTAAATCTAATTTTGAAATGATTGTAACATTATATAAAGATTATTTATAAAGACATTTTACTTCTTTCAGGTGTTTTTCGTGATCCAAATTTCTGACTGTATTGGCAGATATTGTTGTATGTTTTAAGACACATACTTGAAACCATCAAAATGTAGCAACGTTCTGTTAGAAACATATACTGAGAATTTGACTTTACTTAATAATAATAATAATAATAATAAGTGAATACCAATAAACCTCATAAAGAAATACCATGAAATAAAGCATTTTATTTTTGGACTTGGCCACTTCCATGTGAAGTTACTGGAGTTCAGTCACTACACGGTCATGTTCAAAAACTGCAGGTTGTATATATTATGACTTTAAAAGATCTGTCATTTACCATTCCAGCTAAACCATCAAAACACATTCGTCAGATATATCCTTTTGAGACGCAGCGTCTATTCCAAATATTCAGATTTAGAGGTATTGGGCTGTACAAGGGAACACTGCACTTAGAAAACTACAAAAAGTATTTTGTAGACAGCAGCTAAGTTCTCAGAGACTGCAACCGCAGCTGACTTAGCTAACAGTCCTGGTTTCAAACAGGGCTAACTCATACGCATTAACCTTTTGCCCAAGTGTTTAAAAGCCATTAAGTATCCAAAAATTCAAAAATTTTGCCTTTCCTGAACCGTGGCTCTCTTTTCACTTTTGGGTAACGTTATCTTAGTCTTGACTGGTCATCAAAATGAAGTCTGTGAGTCACGGGAATAATGACAAACTGTTTTCATGCTGTGACTGGGGCAAAAGGTCGATATCCCTGCTCTGCTTAGAATGACCCACCTTCTAAAAACTGTAATATCTGCCCGGTTGTGATCTTTTGATGGTGAGCGTAGAGAAGCTGGGTAATACATTCTGCAGCAACAGACGGGCTATAGTTAGTAACTGTATATCTACAAACTGCACCTACTGTATATCGAAGTTGTTTGTAAAAAATGTTAAGTGTACATGCTTATGTTTGTGATGCAGTTCTCAGTACCAGACTATCTCTCTGGAGCGAGGTTCTGCTGGTCTGGGCTTCAGCATTGTGGGAGGTTGGCACAGTTCCCATGGCGACATGCCCATTTATATCAAGAACATCTTCCCTAAGGTGATAAATTCAGGACACATACTGTAGTCAGAGCTTGCTGTAATGAGCTGTTGCTGCATGCAAATCTGTACACTGTTCTGTGAGCTGCTGTTGTGGCTTCAAGTTTCCCACTGGCTACATGATGTTTGGCATCTGAAGGTCGCTTGCCTGGTTGTGCACTTAATCTACAAGACAAGCACTAAAGCTTATACCCAATGAAATCACTCTGCAAGCTGCAGAATCATTATACACTCACTCAATGCAACAATAATTCTGGATTAATCACTCCCTTACTTCTTTTACAATGCTGTCTAAACCCATAACAAATCTACAGCAGTTGGAAGCCAGATGTTTTTTGGTCCAGTACTTTATTTACATCTACAGTAAAGATCACAGCCATCCATACTCTTTCTGAACCTTGCCCCTATGCATTATAGGGTTTCCTCTGTGTGATCGAATCTGTTAATGACGTTATGTACTGTAGATTTAAAAAAGCACAGTGCACCCGAGTGCATAACGCCATTAACAGATTTAGAGAATCCAGAGGAATCCTCTACTCTCTCAGTCTTTCAGAGTAGTACTCACCTCCCCATCTTTACTACTACAGATGTAGCCCCTCTGTGATACTATTCTTTTCCCCTATTTTATTACTGACCTGTTGCTTAGTAACTCAATTACACTCATCATCAAAAAATAGCTGCACCCAGAAGGAAGTGTGGGGTTGCAGTGATGTTGGGAGGGAAGATAAAGGTTACCAGGAACAATCAGTGATGATACATTTAGACTGGACAATATTTATTGAGCTACACTTAGTGAATTAGTGTCTCTCAGTATGGCGCTGGGCCACCCGATGTCTCGGCATGAAGTTGTAGAGGTTCCTAATGGTGTCCTGTGATAATCCATACTATTCATTCAATGCTTGAATACTCTCACACAGTTCCTGCAGATTTTGCAGTAGGGGTGGAGGTGGAGTGACACCAGGCCGTCTCCACAAAAGCGTGACTCGTCTCTGAAGATGACCCCAGTTCTGGCACAACACCATGGCAGTCTATACCAACAGTGACGTGGTGTTAAGGGCAGTCGTCGTAACAGTCTGCATGCATGTAGTCTTACATCATGCAGCTGGCTGCCAATGGTGCTGGCACTAACAGGATGACTCGTGGATGACATCACTGTCTGCGATCATAGCTGTTGGGGTCACTCTGCGCATGTCGGACAATTTGTTGGCTCCCTCCCTGCGGTTCGTGTTGGTCTTCCAGATCTTTCACAGTGTGCAGCATGGTGTGCAATCCGTTGATAAGTCCGATTTCCAGAGCCCCATGATGCAACCCTGTCTCGAGCCCTTGGAACTGCTGGAATTCCTACGAATTGATTTCCGTGCCATGCCTTGCTTTAAAGGATGCTAGCAACACAAAAGTACAAGTCAGAATGGGAAGCACTTGCAGTAAAAGCTGGCGTAGGACGAGTCAAGTACAGCGTACAGTACAGCCTGTCCTTAAACTTGAATCATTTGAAAGCCTCATGATGTCAGACCTACCTACCACATTTCATTCCCGGGGGTTGGTTTCTTCTGGGTGTATGTGTTTTTGATGATGAGTGTAGTTGTAAGATGTCTTTTGAAGCCCCTGTCCCAATCTTTTTGAAATACGTCGCTGGCATCAAATTCAAAATGAACATGTACATGTAAACAGTTTCTAAATTTAGACGATTAGATGCATATGTGTAGGTGCATCAGGTGAATCCAGTTCATGGCTGTTGGATGTATACATTGTACAGTTGTGCCATGGTTTTAAATCATTTAAGACACACAGCTATAGCACGAGTGTCAAAGTCAGTAAAATAACTAACGGCCGTATTAAACTTAGTCTGAAGTCAATTGGACAGGACCAAACCAGTTCTGTGGAGTAGGGTAAACACACATACACAACAGTGTGTGCATTCTGAGGAACAGACTGATTGAACAAAGGCTAGACAGACTCAAGTTAATCAGCGCAATGCCATCTTTTATGCAAGGTCTTTCAGCAAATTTCAGCACATGCAAAGGATGTCACGCATGTTAGTAATCCAGTAATTAGTAATACTCTTCAGATAAATTCGCTTGCTTAGTATAGTCTAATAATAGTAAAATGACCTCCAAAGCAACCCCTATAGTAACCTAATATTTTCAACACTGTATATGAAATTAATACTTTCCAACATCCAATTTGATGGTGTACCAGCTTTAAACGACTGATTTCAAATTTAAATATTAAATACAGGGGACTCCTCAGTTCTAAAGTAGCTAATAAGGGGACTCCCAGCTGCTGCCAGAAAGTTGAAGCCCCTGTTACTCTAGGACTTGCTGTCTTATGTCCACCAGTGGTGTAGGTGAGCAGGTGCCTTCTGCTCTTTAAATTCATGCGCTGTTCACTGGAAAGAGAAACCTTACTAAACTAAACGACCGCTTCAGGAAGCCGGTTGGCTAAATGCTAACGGAGCTTAGAGATAGGAGCTAAGGCCTCCGGAATAAACAAACCAGTTCTAGGAGAGTTTCACCTCGTATCGCAACAGGAATAGAGGACAGTACACTGAAGGGTTTCCAAATATGACATTCCGGCAACATGACTTCAGATTGCAAATATTACAATAACGTTGTTTACATCACAAGTTATTATGGGGTGCCACACCTGCTGCGTTACCTGGCGGCCCTCCTGCTCTCTCCACTCAGAGTGTACCAAAAAACCTTTAAAGACTGACCAATCGGTCGGGAATATTAAATAAAGATTGAAAATAAGATACCAGGGAGACTCACTTCAGTTCCTCAGAGGAGGTATACTGGGTACGTTTAACACGTTAATGTAGGCCTGCGTCGTATTTCGCTGTTTTTGTGATAGTGATGGCCTCGAACAAGCGGCTGCCGGGCTTTAGCGCTAAGACAAAAAAAAAGCTAGTGTAAGTTTAGCAGCTGCTGCTAACCTTGTGCTCATCGTCTGAGATGGATCGAGTTCCAGCGACTGCCGAAAGGAAAGTCTTAGCCCACATGTTGCTCAGACCTGACTGTCTGGTTTCCAGAGTTTGGTGGTAGGATGTGCACCCGCTTCTTATGTCTTTAAGTGTTCACGACAGTCCTGATTTCAGGCTGGGAAAGGAGAAAACAGCGCCTACAGCTAAAGCTTAACAACCGGCTTGAGTTAAAGCCGGGTTTGGCTAATGCTAACTGAGCTTTAGATGCTAGGAGCAACATGCACATCGGACAATACATAAGACAAACATTCCGAGGGAGAGTTTTCACGTCAATCGTTTTCTCCGGCTCTCGTTCAGGACAGTACACTGAGGGGTTTTTCTGGTTGACACCCGGCACTTTGAACTTAAAAATTAAAATAAAAATGTTCAGATGCTGTGTTTACAGTTACATGTTTATGTGCTCGTTCTGTATTGTGCCCTCACTCTGTGTTTGTCCCTCACGCTGTGTTTGTGCCTCACGCTGTGTTTGTGCCTCACGCTGTGTTTGTGCCTCACTCTGTGTTTGTGCCTCACGTTGTGTTTGTGCCTCACTCTGTTTGTGCCTCACGTTGTGTTTGTGCCTCACTCTGTGTTTGTGCTGCACGCTGTGTTTGTGCCTCACGCTGTGTTTGTGCCTCACTCTGTATTTGTGCCTCACGCTGTGTTTGTAGCCTGCCTCATATTCCTGCGTGTTCGTAACAATTTTGCCTCTCACTCTGTGTTTGGTGCCTCCTGTCTGTGTTTGTGGGCCTCACCTGCTGTGTTCTTCTGTGCCTGTCACGGCTGGACTTTTGTTGCACGAAAGTGTGTTTGTGCCTCATGCTGTGTTTGTGCCTCACTCTGTGTTTGTCCCTCATGCTGTGTTTGTGCCTCATTCTGTGTTTGTGCCTCACTCTGTGTTTGTGCCTCACTCTGTGTTTGTGCCTCACGCTGTGTTTGTGCCTCACTCTGTGTTTGTGCCTCACGCTGTGTTTGTGCCTCACTCTGTGTTCGTGCCTCACTCTGTGTTTGTGCAAAGGCACTCTGTGTTTGTCCCTCAAACTGTGGGGGTGGTGCCTGACTCTGCGTTTGTGTCCCTTCACAGAATGGCACTCTGTATTTGTCCCTCACGCTGCCGTTTGTGCCCTCACTCTGTGCGGTTGTGCCTCACGCTGTGTTTGTGCCGTCACTCTGTGTTTGCGTGGTGCCTCACTCTGTTTGTGCCTCACGTGTTTTCATCATGCCTCACGACTGGCTGTTTGTGCCTCACTCTGCATTTGTGCCTCACTCTGCGTTTGTGCATCTCTCTGTGTTTGTCCCTCACACTGTGTTTGTGCCTCACTCTGTATTTGTGCCTCACGCTGTGTTTGTGCCTCACTCTGTATTTGTGCCTCACGCTGTGCTTGTGCCTCACTCCGTGTTTGTGCCTCACTCCGTGTTTGTGCCTCACGCTGTGTTTGTGCCTCACGCTGCGTTTGTGCCTCACTCTGCGTTTGTGCCTCACTCTGTGTTTGTGCCTCACACTGTGTTTGTGCCTCACTCTGTGTTTGTGCCTCACTCTGCGTTTGTGCCTCACTCTGTGTTTGTCCCTCACGCTGTATTTGTGCCTCACTCTGTGTTTGTGCCTCACGCTGTGTTTGTGCCTCACTCTGTGTTTGTGCCTCACTCTGTGTTTGTGCCTCACTCTGTGTTTGTGCCTCACGCTGTGTTTGTGCCTCACTCTGTGTTTGTGCCTCACGCTGTGTTTGTGCCTCACTCTGTATTTGTGCCTCACGCTGTATTCGTGCCTCACTCTGTGTTTGTGCCTCACGCTGTATTCGTGCCTCACTCTGTGTTTGTGCCTCACGCTGTGTTTGTGCCTCACTCTGCGTTTGTGCCTCACGTTGTGTTTGTGCCTCACGCTGTGTAGGGAGCTGCAGTGGAGGACGGCCGCCTGCAGTGTGGCGATAGGCTGGTGGCAGTGAATGGACGGAGTCTAGAAGGCACCTCGCACTCCGAAGCCGTGGAGGTTCTGAGACGTGCCAGAGGCTCAGTCACGCTCACCATACTCTCTCAGACACTCCTCCCAAGCCGATAATGACAGAGACACACGGAACCTCCAGTTCAGTACTGAAACACTTCTGGACCGAGTTGGCCATGTAGAGCCACAGTAGCTCAGAGCAGGCAAACCGCACCCAGTGGGTGTAGAGAGTGCCCTGCAGTAGCTCTGTACTATTCCTTATTAAATCAGCAAGGCTGAAGTCAACTTGTTCAAATTTCCCTGTTCCACCTTAAATGGTGCAGCTGTTGCAGTATTATATAACATCTCAGGCACCGGAAAGTAACCACAGCACCGTTTAAGGTGGAACAGGACAATTCAAACGAGAAGCTGATGAATGTCCTTATTAGAATATTATCAGAATGAGCTGATCAGATGTTTGGAAAGGCTAAATCAGAGTATCAGGGGATCAGGTGGGGATATTTTAAGATGAGTCTGAAAAGAATGAACGATAAAAACACAACTAAAGGCTTGAAACACTGAACGACTGCGCTGCACTAATGATACGAGCATGCTGGGTGGAGCCGCTGGATTGATTGAACTCCGGTGCTGGCTGACCGTTTGGTACTGTGAGAAGTTTGAGGACCTGTTGTTGTTTTTGAGCACTAACAGCAGGAGAACAGAAAAGGAGGATGAATCCTCGCCATCAAAGACATGAAACAGGAAGGGGAAAAATTCAGAAGAGCACGGCTGATAATCTGACAGCCGCTGTCGTTTCTAGTGTTATTCGGCTGGAGGTTGAGAGGGGGGCTGATAGGTTGTGAAACACCACCTCACTGCTAGAAGGTACACACTGCCCCTTTGGTGGGCCGTACACCGTATACCATACAGCACTAGACTCTGGCCTACGTATCATCTGGTCTTGATGCTGAGACTAATACCATCAGCGGTCGTATCAGTTCGGGCTAATCATAGACATCGAGGTACCATGTAGTCCGTCTGGCTGCAGTGTCTTTTCCTCAAGTCTTCAGATGTGGCACAACTTGCGAAACAGTAGGCTACCTTTTTGAGAACACAGTGCCGCGTATGAGACGTCCTGAACACTGCCTGGAAATACTCTGCAAGTGTTTGTCGTAAAAGGCCACAGTTGGACCTATACACTACCTAATCACTGCTGGCTCGAGTCTCTGAGTTAGACCACCCATTAAACGTACTTGACATTTAGGTTCTAGCTCCTGTGGTGAGAGATTAGGTGTTATTGGCCGGTTCTTTCCCACAGCTGTGTGCCCACAGGCCCCAAAGGTCCTGATCAACTCCTCTAGTCTGCAATTTCACCCCAGAAGGTCTCCTGGCAAAATCTGAGAACGCTGGCAAATGCAGCCTTCATTGGCATGCTTATAAATGTCTGTGTAGCTCTATGTGATGTCATGATGGGCTTAGGTTCTGCAGTGCAAGAAAACCCAGCTGTGAGGAGGAATAAATGATGAAGAGCATTCTGAACTGTTTAGGATAAGACAGAGCAACTGATGCCATTTTCATAACCTACCGAGTGATCTGTGCTTTGGGGTATCCATGCTGTAGCCCCCTTCTGTCAATTTCAGACCAACTAATGACCACCTGGCTGGTACTGTCTTTAATGTGTCGGAGATGCACAGCTACCATGCTGCTCTCAGTCCCGCTGAGAATCTGTCATACTGCTCTGAGGATTGCAGTCTATTAACAGTGTCACAGTAGACTAAGTGAGGTACAGCTGATACGAGGAGCTTTAAAGCAGCCCTCATGTCCTGTAGGGTGAAAAATCAGCAGTGTGAAGAATGACCAGGACTGGAATCGGAGAGAGTACCTCCTGCTCCTATCTGGGTGAGGAAAGGTTTAGTGGAGCCAGGTGAATATAGTCACAGTGTGAATGATAATTAGACAGTGTTCGTTTTAATCCATTCAGCATTTTTACCGGACAGAAAAAATTTTCTATTAGAAGGCCGGGTTTAAAACTACTCGACCAATTGGATAACACTGTGGTGTGATGTAGATACAGCTACCAACATCCAAACACCAAGATGACCAACGGTATCAACTGATATCATTTCATGGTTATAATATTTGATCATTTTTCATTCAGTTGTAATTTTTTTCTGATGGGATTTAGTCATCAGTCGTATTTCTCAAACAGCAAACAGGCATAGGCTTGTTCAGACTGCTAGAGCAAATCCCCAAATCGGTATCCAGATTGTATTCAGATTGATGTTTGATGGCAGGGACAGCTAAAAAAAACAAACAAAAAAAAAACGTATTGATTCCACATGGAGATGGCTTGAAAGGCTATCCCAATCTGATTTTCTCCGTCTGGCTGCTTAAATTGGGATTTCAAAGTGTCTTTTGCCTCACTCGTAACTTCACAAACAGCACTAACATCGAGTGTTTGGAGTGCTGGGTTAAAAAAAATAGTTTGAATACAGCCTTATTTCAGTTCCGTTAATTTAAGTTTAATCTGAGTCTCATTAGGCCTCCTAAAAATAAGTGGTAGTTTCTGTTATCCTCATGTTAAACGTATTTACATTACATTAACCATGCGCTTTGTGTTCAGATTAACCAGTTCAGTCTGGTGTTGATTGATGGGGCTGCCTAGCAGCACAACTAAGTCCGAGTCCTGACAACACGAGCATTAAAACGTCCCCTTAACATCCGCATGATGCACCAATATCAAATGACATCACCTACATTTAAAGTGCTGGTTCCGTTGTTTCTATCTCCTCCAATCTTTCAATTTTATAATATGTTATTTATTTGATTTATATTATAATTGTTCATGCTGCTAAAAGCAGGGACTTTCCTGCTTAAATACTCTCTTTAGATGTAATTATTTTCATAACTGTAGCAATGACTTCTAACAATTTACACACATTGTGTTGAGTGGGAGGAGCCAACAGATACCAGTGCTAAGCTGTTACTGGCTGTGACTGTTTTTCTGGAATTCACATGCTGTCACATTAAACGGCTTTGTGCTCTAAAGAGTGACATTTAAAAGGTATTTAAATATTTCCTGTATTTGCCATATCCTTATGATTAGAGATCGTTCATTGCTAAGCTACCATGTTGTCTTCTTGTTGTCACAGATTGTACACTCAGCGTCAAAAAGCATTGTGGGTATGTTTGACTGTTAGACTAGCGAATGGTTCATGTTTCATGCTTGGCCGCAGATGTGACCTAACCAAGGATGCCCTCCATGAGTCATCCTGTTAGTGCCAGCACTATAGGCAGACGGCTGCACGACGCAGCCCATTAACACCACGTCAACGTCGCCAAAGACTGCAATGATGTCACGTCGGACGGTCATGCAGTGACTCAGAATGGCAGTGGGTCATCTTCAGAGTAGAGTCCTAGATTTGTCTTAGTGTGTGGAGGCACCTTGGTCAGCGCCAAGATGGAGTTTGTTGTTACACGTCCTGAAGGCCTGGTGTAACTCCACCTCCATCCCTACCACACCATCTGCAGGAACTGCGTGAGGATATTCAAGCTGCATGGGATGGATCATCACAGAACACCATAAGCAACCTCTACAACTCCATGCCCATCGTCTGGCATGTTACAGCAGCCCAGCGCCATACTGAGACACTACTTCTGTATGTGTAGCTCAGTAAGTAGTGCCCATTTTAGTTTGTCCATCAGTTACTGTTGCAGCTTCCTTCCAAACAGCACTGTAATCAGACACGTCCTTCTGGGTGCAGCCATTTTTTGACGATGAGTGTATGAATGCAGAAGTACTACAGAGTGCTTAGCGACAATATACGGTTAACGATTTCTAATATTAGAAACTGTACTGACTCCTTTTTGTAAGTGCATGACTTTTCTGTGTTGTCTTAGGTTTCGCTTAAAGATCTCAATAAATATCAGATTTGGAATACATATTAATTATTCAAAAGTTCATGTGTTTTGTTGCCTTCTTAATGATTAGCTAGTAGTTTTCTCAGTGTGTCATTCCCAAAAGGATACAACATCCTACAGCAGGTATGATACTTGTGGTGTTAAGGGAAGGTAGCACTACCTCAGCTCTACCAAAGACTAAGGGCAGCCTTATCTTTCTGCATTCAACAGTGAGGAACGGAGAGCAGCAAGTCGGCCTAATGTTAACAATCATCAGATTACACCTTACAATATTTTAGTTATTACTTTTATACCTATAAATAAATTAACAACAACAACAACAACAACAACAACAAAATGTGTCTTATTATAATCACCATCTCCTGCCAACTAAACTGAAGTATGAGTTTTGTGACTAACCAATTAGAGAGCTTGTTTGGCTACATCTACCTAGACACAACAGAAAACTAATATCCTTACTCAAAACTTGAGCAAAACAAAACTTGAAATAAGGGTACTACGTTAACATTAGAAGAAGAATAAAAATCTACTTTTTGTTCCCAGAAATGACTTTTCTTCAAACATTAAGATGTCGAATGTGTACTGAGGAAATAAACACAACACACACCAAATTACCATAAGACCATTCTTTAATTGCTCGGTGAAAAAAAAAAAAAAAAATCATGTCATTTTTACATGCTGGTAGTTTACACCACCAGCCAGTAAGTTGCACTGTCAGTGTGGTCAATAGTGCCTTCATACAAAAGCCAAAGCAAAAACCTGTTTAGTTTTATTTTCTTTCCACAGTCTACAAAATATACCAAGTTGAAAATTAGACTAAGACTGCACATATTTACAGCTTGATCAAGTGGCAGTTCAGAGTGCTTCTGTGTATTGGCTATTAAAGGAAGAACAGTAGTATGTGAGTTGTGGAAAGTGCATATGACCTTAAGAGCTGGAAGTTGTTTAGAGATGGAGGAATAACAAAAACAAGCTCAAGGAGAGATTTGTTTGCTTCCCCTCAGACATACTAAGTAACTCATCTGGTGGATATGTGCATGTGGTCCCAGCTGTTTTGTCCTTGCTCCGGAGTGCTATCCAGTGCTAGAGCTCAGTGTAAGAAAAGGAACTGCCACCTCGTCCTGTTCTGAATGCCTCTGTTGCTTGGGCCTCATTCCTTCTTAATACTGACCTTTGGGGAGACTAAGGAAGGCCAGTCTTCCTTTTCTTTTTCTTTTTTTTTTTTTGACTGCCAACTTGATTTACCTTTCCAGTTTTTAGCCAGCAAGGTTGAGTGGACGCCCGGAAGAAATGCCTGCAGTCCGTCCCGTCTGTTCTCACTTCAGTCTTCATTTCACTTCTTGCCCTTTCCCCTGCCCTTGCCTTTGCCCTTGCCCTTCCCGGAATCCCCCGCTTTCTCCTCTTTGGCCTCCTTTGTAGCTTTAGCTTTCTTTTGCTGTAGAGTCAGAGGACAGACAAAAGAGATTGTAAGTAACCATGGGAACAGTTTCCTTTTTACGCCACTACCATATTTGTGTCAACACTATATTGATAATTGTCCAGCACTCAGGTACGCTTCGGTGGTCCTCTCCATGGTACAACTCTATCCGACACCACCTTAAGTGATGCATCATTTAAGGGTGATCTTGACACCAAAATGGAAATGCGGCACTCAGCTCAGTCAACATTTCTACAACGTTCAGTGAAAACTGTGTTTGGTGAGCAGTTTGCGCTCACAGCAGCAGTTAAAAGCCGGTAACTAAACAAACTCCCGACTCTAATTCGAACTCTCTTCTGCTTTACACTGTCCTCCATTAGAGCTGTCCCTGAGCTCAGTGCCCTATAAGGATCGACGCTCCATCACTAACCTTAATCATGGCATCAGCAGCAACACCTTCCTCCTCCTCCTCCTCTTCATTCTGCCCTTGGAGATCATTCTCAGGGTCTAAGCCTGGCTCAGCATCCGTGGCTCCTTTGCGCCCCTTCTTTACTGTCTGCAGCGAGTACGGGGTCAAGTGGGACTCCTTGTTATATGCGCGTGTGAAAGCTGATTTCACCTGCCAGGAAAGACAGCATTAGATAAACCACCCTTAATGTAGACCCACCTTTGTGAACTGAAGAGCAGATTTAGCAGTTTCGCAGAATCATTTCCGCGCTGCATACCCATAGCATCTCCTTTGCAGTTGAAAGGGTAGACCTAAATCAATCTCTCTATGAAATTCTGCTGGTTAAAATAAGCACATGTTCAGCTGAGGCAAAAACACATACAGCCACAAACCTTAGAGTCCAGTTTAGAGTAGGGGTCAGGTTGTCCACCCCAGCTACTGATCTCCATAAGGCTGTCAAAGTCCTCCTTGATGATGTCATAGTCGTCCATAAGCTTCACGCTTTGATGTGCCCCTTCTGAACCATGTGACTGCAGAGGAGCCAACAGCGCCGAGCGCAGGTAAGGCAGGTAGTCCAGATTCACCGCCTCCTTACTACTCAGTGTCCTATGGACAGAGATGCATTATTAAAACAATAGAGGCTCTGTCCTCATGATACGTCTTCTACGCAGGTTAAACAGCAACTTCATTAAAGCCATCTGGTCCAGTTCTTTAATTAACCGAGATAATATATGTTGTAGTCGGGCAGTTAGGCTTGTTCATCCTCACAATGCTGGAGTCTGCAATGCTGATATCACAGAAGGCCTCAAATATGCAAATGACCCTTTAACCAATCACAGATCCAGGTTAGTTTCTGGGTATTCATGAATCAGAGCTGCACCAAATTACTGTTTATTTAAATAAAGCCATTTGACTCGCCCATACTATTATATTGTTTTCCATGACAGCGTTACCCTTCTACAAAACAAATAAACAAATTAAAATAAATAAACAAAACTACTCGGTTACAAAACACACGCAGCATCTCAAAGGGTCCTGGTTATCATCAGACGCAGTGCTACTGAGATCTAATTCCTATTTGTATTAGTAATAATTCTGATCCTAATGCTAGGCGCAATATATTATGATAGCATCCAGATTGGTATCTTTTGTGTCGTGCAGTAAAGGTAAAGGGGGCATCTTATTCAGATGGCACATGGCGTTAAAACTGAGTGTGTGGAGCTTAGCACATTCTGGTCTCCTGACCCAAGTTGTTAAAGTTCAGCCCTTTCCCCATTTTTCTTTGCTAATTTAATAAAAAAAAAAGGATCAAAAAAGCATATTTTGTGAATTTAATTGTAATGCAACCCTAAAAGTGGTTAGTAGATGAGGTAGCAAAAATGTTAAATCATGATCTTTCAAGACATATGAACCAATAGTACTACTTATAATAATAATAATAATAATAATAATAATAATAATAATTATTATTATTATTATTATTATTATTATTATTATTATTATTATTATTATATTAATAATAAGACCATAAACATAATCATCCAACCATTAGTATTTTTATTCTGTGTTTTACTAATTCCACTAAATCCACATTAAAATGAAACATGTCGTCAGTGTTGAAATCACTCAAAGACTAGCTAAAAGTTCTACACAGGCTTAGCATCACTGCTACCTGCTCTATGGGGGTCCAGAAATTGATAATGAGCGTGAAAGAATGGCCTTCACTGTGTAACTGTAGATGTGCTGCTTTGGCAAGCGGAGCTGATTAAATGGACAATGTAGTGTACATACAACGGAGGTGGGCAGTGGGAGTAGATCTGTGCGTGTGCGCACTTACTTCAGACTCATGTGTGAGGCAAGCTCCTGTACGATGCGGTGGTGTTTGCCTGTAGATGAGAACTTTCCTAGCCAGCTGGGGAACGTGGGAAACTGACCCATGTAACCTCGCATCAACTCGCCCGGCAGCACACTGGCATAGATCGCCTAAAATAAACACGCATTTGAGTTCATACACAAGATGAATATTCAGATTTGTGTTTTTAACCTCATTTTAAATCATTCCCAAGACTTATGTTGGATGCAACTGTCTCATTCTCTGTGCGTGTGTGTTACCTGTGTAGGCAGTAAAGACCACGTCTGTCGAGAGCGGATTTGTCTATCCACCAAGTCTCCGTCACAGATGCTGTCTGCTGTTTTACTCAGTAATACCAAATGATTCTTCAGATTTCCCCTGGAATAGACCACCACAGTCAGATACATTTATAAAGGTAACTTTACAGAGCCCAATCAACAGCATGACTAATAAGCCGTCTTGCATCTCTAAATATTAAGTACGTTTTCAAATAAAGAAGAACCAGAAAAAAAGACCACCACGCAACATTTAAATATACTCAGAATGCAAAGCTCTGAATTCATAAATGATACAAACCAAGTTGTGGTCATTTACTTTACTCTGCAGTCAGCTGCACCAGCAAAACGCAAGGTCAGTCGCTGCCTAGTTTACATAAACCGCTACATTTTAATTTTGAGCTACTAGTGTAGGTGTAAGCTCTGTTAAATGGCCAATAGATGTAATTGTTGGGTAACTTGTCTGGCAACTGGTTCTGTAGATTACACCCCTTCAATGAATTTTATTTCTTCTCGTCTACTGGAGATATAAAAGACCACACAGTGCCGAGCCACAAATTTGCAACAAAGACAAGAACAGAGCCCTTAGCCCTACTTTACAAGAGCACCCAAACTGAGAAACTCCGACCTAACTAGCAACCATCATTCACAAATGATCAGATAACGATTACATCTTACTATTTAAAAGTGTCTGCTATTATTGTGACCCAACATAAAAAAAAAATAATAAAAAAAAAAACAACAACATAACACAGGTGGAACATATCTACGTCTTGACACGTGCTTGTCCGTGTGACCTACCCTGCTGCGGCCGGCCGTACATGTATGTAGTTCTCTTGGACAAACAGCGGAGCTAGTGAGTAGTCATGGAAGAAAAGATCCGACTTGTCAATCAAAGTCATGTGGGCGGTTTCTTCTCCCGAGACAAACACTTTCCTGCACACGTCAAACGGACCCTGTGCACACACACACACACATTTTTATAGATTAAATAATAATGCTCACATTTATTATTCACTGGAGGCCCATAAAGCATGTGCTCCACGTGTGTGTGTTCCATAAACCATATGTCCAAGAGTAAGTAAGCATAAGTGAGTACCATTTTCATGTCTTTCCTGGCTTTATTAGCATCTGCTTTCGCTTGGTCGTACGTCATTACTTTGTCAGTAGCTGACCACATACACAGATTATGAAGAACCTGGTGAGAGGGAAAGCAGAAGGGCATGAGGTGAGACATCAAAGGCATCTTGATTCTTTAGACATGATTTCTGCATTTCAGACACAGGTAGTTTGGGTGTGTTAGGTTTAAGTGATAAATGATTGAACTGAAACAGTTTGTGTTAATATAGCATATACAGTGAAACCAGAAAAGAAAGTAGGGCAAAGTTGCTGTAGGTCATGAGAATGTGTGGAGCAGAGGTGCAGTATTATTGATAAATATTTTTTTCTAGTTAACATACTAAAATATGTTCTAGTGGCACTGACCTATGTCAGCTCAACATAATGCATTTCATTCAAATGACAACGCAAAAAACATGGTTGTTAAATACGGATTAAAATAAATACCTGTCGAACATCCTGATTCGACGCCAGTATGATTTCATTGAGTGCTGGGGGCGGGATCTTTAAACCTTCTTTAAAGGCAATAGACATCATGGCACCCTGATTGGTTAGAGAGAGGGGAGTAAGTGACAACAAGGCAACAATGAAAGCAGGACAAATGCCTGACAAGTTTATATCATCAAAAGAAAACAGCAAACCACAACCCAAACACATCATGACACGGATCAGAAACTGATTCCTTTAAACAGGTGCAAATAAGGGTTAAGATATAATGCTCAGACTTACCATCTTTACAGACTAAACCGTCTAAGCTATTCTATAACGTGTCCACTGACTCAATCAGATCGGGGAAGCTTATTACCTTTATCTGTTCCACGCGGGGGCGCTGGAAGCGCAGGTCAAAGCAATAGTTAGCCAGCGAGCGGATTTTCTGATGGTTGCGGTCATTACACATGCAAATGATGGGGATCTTCGACTGCTTTATCAGACCAATCATCTCCTGCAGGAATCAAAAGTTGGGGAGCAAAGGTCAAACTACAAAGAGAATGAGGGAGGAAGAACAAACTCACCATGCACTTTAACAAATACCTACATTATCTTATAGCAGCATTTTCTTAATTCTAAACTTGGTAATCTAGCAATCTGAGCAACTGTAGATGTGAGGATCTAAACTGTTACCACTTGAGAGAGAGAGTGTGTGTGTGTGTGTGTGTGTGTGTGTGTGTGTGTGTGTGTGTGTAATAAAAAAAAAAAGAACCTGTATTCCTCCTCTGTCCTCATTTCCTGCCATGCCGTCCACCTCGTCCATTATAAGAACATGCTTATCACTGACCGTCTGAGATGCACCTGACCAAAATACCCAAAAAACATGTTACAGCCAATTCAGATCATGCTGGCGCCTTGTTCTAGTTTTGAAGCCAGACCGATGTGTATCCCGCCATGATGCCCCATGGTTTTATCTGTATCAGTGAAAAATATACAGTGCCAAATGATGATCGACATTTTTTGGACACACCATTTTTCAACTTGCCTATTTGACAACAGGTAACGCCATTGGGGACACCAAAATAATACAATAGTGCATCACCCAGTAAAGTCTAAAAGGTCCCACAGATCTTGAAAAGCCAGGTAGTGATAAGTGATAAATGCAACAGTACATTGTAGCCAACAATCCGACACAGGAGGAAATTTATCAGGACTGCACCTGCAGTTGAAACTGAAAACCATTTCCTCAACGGGCTAAAGTGCAACGAGACAGGCATGAAGAGCTGCCAAGTGTGTGCTACTGCGGGCTTGAGAAACATTTGGTACCTCCTCAGAGGTTTGAGAGTTTATGAAACTGGTAACTATAACGTATATGTGAAATATTTTTTCAGTTTATAGGACACTTACAGATAATTAGTAAATAAGGTGAAGTACCTGTGTAGAAGTTCTTAATGCTTGTGTTATTTAGGGACTCTGCAATCACTTCCTTCAGACTATTCTTGCTGCGGGTGCAGCTGGCATTCATCTCCACGTAACTGTAACCCAGCTCCTAGAGAAAGACAGAGACAAAGACAGAGGGATTTATTCTGCTCTCAATTTGCGATTGCTCTAATTACAAAAGTTACTACCTACTTAAATAACACCGTAACAGAGGATCCCATTCATTTTGATATTTTGGTCATGTAACAGCGATTTGCCACCACATTACCATATATATATATTTCCACAAAAGAAGGTGATCCAACCACCGGTAGCATTAACTTTACAAACAGCACGTTTGAAAGCAGAACATTCGGCTGAATAGGGAAGGACTCATTCCAGGAACACTTTTATAATTAGGAATTATTAGAAAGTATTGGCAGCTGGTAGAAGAACTGGACAGACAGGCAAAATAAAGTTGCCTGTGATACATAGGAAGCATCAGTGTCTAGAAATAATGGATCTGGAGGCTGCTCTACTTTCGGTGTCTTACACCAGTGAAGCAGATTACAGTAAAAGCAGACAGAAAGAGACGAGGACCATGGGCACAGCCCATAGCTTGTGGGTGTGGCTGGGCACCTTGTATTTGAAAGGGCCGGATGAGGGCAAAAATAGCACAAGGCTTTGTGGGAGAGTGTGGGTAAGAATCACACCAGCTTTTGTGAGCACAGAAAGGTGCAACTAGTGACTGAAGTGTGCGGGTGTGGGCATTAATAGTAAGCCCTTGCAGGAAGTAGTCACATGTAAATCAAATGATCAAGTAAGGAACGGAGTAATAGCGTCTGAAAGCCATCTTCCTAAGGATTATAGGGTTTCCAAGACATTTCTGTGTATATCTGAGACTAACCTCACAGACAAGCGCAGCAGTAGTGGTCTTCCCTACACCAGGAGGTCCAGACAACAGAGCAGCCTTGAAGCCAGAACCATCATCCTTACCCCCAAACTTACCAAACCTAGCAGCTGTTGATGAAACGAACAGGAGACAATGAGGAACATGTATATATTCGACAAAAGTTTATATACCACACACACACACACACACACACACACACACACGCCATACTGACCTGCTGGTTTGGTGTTGCCGCTGTGATGCTTGTGCCAGTTCTGTAGCCATCTCATCAATTTATTGGCACAGCTTTGTTCTCCCTGTTGCCCAATAAGATTCTTCAGACTGCGGGGGCGGTACTTATCTACCCACAGCAAGCTTTTCCCATCGTCTTCTGCAGCGGGTTGTGATGTAGGGGGTGTGGCCTTACCAAACCCCAGATTCTTCTTTACCTCAGACGGAGAGCCTCTGCTGAAAGCTCTAGATTTTCCAGGTGTGGAGGCAGAAGCAGCTCGAGCTTTGCCTGAAGAGGGACTGCTTTTTCCTGGGCTGCTCTTACTCAT
>JAMWET010006938.1:100000-217500 GCA_024036415.1 Prochilodus magdalenae | reverse complement strand
TTAGAACTGAAAACGGTCTACTCAGTCTACTCACTGCCTTCCTCTTGGTGCTGGAACTGGCCACCAACTTCTTCCCCGATCTATGGATCGAGGAGCTACCAAAAAAATCAGCGGCTGAGGTGGTGGTCTGTTTGGGCTGGGATGCGGTTGTTTTGGGTGGGGTCGGACTGAAAGCATTCTTCACCTCTGCTTTGGTGCCAGCTGCAGACGGCTTCACGGGAGATTTAGACGAAGCCTTTTTCACCTCCTTCAGCTTCCCAGAGTCTGATTCTTTCTTACCCTTGCCCCTGCCATTCTCTTTCGGTTTGGAGGATTTCTTCAAAGACAGAAATGCTTCGTCTGAATCTGAGGAAAGAGTGAAAGAAGCTTCACCATCAGTCATCAGTTCTCTTACTGTGTTACAACACATCATTCTCACCCTCAAGGTTAAGGCTTGGCTATTACATGCAGTGATGATGGAATCGAACTGAGCGAGTCACTGAAATAACTCAAAAATAAGAATTTACAAGCTGCTTACAGATATTAATGTTATACCTGCCACATGGGTTCACCTGTTATCTACTGAGTGTGGATACTGGTAATTTACTCCCTGCCATCATTTGAAGTAATAGGTGTTATTTGTCACTTTGGGTAACGATGGGCCTGGCTCAATTTCAGGAAGAACTGTTTTAGGCTGGGGTTAATGTCAGACTCGGTGTCTCAAGCCTGATCAAGTTCAAAGGACATAACAGTGCATGGCCCGAATCGGGATTGGTGCTCATCAGATAAAAGGCTTGATCAGATTAAAAGCTGCACATGCAAATCTGACATTATCAATCAACATCAGATGATCGCCTAACTTCTGCAGGGTTATTCTGTGTGTGATGAAAGCTGTACCCTCTATGGGTTCTCTTACCCGAATCAGACACATAAGTGACAGGGTCCTTCTTTCCCAATGTAGTAGTCTTCCCTTTTGGGCTTTTCTTTCCTTTCTTCTCTTTCTTCTCACCTTCCTCATCAGAGTCTGAGACAGAGAGAGTGCTCATGAGGTCTTCAACTACAACGTTAGAGATGCCAAGTCAAATTGACTGGAACACAGTGCAGTTATGTTTTTTTTTTTTTTTAAATCTTGTTACTTATAAATAAATGTTGGAATTTTTTGTATTTTTTTATTAAGACCTCCATCCAACCATATATCGGAACACCAATCGAAAAAAACTCACCTAAAATTTACTGATGTCACAAAACCAACATTCATAAAGACATAACACAAGGCAGCCTTTCAGAATGGAGTTCATTTACATACATCAGCCTAATGGCACAGTAACAGAAGGAGCCCGATTCATGATTTTTGTTTTCTGGTATGCTTTTTTCTTTTTTATGGGCAACAAAATTTGTAGTTCGGTAATGCCATCTTCCATTCACTATTCAAGATCCTACACATCATCTCTTTTGTCTTTCCACCAAACTCGTGGGAAACTGGGCTTTCAGATCTAGAAACATCCTACGTTGTAAAGATTTTCAGACGGACCCCATCTGGGGTTGGTGTTACCTCTTTATTAAGATACCACAAATGTTGGTGGGTAAAGAACTGGAACAATGCAACAGACAGTATAACGCCATAATGAATTTTCCGGGGACCCCTCCTAGGTTCTTGGATCTATTCATAAGATCCAAGAGGTTTAGGGTTCACTGTGTGTCGCACCTTTGCTTTTTAACAAACTACCTGAATCAGCAATGACTCTCTTCTTCCGTTTTGTTGAGCGCTTCTCGTCAGATTTAGGACTTATGACCTGAAGGTGGAGAAAAGCGAAAACAGAAGAGGGAGCAAATTGAGCCCATCATCATCATCATCATCATCATCATCAGTAGTAGTAGTCACTAGCATCATCAGTTTAACCTTGGAAGACTGCTTCTTCTTATTCTTCAGCTCTTCGTCAGTGCTGCTGCTGCCTGTTGTGGTTTTCGAGACCTTGGTGGGTGCAAAGAACCTGCGGATGTCCTGCCAAAGAAGGAAAGAGTTTACCAGTACATTCAAAGCAGCACAGAGCCTGCAGCTGATGGTGACTGAATCTCTGAATACTGTGGACTGAACACCACAGGTGTCAAGTGTGTCCTCCTTGTTGCTGAGTAACGCTGTAGAGCTTGGCCAGCTTAACCAACTAACTCGGACTCTGTACCCGACAACAGGCCCCCACAGCTGCGCATGGAGCCTACCGCCAAAACCATAAACCCCTCTGTCTGAAAGTCTCTCCCTCCTGACCTGCGCAGCTCGCTAACACCTTAGCTGGAGAGAGCGCCTGGCTTAGCTGATGTAAATAGCTACCCCTGGTTGTCCAACATGCACGGCCAGACTCAGCTGACATTTAGGAGACAGTGAAATCGGCTTTTACCCCTCTTTATTAGTGAAGAGCCCACAGCGCGCGCCTACGAGTTCATAAACACGGAGGGAGGGAACTCGCCTTTAGCCTGTTGTTGTGTCCTGCGCTAACAGTCAGAGTTACTACACCGGGTTTGAACAGTCCTGACACACCACTAAACACACCCCAGATACGATACGACCTTTATCATCATCGCTCGGGCGCTGAAAACCTCAACAAACCAACTCACCATCTTAAAAATATACCATGAACTTTTGGGCTGGTTCTTGCAGGCGGACTGAGACACTCGCCTTTGGCGCCAAGTTCGGGCGCTGCGTGATGACGCCGAAGTCGAGCAAGCGCAGTACGGAGCGAGACATCCAAAAGAGAAAACTTCAATTATACTATACTTCAAGTTCATCTTTATTTTAGTTTCTCACCGCACCACTGCTCTATATGACGGCTTTGCGCTGAAAGTGTGTGGCCCAGGTGTACATTCCGCCTCAGGTCTCAGAAAATGGCTAGGGCATCCAAAAATACACACTGGTCCATTTATTGGTAAACACTTCCTTTACTGTACATCAACAGGACTATAATCCTGTAACTATATTAAAGAAGGTGCTCCAGAGATTCTTACAGTACTACAGTAAATATAAATATATATATATTAATATATATGTATATATATATATACACATACATATATATCTAAAAAAATATTTAACAATGTTTATTCTGCTATTATTTTGTTTTTTTACATACTCACACCCCAGTTCACTTTATTAATCTGCAAAATGTTTATGTCTCTGACACATAAAGGTTTTTGTTTATACTTTAGTTCCAGTCATAGCTATTTCCTCAACAAGGCCAAATAAAAGGGGGCCAATTAGGTCATTCACACAGCCCAGTGTTAACAGTAGAACAGGCTGTGCAACTCTAAGGAACACGATTTGGCTGGAATAATCATAAAGAAAATATTTAATCATTTTTGTTGAACATAATTACACTAATGTTGAATATCAGCTCTCGTAGCTCACCCTAGTTTACATGTTGCTCACACTTAAACCCACATTTTCTACTAAGTGACAGGTACCTTCTAATAATGTGCAGAGCCACATTGGAATATTTAACTACCTCCTCGTCCTCACCATTCGTTTCATCAGCTCTGCTTACCATATAGAACCACTATTACAGAGCAGATTCTCTGCATACTTTGCTACCCCGTTTTACCTTACAACACTGAGGTCATGTGAAAGGGGGACAGTAGCAAACAGTAGCAAGTAGCAAAGCAGAAAAAAGGCCTTAACAAAGGCATAAACTACCTAGTGCTTCTAATACAGCAAGTGTTGTGTGTACAGTTGAGTGTAAACACAAGTGGCTTTAATATTCTGACATGATAATTTTACACCTGTACAAATACCTGCACTAGCTTGGAGCAGGAGTTCCACATCTAGCCTCACATTGTTCAAGTAAATCAACGAATATGTTTTTCTATAAAGATCAAAGAGCAACCCATTTCAGATTTCAGCACAAGTTTAATTTTGCCAGCAGGCCCGTCAGTGCTACTGTAACTAAAAAGTTTCTGGTTCATTATATGCAAAAATGATGATCCAAGCAGAACAGCTGTAAGTGGTGGGTGACAACGTGTTTATTGACAGATTTTACAAAGGACAGACGCTGTTAATTATCCGGCTGCTCCTCAACAGTGGTCTTCTCACTGACATAAATACCATCCAGGAACTTCCGGATGTCCTTTTTCCTTACGGTGGTGGCCTGCTGGATCAACGCAGCTGATGGAGAGAGAGGGAGAGAGACAGAGAAAGAAAGACATTAACAGAAAATCCACTGCTGTGATACAAGGTGAAGGTGGTGGGAAAAGTAAGTTGGCAGACTATGGAACCTGTTACATTTTCCAGGTCTAAATGAAACCCCAAAAACAGAAACAAAAAAAAAAATAAATAAATAAAAATAAAAAAATAAAAACCACACCACACACACACCACCAACCACACACACACACAGAAGTCTTTCGAAGTTGTAAAAGCAGGCATGCAGAAAGTAGAACGTTGACGGGGGAAAAGTGTTAAGTGGTTTGGGAGTTGGCATAAATGTAAATAAACAGGGTTAATACTGCAAGGCATAAACAACCTTGTCAATCCTCCACAAAAAAAAAAAAAAAAAAAAAAAAAAAAAAATCTTATGATGCTTTCAGAAACAATCAAAACAACATGAAGCAAAGCATAAAGGAGAGAGAGAGAAAACAGTGAGAAAGTGGCGAAGAAATAGCAGTGACGAGACACACTCCGGCAGCCCCAACGACACGACGGACCCATTCTAACCTTGTGTCCTCTACAATTCCTGCTCCACTACTGTCCCCTTCTCAGAGACATAGATACCATCCAGGAACTTTCTGATATCCTTATTTTTGACTGTGGTTGCCTGCTGGATGAGGGCAGCTGAAACAAAAAACACTATGATGGTGAGGCAGCATGCACACACAAGCTGGGGCTAGTCAGGGTAAACAGGACATCGTGAAACACCACAGCTACAAAAAGAGCACCTTCAGCTGGAGCTGGATTACACGGCCAACACACAACTGGAACTCTATTACCTCATCTTACATCACAGCGCAGTATTTTACCAGCATAAATGAACTGGTGACACTAGTTCGGCCTGACAACTAGGAGTTTGATTCCTCAAATTAGCTAGAAGAATCAGACAGTTGGACTGTGACTGGTCAGGAGGCTTGACTTCAGTCTTAGCCAGGACTAAAGGGCTCTGGAGTCAATTAACTAATCTACATGAAGTTCAAAAGGTTTGGATCAGGAGGAGAAACAGTCAACCAAAAGCAAACATCAATGCAGAGCTGAACGTTTGCACTGATGAGGAGGGTTGGGGAGTTTAAGAACAATGAGAGGGAGTGTTAGACCAGCACAGTTCCTCCTATTGAAGAAAAGGAACATGCTCCTAGATAGATATAGCTTCAGATTTAACTTTTTGCCAAGTAGAACCTACACAAGAGAGCACTGGGATGTACTGCAAACTAATAACTGCACAATTTCTATAAAAAGTAGTGTTATAAAAACTTACTGATACTGATTTCTGGGCTCCTAGGTTAATATCCAATAGCATTCATTTACAGCAGACACCTAACTGAACAACGTGTCACTAAGCAGGTATAGGGATTAATGGAGATGCACTGATGTTGACATTTCTGGGTCAAAACTACCAACAACAACAAACTATTTTAAATTTACTGCATGAAGATTTCACAGGCACAATTGTCTGAAGTCATTCACAATAGAGAGTCTCACACAAAGAATTGCTGTGGCACTCCAAGTGATGCACCCAGGACTAGCCACTACTCATTAAATGTAAACATCCCAAAAATAAGACATTTATTTATAGAACTTATAGTAGTGCTGTTAATACATTGTGAAGCCTTGCTCACCTTGATTAAAAAACATCAAATGCTAACAAGTGTGCATAAACAAAGTGCTTTTGGCCAATAAATAAATAAATAAATAAATAAATAAATAAAATGTAAGCCTTTACCTGAGTTAGACACCAGCTCAATATCATTGCCCTCCAAAACCAGCTCGTCTTTCTGGGCAGCAGAAAGTGCACAGTTCACACCTACAAGTCAAGAAACACACAGGGCAGAGCTGGCATCAGTAAACATCCTTTGGAATGGAATGATTCTTTTACAAGACCTGTTTCACAGACTCTGAATTATGAACAGACATTTGAGAAACATTTAACTCCCCCAAACACAAGCTGTACAAATACTGTAGTGAGGTTTCTTAATTCCAAGGCTCCACAACTGTAAAGGGGTGCCATGACACTTCAGGGTTCAAGGAAATTATAGAAACTAATGTTTGTGCTGCGTCAGCATTTTTTGTTAGTGCAAATCACTCAAGCTACTAGAGCAGTTCATTTGGAGCTCAACAGCTGTAACAGACATGTGCCTTAACATGTCACCCAAACACAGAAGCAGAACAAAGCCTATGGATCGGGGTGATTTGCCTGTTTAACCAGTACTGACTGGTCAGCAGACACCTTTTAGTTACAGCAGGATTACCAGACAAAAGTCAGCTAGCAAGCACACAAAGTACCTGTCCTCATGCGGACGCGACGGATGTACTTCTCTCCCAGGAAGTTTCTGATTTCCACCAGAGAGCCGCTCTCCTGAATCACCACGTTGATGGGAAAATGGGCATAGACAGATCGCATCTTGTACCTGAAGCCCTAGAAAGTCAAATACAACAGGAGTCCAATGTAAAAAACCTTCACCACAGAAACCACACCCCCGAGACCCCACATTATAACAGCGGCTCTGCTCAGAATCAACATTACTGAGACAAACATGAGCTACTTACCAAAGTTACTCCCTTGATCATGTTCTGAACATGGCTGCAGATGGTTCTGACTGTGGCCAGCTCCTTCCTGTTACCCCACCATTTGTCCACACGCAGCTACACACAAAAAAAAGTAGAGTTCATAACTGCATGCTTATACCCCTTTGACCGCCTCCAAATGCGGAGGAGTGATTTGATTGCAAGTCATTCACAATGCATCAGAGTGCATTAAACTGCTCATGCTGTCAAGGGAAGACTGACCCTGATCATCCCCTTCCAGATGGAAAGTGTAAATAGCCAATAAGGACAAACTGGTTTAATCTGGATTCAGTCGTGACCCAGTACTACTTCGAATTTGCCCAGTGCACAAAACTAACCAGAGACAATTTAGCACTCAAGATCATTTTCTTGACTCTCTATTAGGCCAAGACTAATGTACACTACAAACCTCAATCAACTCTGGCCATGATAACAGTTCACATCCACAGATCCAAGTGTGTGAAATGAAATCCAATGTGATCAATCACATTCATGTCACAAATAAAACTGATTCAATCTTGGGTCGCACAAGAAAGTAACTCAGAGGTGCCGACATATTTGTCAAGACCAGGTGTAAAGACTTCAGGGGTCTCACGTTAGGTCCAACACAGATTCATAGTCACGTCCAAATCCATATACATTCTCTCCATTATCATGACAGCCCACAACCCAGAACAAGTGACCGTCTATAGAGCACCAATGATGCTCCTCACCTTCTTATGCTTCTTGCCGAGGAGACGGAGCTCCAGGTTAATGTGGTTGAACTCCCTGCGGAGAGTTCCGCGGGGTCCCTTCACAGTGACGGTGCGGCCCTTGAGGGACACATCGACTGCGGTGACAGAAAACAGAGAACGATCAGACAGTCTTCAGAGAAAGCTATTCCGAAAACTACACAGCACTGTGCACAGTAAACCGAGTTAGCGGCACATGGAGGTGGCATACCTTGGTCGGGGATGTCCACCGTCTGGGTACTGAGAATGGTCTTCATTCTGTAAGGGAAGGACAAGACGGATTTAACTTGAGCTTCAAACCGACTTTTTAAATCAACAGTCTAAACATGTCGCTCATATGTGTCCGGTTAGCATAGCTAGCTACAGCCCGCTAATGCAGCCGGATTAAAAAACATGAATGACAACTGGAACTCACTGTTAGCGGGTCTCACTCATGTAACAGAAATATCATTCTTATTAACCCGTCCTTTAACTCAGTAAAGCTCATAGTCCTCCTATTACGACTTAGAAGGATTTGCTGAGAGCTAACGAACACACACAGGCCGAGTACCAGTGTTCCATCAACTAAGCTAAACTTGGCTGTGCAATCAAAATATACATATTAATGCTTTAAGTGACACTTAGATAACATCCAGAGCGTCCGATAACATTATGAGATGGGCCGTTAAAGAGGATTAGAATGGATTGAAAACTCTCAGACTCAGGACGCGCCATGTTCTTACCTCGCCGATAAAGGAGGAAAGGAAGGAGGAGAGACGTCATGACGCAATTGTAGCACATACGTGCTGACATCATTACTGAACCTCCAGGCGCGACGGATTGATTATCGAAAAGTTTGGCGTTGTAAACGAAGCGAACCTTTACTGGAATTTTAAGTGATAAAGGAAAATAGCGAATGACTGAAAATAGAGCAGTTTTAAATCAAATCTTACATTTTTAAAGTGCTGTGTTAAGAATGGGCTTAGGGGTTAAAGTTGACAAGGTTTGTGTAATCGATACCAGATGAAGAGACGTCAATGACGGACTAGCCTCTTCAAATCAAGAAATCATGGCGATGATAAACCGAAGTTGTTTTGCAGCTGGTCGTTTGTCTTGTAGTCATATTTTGTTGTTGCCTAAATGCGTTGAAAGATCACAGGTAAGTCGTTTTCAGTAAATTAATTTACAGGACATAGTTTGCTTCGTAGTCACTGTGTAGCTGTCTTAGTCTTTAGCCATGTCTTAGCTGGCAGGCCGTACTGACGTTAGGTCAGTAACTAATTAATAACAAAAAGCTTCATGTTTAAGCAATCCAGGCGAGATGAGGAAGTCTTTTTATTCCTTAGTGAAAGTAAAAATTGTAGTGATTTTTCAATGCGTTTTCTTAAGTAAAAAAAGTTTTCTAAATGTTTCTAATTGCATTGATTATGATATGTAAAAATGTAAATCATATAAACAGAGGGAAGTGTTTTGTTAAGTCCACTGGAGTTTATTCAGCTATTAGAGGTATTAGGAGGGTTAGGCTGAATACTCAGTACACTGTGCTAATGTATTCCGTCACAGTACATAGAAAGTGATGTATTCAGAATACGTTTAGAATTAATTGTGATAAGACACATGATGGAGAGAAAAAACATTTGTTCTTCTTAATTTCCTGGTTGCCAGTTATTTATTTAATTATTCTATTAATATGTTTAATGAGCTTATAACTTAAAGTTCTGAAAATTCATTCCAACTTTTGTCTAACTTTTTTTTTTCCACTGCTGCTCACTGAAAATAATAACTGATCGTCACTTTGATAAATCATTTTTGCTGCATGCTGTGTTCTAATAGGTTAATAAACATTATTATCAATGCTGTTTCTTTTGAAGATGATCCATATATATGAATATATGAGAAATGTGTGTGTGTGTGTGTGTGTGTGTGCGTGTGTATATATATATATATATATATATATACATATATATATCTCTGCGCCTGAATCCACACTAGTGGTTATTCAAGTCACACACATGCCTTTTGATGCCGCTCCGTATATAATAGTTGTACCTGGTCACAGGTCCATGCCAGTCGTCTAACCACAGCGTCCAGCACATCAGCTACAATACAAGACAGAAAGAAAGAGATTAAAGAAGATGGCCTGGATCTGCAGGACTTCATATCAGGAGAGCTTTCAGAGAAAAGGAATTGGGAAGAATACAGAGGCAACCTGAAACGACAGAAGGGAGAACGGTAAGTCAGTTTTTTGACAGATTCATGTGTTTACAGGCATAACACACAGTGTCAGTACTGATTATCAGATAAAAGATTGAATGTTTATTGGCACTCCAAATAAATTCAAGTAGGCCCTGCATTAATAACAAAGCAAGTTATTTAAAAATAACTCACAGTGCTGCTTAAAAGCTTGTGCATCATTTTGGAAGTTTGTACATGAACATGACAAATAATTAGTCAGATCTTCAATTAACTAGATCCGATTAGAAATAAATATAGTTTTTTTAAATTAATTTATTGAGCTAAGCAATGTAATATTAAATGTCTTTGTTGGTAAAAGTATGTGAACCTCTGCCTTCAGAAACTGCTGTGAACCCACCTTAAGCATAATAACTTAAGACAATTACTATAACTGTTTATTAGCATTGCATATGTATATTGCATTGCCCTTTCCCCCTAACACAGCTGTTTAATCTCTGTTGTGTTAGTGGGCTTTCCTGCATGAACACCACATCTTTAGTTCTGCTTTCGCATTTCTATTGGATTAAGCTCTGACCTTTAATCTTTGTAGGCCAACTGATAGATTAGGATAGTTATCTTTCTTGAGCTTCGGTTCAGCTGGTGCAGTAGCATCAAAACAAGCTAAAAACCCAGATTGTACAACTGCCACCATAGCGCTGGGATACGGTTCTTATGTTGGAATTTGGTGTTTGTTTTTGCCATAACATAACATCTCTCTTAAAAATCATTAAGATAAATTTTTGCTTTAAAAATCAGTATAGAGTTATTTCAGTGGCTTTCTGGCTCATTAAGGCGATACTTAGGAAACGTTAGACAGGCAGAGGTCCTCCAGTGGATTAAACCTTCTAACCATAATAGTATCGTTTACAAAACTGCTATCTAGAAATACATGCTTTGCCAACAAACACATTTCATTTTGAATCACTATAAATAATAAAAACTATATCATTGTTTGTGTCATTTATTTTTTGGGGGTTCTCTATTGTTATGACTCATATGAAGATCTGATAATATATAAAATTATATATAGGGTTATACTGGGTGCACAAACTTCCAAAGAGCACTGCATCAGACCTATTGCCTTGAGATTGCACATCGAATAACTGTCCCTCCGTGTGACTACATCATCCAAATCCAAAGCACATTTGTACTGATGGTTTTCTCAGACCGTACTATAAATAGGATACCAGAAAAGGTGGTCATCTATCCTTACACTGACTTTAGTACAAGTAAATATAGTTTGAATACTATAGTAAAACTAAGTATGGTTTTATCTGTGGACTAAATTGCAGGCTCAGGTTACCACCATGGCTGAAGACCGAGATTCCTATTGGCAAAAACTACAACAGACTGAAAAATACTCTCCTGGATTTGAAACTACACACTGTAAGTACCTAAAATTAAAAAGCTGGTTTTAGCTCAGGAGGGCTTGTAGTTTACACAAAGTCCTGGTTCCAGTCGATTGTGGGATAAGGTAAAACCTGCATGGTGTTGTTGTTGTTGAATGTGGCTTCTGTCACCCAATTCCTGTCAACATCTAGAAAGAGCATAATGTAGCTCTCTGTGAACACCCTGAGTAGTTATTTAGATCCCTACTTCTTCCATGTAGGTTGACTTGCCTACTGGATACCTCGGGTACAAAAGAGGGACCCCAAGGCTTTTCCTCCTTTTTGCTCATTAGGGATCTCTGTACAGCTGCTTTATACCTGTTATAAATCATTCTTCCTAAATGAACTTAATTCAGGCTGAGCTGAATCTATTTGGTAATGGTAATATGCATGTGTTTTGCAGGTCTGTGAAGAGGCTAGGTGTCCAAACATTGGAGAGTGTTGGGGTGGTGGAGAGTATGCAACCGCTACTGCGACCATCATGGTTAGTATGCAAGTGTAATTCACACAACTGACGATAAGTACACCCCCCACAGTTTTGTTATATCTTTTTATGGGCTTGTTAAACTGTGTAAATTTGCTGTTCCCTTAAAATAACACACAGCCATTAATGTCTAAACCACTGGCAACGAAAGTGAGTGCACCCCTAAGTGAAAATGGCCAAATTGTCCCCTCCCCGGTGTCACATAAAGATGATGTAGGCTATAAGAAGATTGCCAACTCCCTGAAACTGAGCTGCAGCACGGTGACCAAAACCGTACGGCAGTTCAACAGAACAGGTTCCACTCAGTACATGGCCTCACCATGGTTGACCAAAGAAGTACACATACTCAGCGTCAGCTGTGGGGATATACAGTTCATTGAGGGAACCATGAATTCCAACGTGTACTGTGACATACTGAAGCAGAGCATAATCCCCTCCTTCGAAAAACCGGGCCGCAGGGCAATATCCCAACATGATAACGACCCCAAACACGTGCTGGATTGGCCAAGCAGGTCTCCAGACCTGAACCCTATTGATCTGTGCTGCATCCTCAAATGGAAGGTGGAGGAGCGCAAGGTCTTTAACATCCACCAGCTCCGTGATGTCGTCATGGAGGAGTGGAAAAGGGTTCCAGTGGCCACCTGTGAAGCTCTAGTGAACTCTATGCCCAAGAGAGTTAAGGCAGTTGTGGAAAATAATGGTGACCACACAAAGTATCGACACTTTGGCCATTTTCAGTGGTGTACTCACTATTGTTGCCAGTGGTTTAGGCGTTAATGTCTGTGTGTTGAGTTATTTTGAGGGCACAGCAAATGTACACTGTTGTACAAGCTGTATACTGACTACTTTACACTGTATCAAAGTGTCATATACTCAGTGGAATGGAAACGTCTGACACAAATTCCATCATTTGCTTTTCCTGTTTGGCCTAAACGTCACACAGTATGTGCTGCTTTATCTGGTTCATGGCTTCCATTTTATTGGATCTCTGGTACCAAAAGCACCATAACAATGTCTTCTCGTTCATTTGCTCTTCATATAGTTGATGGGAGACACCTGTACGCGCGGCTGCAGGTTCTGTTCTGTTAAGACGGCAAGAAAGCCTCCTCCTTTGGACCCTGAGGAGCCAAACAACACAGCTAAAGCTATTGCTGCATGGGGACTGGACTATGTGGTGCTCACTTCAGTGGACCGCGATGGTACGTACACACACACACACACACACACACACACACACACACACACACACACACACAAACGTTGCCTTTACTTGATTGCAGTGGGGAACTATCTCTGGGGTTTGTTGCCGTCCTCTACACATGTATATGTGTGTTTGTATTTGTTTGATAGATCTTGCTGATGGTGGTGCAGAACACTTTGCAAAGACTGTTTCCAATCTCAAAGAAAGGTAAAGGGCCTATGGGTCAGGAGCAGCATTACGCTCCAGACCAAGCTACATGTTTATTTCCCATTACATGGATGGCATTGAGGGGGGTGATAAATTATGCAGCAACAAATGTGCTGGAGTCAGTAACTGTACAACGTAAAAACGGTTTCTAACAGCAACTTATGAATGTGCCCACCAGGAACCCTAAAATCCTGGTAGAGTGTCTGACCCCTGATTTCCGCGGTGACCTCTCGGCAGTGGAGAAGATTGCTCTGTCCGGTCTAGACGTTTACGCCCACAACGTAGAGACTGTGAGGGAACTGCAGAGGTCAGTGCAATGTAACACACGCAGTTGTAACTTAATGGAACATGTATAGACAGGTAGTATTAGAAGTACAGGGCAATTAGAGCTACAAGGTCCAGACTAAATGGCAGTGACAATGCCAAGGTAACAGGTTCGCTGCCAGCTGTTAATCATCTGTTCATTACCGTAAACTAGGCTTGCATTACAGTTGGGTGTTTGCATCAGTGCATTTGCATGAGTACAAGTAAACATGCCTGGTATCGGGTTAATAACGGGTGTGGAAAGTCCACACTGCTTATCCTGAAAAAGAGAAACAGCTGAACTGACTGAACAAGCTTAATAAACTTATTAGTGTCATGTTTTTCAAATTGGTCTAATTTCTACATCATTAGATTAGATTAGATTAGATTCAACTTTATTGTCATTGTGCAGAGTACAGGTACAAAGCCAATGAAATGCAGTTAGCATCCAACCAGAAGTGCAAAATACATTATTATTTACATAAAGTGCAAAACAGAATGACTGACAATTGAGATTTTTGTACATGTGGTGGTATATAAATAAATATATAGAATGTATGTGTACACAGAATGTGGGATAAGGGGGTGGTATATAGAATAGAATATGATTTACTATACATATATACAGTAAGGAGTGAAATGCAAGATTGCACAGAGCAGCATATGATGAGCAAGTTGTAGAAGGTTGTAGAATCATGTTGTGGAAGAAGTAGAAGAAGAAGAAACATCCTCTACATGGTGATAAATCTACACTTGCTTGTCTTGTTGCGCTCTTGACAAAGTGGTCCAGAATGCTTTCAGTCCAAGTGCTTGCGTGCACAGCGGTCATGTGCCATTTCCAATTTGCAGAGTTTACAGAACACCACATTGCCAAGTCTATAATACACTCCTACACCTGAGATGACTGTGAGCAAGTTTTTAAAATTATTATTTATTTAACCTGCAACTTGTTCTCCAGTGGAAGGACTTCATAGTGACGCCCCAATGCATGTTAATAAAACTCTGTATTTCTGAAATTGATTACACCTATTAAACATTTCCAGAATAACGCTAACAACTAAAATGTGGAAGCTGTCCAATGCAGTGGACCTTGTTTTAGTAGTAAATTACATCATGTCACTTCCTAATTAAGGTGTAGAAGGCATGTTAACGATTAATTTAAGAATATACCGTGAATTCCAAAATATAAACTATGAAACTTTAATTTTAAACAAGGTCATTATTTTTATATTTTCATATTTAAATCTTGGCAAGCCCAAGAATCATACACAGAACTCCATGGAACGGAGCATTAATTCCTGAGATCCCGTTTTCAGAGAAACTGTATATATATCAGAATGAGACAAGCATAAATAATCTAAATGTGTTTCTAAATGTATCTTGTACCGTAGTACTCTACTAGCCACAAAATAATATATCGGACTTGAGTGATTAATATGTGCATTAATTTGATATTTCTGTCAGTGTGGCGAATTTTAGATTACAAAACTGCAGCAGCATGATGTAATGTGGCTCTATTTCGAAACTGCCACTTACAGTTCTAACCAAGTGGGTCATTTTGTCAGTTGAACAACTAAAAATATTTACACACTGTCCACAAGGTGGCGCTCTCAGTGAAAATTCCAGAAAAAAAAAACATCTTGGCTTTGTTTGTGTGCGGCAGTACCTGCCATTGCCACCAGGTGACAGAAATATCCCCTCTATTTAAGTCAGGCTAAGATCCAGGAACTTGTTGAACTGCTTCTTCCTCACAGTTGAGGAACTGCATTGTACAGTACTAGCATCATTACAAAAGGTATGGTCGATATGAGCCACTGTTGAGGAGCTTATGAAACTGAAAACATTCCTACTGTGACTTGTGGCACCCGTTCTGTTGGTTACTGTGTCTGTGGCTTTGTTGCTGATCGATATTTGGACTTGTAGGTATGTGCGGGACCCACGTGCAAACTTTGACCAGTCGCTCAGTGTGCTGCGCCACGCTAAGAAAGTAAAACCAAACCTGCTCACTAAAACCTCCATCATGCTCGGACTGGGCGAGACAGATGCACAGGTGCAGTCTACAATGAAAGGTACACACACACACAGACACACAATGCCTTTCCAACATAAACATAGGGCAGTACACCCAAATTAACCATAATTCCATAACCACAACTAATTCTTAATGTTTCCCACTAGCACAATGTTTTTTAATGCTGTGCTTAATACCAGCTTGATCACCACTGCCAGTGCACAGTATTGGCACTGATGCTGGCCTTATTGAATAGGTCAGGTATAGATCAGATGCGGAGAAATGACTAATGCATGGCCACAGCCAAGTTTCCGTGACTTGGTAAGACACCGGAATTAGATAGTTAAGCAGCAGCCACAGTTAAGTAACTAACTCATGGCCATAGCTTAGTAAGGGTTGGGAAAAGGACAGTTAAGTAACTAACTCATGGCCATAGCTTAGTAAGGGTTGGGAATAGGACAGTTAAGTAACTAACTCATGGCCATAGCTTAGTAAGGGTTGGGAATAGGACAGTTAAGTAACTAACTCATGGCCATAGCTTAGTAAGGGTTGGGAAAAGGACAGTTAAGTAACTAACTCATGGCCATAGCTTAGTAAGGGTTGGGAAAAGGACAGTTAAGTAACTAACTCATGGCCATAGCTTAGTAAGGGTTGGGAAATGGACAGTTAAGTAACTAACTCATGGCCATAGCTTAGTAAGGGTTGGGAAATGGACAGTTAAGTAACTAACTCATGGCCATAGCTTAGTAAGGGTTGGGAAAAGGACAGTTAAGTAACTCACTCATGGCCATAGCTTAGTAAGGGTTGGGAAAAGGACAGTTAAGTAACTCACTCATGGCCATAGCTTAGTAAGGGTTGGGAAATGGACAGTTAAGTAACTCACTCATGGCCATAGCTTAGTAAGGGTTGGGAAATGGACAGTTAAGTAGTTTCCATACCTTACTACGCCAAGGACACTGCATCAGGATCCCGTGGTCAGGCACTTTACAGTGTTCGTCTGACTCTCACTTTGTGGGTTTATTAATGGAACTGAATGCTGTACATATAACTAACTACAAATGTCCTTATTGCAAACAAGCCATGGAGATGAAACGTGACACTGTTTACAGTGCCCCTGTGTGTTATATGCTCTTGAACATACAAAGCAAGACGAAGTGTTTCAATATAAAAGCCCTGTGCTTCACACCTCCTTCAGCAAATGACTATTTCAGGCTTTTACATTTTTACCAATGTGAGTAAAAAGGCTAAAAGTGCAGCTGGGCGGTAATAAGATGCTGCAGTGCTGCTTAGCCTATTTGTGGTAACGCATCATGTGTCCAGATAGCCTGGTGGCATTCCACCTCCACCCCTACCGCAAAACCTCCTAAGTTCCTACCTCAGTGCAGGAACTGTGTGAGAATATTCAAGCTGCGTGGGCTGGATTACCATGGGACACCATTGGGAACCTCTACAACTCCATGTTTGTAAACTGTGGAGAAGTAGCCTGTCTGAGCAGCTTGAGCCTGATCAATTTAGAATCCAATTTTAAGTTTGAATGAAAAATGACTTAAAGCTAAGTAGTTATTAAAGAATGAGTGCTTGTATCTGTGTTCAGTTTTCATATCAGGAAAAAGGGATACGGTGCTGTCGCTAATTGTTGTCATCATTATGTGATTGTCAGAGCTGAGAGACTCTGGGGTGGACTGTCTGACCTTGGGCCAGTACATGCAACCAACCAAACGCCATCTGAAGGTACTGTCCCTCTACTGTACCTGCGGTTTTGGGGCTACTGTCTCCTGATGTAGATTCATTTTGAAATGTAATTTTTTTATTATTTTGTTCCCCGTTTAGGTAGAGGAGTACGTCACGCCTGAAACGTTTGCTCACTGGGAGAAGATGGGTCAGGAAATGGGCTTCCTCTACACAGCAAGCGGACCTTTAGTGCGCTCTTCTTACAAAGCAGGTGAGGGGTCAGTTTATTCTCATTTTAGACCATTTCTGTCGATCCATATATGAAATATTGACACAGTGTGAAAGGAAGCTGATGTGTTTATATAATATAAAATCTAAATATATATATATATATATATATATATATAAACTATCCGATGCAATCAGGTTTGATTTGACAGCAATCATCTGTGCTGTTCGTCGATATACATATGCTAGGTACTTTATCCAGGAGAGATCTCAATGCCATCATCTGCTTAGGTGACAATTAAATTTGTATCCAATTCAACAATCTCAGACTGTTCTTCCATTTTGTCGACACCCTCCCTTATAACTGTTTTTGAATATTCTAGACTTGGACATAAGCTAGCAACAAGCAAGGTGACATAAAACATTATAACCTGGTGTAACCTGTACATGCATGTTTGTTTTGAAGCTGGAGGCGATGTAACACCAGGATCAGTATAAACTCGTTTTTACTGCGCACAGTCAGTTTTCTTTTCCCCGTAAACATCGAAAGTACTAAACCCTGCACATTCCTACTTTCATTCATGAGAAAAGCACCAAAGCTGGCATATTGTGCTCGTACCTCTCTGATTATGACTCTGATTTTTCTCCCACGCATTTGTGTAGGTGAGTTCTTCCTAAAGAACCTGTTGAAAAACAGGAAGACGGAAGAAGCAGCATCGGAATGAAGATTCAACTGGTCTCCCAAATCTTAGACACATGGATTTATTTTACTTCAGCTGCTTAATCTGTTATGTTTCTTTGGGAGGCCTCCATCCACAGAACACTTAAATAAACATCAGGCTGTAACGATCTGTTGGTAAGGCAGTCCTCTGTCATGTAGCTCAAAGGAAGTAAGGCACCTGTATTTCTGAATGAACTTTACCGAGCAGGAATCTGAAGCTGCTTAGTATTTACTCTTCTAAGGCTACATGACACCTACATAAGCTTGATATGACGACTGACATAAACCCTACATGTTTATGCTTATTCCTATAGATTTATTTAGCTGACTACGATCGACTTTATCAAATGTCACTTATTGACCCCTATCAGAATAAGCATTGGTCGCATTTAAGTTGTGCTTGATGTATGTTGTGTTTATTCCAGAAACAGGAGATATTTGTAAATGCCAGATGAGTTTGGGGCCCCTATGTCTTTAGCAGTTTTACCTGATGTACTATTATTAATAATGAATAATTACTCATTAGTAATATATATTAAAAGTATTTTACATATGTGTTATTTCAAGGACCCAAAGTTATTTTCCCGAGCATGTTTAATCTCTATGCAAGGTAGCCTTGACGACACGTAAAGAGTGTTAATGTGTGGAAACGTATGCGTGTGAATGAATTAAATGAAGAAATGGGCAACTTTTTTAAAAACGGTGGTAAATAGGGTTTTACTGTAACACGGTTAACCAGGGCCAGCTTGCAGTAACTGTGTTGGGAGGAGCGCATTCACTGTGGAGAGCATCGTGGAAAGCTGCATCACTGCACGCATCGCAAATGTCGCAAGGTCCCTGCAGAGGGGAGGTAAAAACTGCACAGCATGTCGCCGCAGCTGCCCTCCCACCACCCAGCAGGAGATGTCTGAGGAACGCTAACATGCAGTGTGGTGCGAAAGTTTTAGCCTTGTTAATTTTCCTGATTTACCTTTATAAAGCATTGATTGTGTGGATAAAAAAAAATCCATTAAGTATATCATATAGGGGACAAACACAGTGATATTTGAGAAGTGAAATGAAGTTTATATGATTTACAGAAAGTGTGCAATAATTGTCTAAACAAAATTAGGCAGGTGCATAAATTTAGGCACCAAAAAAAAAAAACCTTAACTCAATATTTAGTAGATCCTCCTTTCGCAGAAATAACAGCCTCTAAATGCTTCCTATAGCTTCTAATGAGAGTCTGGATTGTGGCTGAAGGTATTTTAGACCATTCTTCTTTACAAAACATCTCTAGTTCATTCAGGTTTGATGGTTTCCGAGCATGGACAGCTCTCTTTAAGTGACACCACAGATTTTCAATAATATTCAGGTCTGGGGACTGAGATGGCCATTCCAAAACGCTGTACTTGTTCCTCTGCATGAATGCATTAGTAGATTTTGAGCAGTGTTTAGGGTCGTTGTCTTGTTGGAAGATCCAGCCCCAGCGCAGCTTCAGCTTTGTCACTGATTCTGGGCATTGGTCTCCAGAATCTGCTAATATTGATTGGAATCCATGCGTCCCTCAACTTTAACAAGATTCCCAGTCCCTGTACTGGCCACACTGCCCCACAGCATGATGGAACCAGCACCAGATTTTACTGTAGGTAGCAGGTGTTTTTCTTGCAGTGCTGTGTTGTTTTTCCTCCATGCATAACGACTCTTGTTATGCACAAATAACTCTTATTTAGTTTCATCAGTCCACAGCACCTTATTCCAAACTGAAGCTGGCTTGTCCAAATGTGCTTTAGCATACCTCAAGGGGCTCTGTTTGTGATGTGGGCGGAGAAAAGGCTTCCTCTGCATCACTCTCCCAATGCACAATCAATGCTTTATAAAGGTAAATCAGGAAAATGAACAAGGCTGCCCAAACTTTCACACCCCACTGTATCTTCTGACCTCACACACCCCACCAACACCCTGTCGCAAACTCTCTCGTTTAAAAAGAGGTGCCGGATCATCCCAGCCAGAAGCACCAAGTTCAGTTTTTACCCAAGAGCTCACAACGGCAGCACCTACCAGATTCAGACTGTTACTGATCTAACCCTGATTAACCCAGCAACCACACACTGGGCTCCACTAGCTCAGGAGACTATAAGCACTTACACTTCACCCAGACCAATACCTGAACATGTGAGCTGTGTGTGTTCTAGATACTGAACATCTTTACTGTAACTATATGGCTGTTGTACTGAACATCAGATGCTATGTTGACTACCTGCACTCTACACAGCTTTTTACAGTCACGTACTTAACTGCACACCTAGCTACCTTAACATTTAGTATTCTCCTATGTGTACACTGAACACTAAGCTGTATTTCTCTATACTGCATACGCCATGTGCTGTTTGCACCTCAGTCCTCGTAACACTCTGATGGCTGTTGAATTGAATTCTCAGCACTGCAGTGACACTGATGAGGTGGTGGTGGTGGTGGTGTGTTAGTGTGAGAGTGGATTAGGCACAGCAGAGCTGCTGGGCTTTATAATCACTGTGTTCACTCACTGTGCACTCTATTAGACACTACTACCCTTGCTCGTCTTCTTTGTAAACAGACAGTCAGAGACGGAAGCTCATCTGCTGCTGCACAGTTTGTGTTGGTGGTCTTCTAGTCCTCCATCAGTGGTCACAGGACGCTGTTGAATGAATCGTGTTGTCACTGCAGCACTGAGAATGGTCCGTGGAACATGTGTACACACTGTATCGCAACTGACAGAGCTGAATGTACTATATCATCATCTTGATGAGCCTAAGCAGTCATCTCTCTCCTCTGCTCTCTGTGGGCAGAGACTTTGAGAAAGCTACATCAAAAAAAGCATATGCGTGTGTTATCATCCGCGTGTGGGTCACAGTGAAGTGAAGGTGATGACAATATGATGCGGGATATTACTTTCTTTACTCTGGGCTTTTAATTGAAAGTCAAACAACCTAAGTTCCATCTGCAGCTTCTTTAATGTACACTCATGGACAATTGTTTTCCTGAAACAAAAAGCCAGCTGCCTTAAAGCACATTTATAATACGAGGCAATATGGAGTCTTCCATATAACATACTGGACCATTAAAAGGACCACTTTTAATGGTGTTCAGCAACTTAGTTCCATGAACTAGTTGATATTTTACGAGAGATACGAGATACTATAACGAGGTATTCCATACAACTCAATATAAAATCAGTAATCTGTTATTCAGAAATAACTATGCAGTGTTTTATTGAGTTGGCATTAAGGAATTTTGAGTCGTGATTCTACATTCAAGTAGACCATAAATGATGATTTACTTGTCCGAGGCTACAACACAGACTCTTTCTGATACATGCACTTGGCCTGGCCTATACGATGATAAATATGAATATCGTGATCATTTATATCACAATACAATGTGATATGCTTTATGAAGGGCTGTGTATATCACTGCCCAAGTGCAGGACTCATTATAAAGAGAGCCTGTTAAACTGGATTTAATACACCACAGTATGTTTCTTTTTTTTTTTTTCTGAGTCCCAACAGATCCCATAATTAGCCTGATGCATTTGATCATTAACCTCCATTATTTACACACAGTGAATACTCAGTCTGTTCCTTTCAAACCACAATGCAATCAAGAGCTCTTTCTGCTTTTCAATTTCTGAGCCACAGCATTTCAAACTCCTTCAGCCTAAAGGCTATTAGGCCTGGATTACACATGACTCAGCCCACTACAAGAGGCAGTGGGTTACAGGTTAATGTAATTCAGTGCAGGGGAAATGTTTGCACAGTCATGATTAGCTGTGTAAGATTGTTCAGGTGGATCCAACTAGAGCTCAAGCTGCAGCATGAAAAAACGCTTATCCTGCTCAGTCTGGACAAAGGTCAAGAAGAACACAGGTGTGTGTGTGTGTTTGTATAATGTGAAGATGGGCAGAGTTCACATAAATGACAACAGTGCAACTTTGAAGTTCACCAATGGTTTACTACACCAGAGTGCATACGTGTGTCTGAGTCGCTGACAATGTGTATTGTAAGCCATTTTTAGAAGTAGAGACTACAGAGGAAAGAAAAAACTGAAATTCAGCACACTTCACACTTAGCCAAAACTAAAACCAAAAGCACTGCCAAAAATGGTAACCATGTCAATAAAGGTTTTGTTAATATAGTTGCCTAGCGCATTATTTTGCATTTAAAATGAAACAATGAATTAAAGATGAATATAAAAATGAAAATCTTCAGTTTTAGTTCATCCAGATCCTGTGATCAAATGACTACAATAGGAATCACCATTTTTCATACAGCACATGCTAATTTTTAGGGGCTAAAAAGTAATTGGAGAAATAAAAATCACAATTTGCGTTTTTGTAACACTTGGTTACAAATCCTTTGCAGTCATTGACAGTAAAGTCTGTGACCACCAGACATGACATGCTTGATCTTTGGGTGTTTTCTCTTCGGTTTTAACTTCAGTGAGTGAAATACACGCTCGAATGGACTACATTACATTTACGGCATTTAGCTGACGCTCTTATCCAGAGCGACTTACAAGGTTAATCATATTACAGGTAGGCCAGTGTAGTGTTAGGAGTCTTGCCCAAGGACTCTTATTGGTGTAGCACAGTATAGTAACCCCAGTCTCCCACATGTGGTGATGGCTCCCTGGCAAGTAGTGGTGTTACCCGCTGAGCTACGCCAACCACTAAGGTCATGTGACTGACCTGGTCATTGTAGAACATCCCTGTTTACAAAACTTTGGGTTCCAGCTCACTGTCTACCTGCAAGCGCTGCTAAGCATCTGGCCCATTGCGTTTTTTTTCACCTGGAACAATGCCTGTTGTTCCAGGCCCATAAAGTCTAATATGTTTATGGTCAACTCTTAATTTGGTCACCCTGGTTTTGGATTACATCTTCTGGTCACTTAGGATTTTACTTCTCCTAACTGTTGGCTTTGATACAGAGGTCTTTGACACAGGGAAGGAATTTAAACTTACATGACAATAGACTGCAAATAAGCTCTCTCTCTTAATACCAGTGACTGATACAGTCCTGAGTTAAAAACTTACATTAACAACAAAACATTAGATTACCCAGAGGTACATACAGAGCAATGAAAGGCAAAACGGCACTGTTGGAGTGAGATGAGCTGTGGCCTACTGAGAAGATGTAGGTTCACTGGTATTGGCGTCACTAAGACTCCAGTGTAGGGAACTCATCAAGCTTATAATCTACATAATCTACCATTTCAAAATCACACCACTCTGAACAACTTTGATCAAATTACACAACTCATGTATTGATGCGACTGACAATTGGTGAAATTCCAAACAAAGACATTTGGAGTGGTTTGTTTAAGCTACCTAACCTACGTAAACTACGTAACAGGATAACGTAACAAACAGCTTTTAAAAAAATGGTGTCAGCTTATTGTTTAGCATTTTTTTTGGGGGGGGACACAGAGACACAGACACAGAGTTACCATTGGTCCATATTTATTTAAGAAATAATTGCTTTCTATTGTTTTTACATTAGTGTTACAAATCTATACAGTATTACATTTTATGAAAAACATTGTTTACAATAAACAGGTATACACTGATGTCACCTGACACAATCACGTTATGTCTGCAATCCTCGTGAGAATAAGCATGTTCAACCAAAGCCTGTCATGCTCTGAGTCACAAACTTGATGTGCGAAAAGTAATCCATATCCTTTAAGCTCTAATACCCTGTATGCTTTGTTCATCTGACCACTAAAGCTGGACGTAGTCGCAACCATCATCAACTACATCTGTCCTTAAATGCCCTGAATCACAGTTTATATATATATACGGTACACTTACACGTCAGTGATTCTACAACTGATCTCCAGAAACACTGGAGGGGTTTGAATCTGACATGACCAAGTACACTACTTGGAGTGTATTTAGAGTATTGCGACACCGCCAACGATACAAGAACAGCCTGGCCACACAGCTAATGTGGCTAACTTTCGAAACATCCCATAATTTCCAGCTTGATGGCTCTTTTCATGTATCGTTAGCAACATACATTTTTGTATTGAATGCATCTTACTCCAGTTCTTCACGTCTACAATTTAAAAAGTACCAGTCTGAAAGATATATGGCCATTACCTACAGCATAGGGCCCACACAGAGAATGAAAAAGCATGATAAGTGTACAGATGGAAAGAATTACATTCTGGTCTAAACTTAAGACGAAACTTCATGTTTGTCAGTGCAATAGTATTTAATGGGCATGCCGGTTTTGTTTTCTCTCTGTAAAATGTAGTACTGGACAACGTCGTCATTAGGAAACTTAATTATCAACTGCATGGATATCCATCCTTTAGAGTCAAACCATAGAGGGATTGTCTACTCACTGAAAATTTGGGCACCTTTCAGCAAAGGTGCGAACACCTTCGTCAGACATACTCAGACGTGTGTGTGTGTGTGGTTGTGTGTACGTGTGTGTTAAGCTTTGGATTTTTTGCAGGGTGGTTCGTTGAGGGTGATTCTGGGTACTCCACCTGAGGGTGTAAAGGGCAGCCTAGTCGTCACCTTCTTACCAATGGTCTCGATCTGTACACCAAGAAAAAGAGTTAGCGGAGATAGCACCATTAAACTGCACGTGTACGGACAGGACCACACACTCACTTGAAAGCCGAGGTTCTGTAGTTGGGGGTGCAAGTGGTCCAGGACACGGCGGCCATCAAATATGAATGCTGGCTTTAACATCTGGTCATGTATCTTCTCATAATCCAGATCCTTAAATAGAAACAAGACGGCAATGTCCATACAATATGTTAATGAGCTGTAGCAAGTGGGCTCGTCCTCTTATTTGGGCATGTTCACCGACAGGCACAGCAGTAATGCCAACAAGAACAGTGACACAAAGAACACAGTAAAAGCCCAGCTGAGTAAAAGTTGTGGTTGTGGTATATTGTCATCTTTAACTTGGCTATCAAACTTTAGTATGCAGGAGTTTGAGGCGGCTTAGCTGAGCATTACAGCTTCTCTTTCCCCAAGCAGCTTGTTTTCTTCACCAGGACCTGAAGTCTGAAACCTGACCACCATTAAACCGAACAGTGACGTTTCCAATGACGCGATAACCTTTTTCTAGTTCCTGGATCTAGACATGTTATTCAGTTTCTAGCATTCAAGTCAAAAGGATCTCCAGAAAGAGTAAAGAACAGAACAGAGCTGTTACAGAGAGGCAGGTAGACAGCGGCTTCTCAGCGTGGACAATAAGCGACTTGTTAACCAAACGCAGATACTCAGTTTTCTGTGGCATACCAAAATACAGAATACTGGCACATGCCTCCTGGTAACAGTAACTGGAATTAAGCAACAGACAGTCTAATGAATGTGTTTAGTACTGTATAAGAAACCTTATCTATATGTCTGTACCTTGAACATGTCCCACTCTGTGCAGATAACAAGTGCGTGTGCACTTTTGCATGCTTCGTAAGGGTCAGATGTAACAGTAACCAGCTCCGACACTGAGAAAGAACAGGAGATACAATTACACACACAAGACCTCTGTCCTAAATTCAACATAAAGCAACTTAATTCCACCAATCAGCACCCAGCTCTTTAACAGTGTAAGCTATTAGCAATGATGTCATAACACACCTGCATGGACCTGCATGCAATCATGATCAAACACTAATCTCAAACAGGTAGGGAACTGCATTTACACATGCACACAGCTGGAAAACAAGCCCACCTCTTTGAGGGTTGTCACCCGAGATGCTTGGCTGAGACAGGTCCTGTATGATCTGCTCTTTGAGTACTTTGGGGTCATAGATGTGCAACTTTGCTCCCTCATCCATCAAATATTTAGAGATATAGATACTGGATGACTCTCTACGAACAAAACAAAGAGAACACAGTTACAGCATGTTACATATATATCTCTTTATTTTAATGTTTAGTTGGCATGTATATAGTGTTGTCCTGCTGTACAGTATCAATCTGAGCCTCACCACAGGCACCACAGTGCATAAACGTCCAGATATGTTGTGCAAATGACAAATAAACCTGAAACTTGAACTTGGAGTTGATAGGCAAATGACAGACCATACGAAGGCTTCGGTATAACGACATAATTCGGCTTTTCCGAATAAACAATGTACATCTTGAACTTTAAACACCTTTTTCAAATGGTAAAAACCATTAAGACTACAAAAAGTTTGTTAAAAGCCAAGATGTTGTCACACTCCTATATAATGTAAAGTTAAGGTTAGCTATTTGGATAGACAGTTCCAGCTAATTATACATGTGAGCTGGGGGGCGGGGGGGATGGTGGGACAATCACCAAGTAATTATCATTTGTTTTTGTTTTTTTGGGGGGTTTCAGCAGCACTGCTGAGTCCGATCCACACTACCCAGCACAACACACACCACCATCTTTTCAATGTCATTGCAGTGCAGGGAACGATCCAACACCCACTGAATACCTGCTCTGTGGTGGTCCTGACCATGTAAGACCATAGAAGAACAGGGTGAAAGGAGACTATGAGAAACAGACAGGCTACAGTCTAGAGGTGGACGATATGAATCATAGCTCGTATCGTGCACCTCTTATACTCACACACGGGTTATTCAGGCTATCCTTTTAAAGCCACCATTTAATAAGGAGTACATTCAGTACTGTTAGGTCTGGAGCAAAGATGATTCAGACCACTAGCAGAGCAATGTGTTACTGTAAGTTTACAGATCACTGGAATTCTGTTCAGGGGAAACGCTTGCACAGTCATGATTAGCTAGCTGTGATACATCATTCAGGTGGATTCAAGAAATACAGCACAAGCTGCAGCACGAAAAAACATTTCCTGTTTAGGTTGGGTAAAGGTCAGGGAGAGCGCAGTGTGTGTAGGTGTGTGTTAGAGAATGTAAGGTGGGTAGAGCTTATGTGAAACAACAGTGCACCCTTTGCCACAGTTTACAAAAGGTTTACTACACGTGTGCGAGTGTGCGAGTGTGCGAGTGTTTGTTGCTAAAAAAATTAAAATAAAATTAAAATAAGCAGAGTAAGAAAAAGGACATTTAAGGGACGGATAAACAACTTTCTGCTGATGTTAAAAATACACCATAATAATTCACAGTGTATAGATTTTACATGTTGCACATTCCCCGCCACGTCATCCTTATTACTAAAACCACACTTGCAATTATTTTTTTTGTAAACTGAAGTCCAGACATATCAGTTTTGCCAAATAGGACTAGAACATGACTTTTAGACTTCCCGCTGGCCAGAGTGCCAGTTAGTTCTTGTTGCGAGCTCATAGAACATAGTTGTTGGCCGGCTTCTGATTCGTCTACCTCATCTACAGCCAGTCAAAGAGCTCTCATATATTGTTTGAACGCTTCCCTCCAAGACAAGGCTGCTGATAAACACTATAACGAAACCTGCGGATTCAGGATGTTGAACGAGATTTTTAGTAGAGTGTCATCTTCAAATTACACTGTGATCAGGTGTATGTGTTTACCTGGTGTCTCCAGTGTCTTTTTTGAAAGAGAAGCCTAGCAGTGCAATTTTCTTTCCCGTCACAGTGTTGAAGAGACAGTCGATGATCCTGCATGCAAATCTTTTCCTTTGGTACTCATTCATATCAATCACCTACATACACGAAGATGCAGACGCACAGTCAGTAAAACTACAGAACAATAAAAAGCTCTTTTCCTGAACCATCAAATTATACAGCAACATGAAACGACTACAGTCTATGTAGTAACTCCATATTCCTGCAGGTGTAGGTGCTCTTTACCTGCTGCCAGTAGGAAGCCACCTCGGGCAGATTCAGTGCCTCACACAGGTACACCAAATTAAGCACGTCCTTCTGGAAACAGCTGCCTCCGAAACCTAGCAAACACACAATTATAGACCCGTGTTCAAAATCTGAATCTAAAGTTCCACATCATGCTCTTTAACACAGCACTGTGCTATTTAGTGAATAATCACATTTACACAATTTCCATAAGCACGTAAGTGATGCTGAAATGAGAGACGAATGCTTGATGCTTTAATGCCTCTGCCAAGCAGCCAGTTATTTGTGATAGCGACAGCACACAGATGTTTAGTTGCTTCTGACTGGTGTAACATTTTCTATATATAAATATTTATGTATAACAAATATTATACACATGTATGTAAATTTGTAAAAACGCCCCATCTTTCAGAATCTCTGGACCAAAAAAGACCCTCCCAAACTCACCGACGCTGGCTTTAAGGAACTTGCTCCCAATGCGCTGATCCATGCCGATAGCTTTGGCCACCTCCTCCACGTCGGCTCCGGTGGACTCACACAGGGCAGAGATGGAGTTGATGCTGCTGATACGCTGGGCCAGGAATGCATTAGCTGCCTGAGGAACAAAAACACATTTTTCAAAAAAAGACAACCAACCATATAACGTGTTCATTGTTTTGCTCCTGGAACTGCAAAGACGGAAGACTTTGTCCTGTCTTTTTGTGTTTCCACACTTCAGATCTGTATGTGCACTTCTAACCTTTTCTAGCTCACATAAAACACCTCTACCAACACAGAAACACACAGGACGGGCCCAGTTAAAGAAATACATGACTGTCTAATTTGAATAAAAATACTATCTAGAAAATCAAATTATATAAAAATTGCATAGCTGCATTTTAAACCGAGTGAAACTGTAATAAAGTTATAGATTATTTATGTAAAGCCTGCCAAATTGCCTTTGCATATCAGATGTACTATATTAGTGGTTGGTGTAGCTCAGTGGGTAACACCACTACTCAGGGTGCCACCTCTACATGTGGGAGACTGGGGTTCGAATCCCAGTCTGGGTGACTATGCTGAGCTACACCAATAAGAGTCCTTGGGCAAGACTCCTAACTTTACACTGGTAATCATTAACCTTGTAAGTCGCTCTGGATAAGAGCGTCAGCTAAATGCCATAAATGTAAAGAAATGCAGTCCCACTTGGGCTTTTTGGTCTGTTTCAACTTATAAAAAGTCACAAAGCCTGAATACCTTTATGCATATCATGTACTGTACACGTGTATTTAAGGATCACGGAATTTCTTTGTCATATTGCATGATGTTTTTTACCATACTGATCAATATATTCACCAATAATGAAATAAAACTATTTTCTTCTTTAAACACCAACAACACCAACACCAACACCACCACCAACAACAACAGTTAAAATGTCCACTCTCAATACACCACATACCAGTTTAGAGAGCTCAGAGGACCAGGTATTGGTGGTGATGATGCGGGATTTGGGCACCCAGTGCTCATAAACATCACACAGTGCTTGGATGGCCTTCTGACCCTCTGGAGTCTCATCTCCACCAATCAGAACGCGGTCCGGCTCCTTCAGGTCCTTTACCGCCGTCCCTTCTGCCAGAAACTCCGGATTTGAGAGTACCTGTGGGACACAGAGGGATAGAAACTCTGAACTCTGCTCTGGAAAAAAAGTAGGAGGCATCGGGTGGGGTTCGAACCACATCTTACCATTTAAAAAGAAAAAAAAAACTTGGGGAACTTCTTTAAGCCAGAGGTCTTCAAAAATGAATTGGAGTTAAAACAATTCAGACTTTCTTTAAAACCCTCTATGGTGCCTCATTAGGAAAACCTTACCTAGAAAGGTTCACAGGTTCCGCCATTGGAAAACCTTACCTAGAAAGGTTCACAGGTTCCGCCATTGGAAAACCTTACCTAGAAAGGTTCACAGGTTCCGCCATTGTTTTCTTTCAGGGTCTAAACGGCTATTATGTGTGGTGTCAGACTGTACGAGCGGACTGTCATTCTGTATAATTTTTTTTCTGTATAATGTTGATTTTGCATTTTAGAACTAAACACGCTGAACCTTCTTTTTTCCTCCACGTATTCATGTCACATTAATACATAAAGACGCATGACACGGCTCAAAAACCTCCAGCAAAACGTCCTAACAAGGCAAAACAGGTCAAGCTCATTTCACACATCAGATCCAGTCCAGTGACTCCTCAGAAGCATGCCAATAGCAGAATCAGGTGAACTGTGATTAAAGCTGCAGTACAGCTCTGTAGGAGGTGGAGGTTATCCTTCTCTTGGGTTCTAATAAATTCTTCATGTTGACTTTATACAAAGTTCCACATGATAACCTGCTTCCATTCATGGCCTGTAGTTAGGGCTGGACCATTTTCAAGGCAAACGATTTTTTTGGCCACGGGAACAGAACAATGTTCTTCCTTGTTCAAGGTTAACATGCTTAACCAAGTGCTCCAGATACCCCAGTTAAGTGTGGTTGTGTTGTCATGTATGCATCACATGGCCAAGTAGTAGCTTCTGATTGGGTCCAACACATCTACAGGTAAGAATTACATATGGTGTGCCCCATCCTTCAGCCCCATCTGTAGTGTATACAAGGTCTGACAGCAGGACTGAAACCTTCTCGCATATGAGTCAGTGCAGTTTTTTTTGAAAGTGGGGAGGAAAAAAACAAAAAAAAACAACACGTTTAATTTTACTTAAAAGGAACTTGTAAGACTTGTTCTTGCTGTGCCGGAAGAATTCTTAGGCTAATTAGAGAAAATCCCTTGGAATCCCACCACACACTGTTGAGCTTTTCCCCTAAATGAGATGAAGGTTACAAAATGCTGCCAATCAGGAGAAGTGTGTGTATAAAGGAAACGGATTACGCCACACAGTCTAAAGACTCATTTACATGAATGTCCCCCACACTCATTTTCATTAAATTAACCTAAAGGGGCCAAGTATGAACACAAGCAGGAGTTATTTTAGTTGAGGCACAAAAAATAAACATATGCACAAGCATATTCGTACATCATTCAAGATAGGTGTAGCTCAGCGGGTAACACCACTACCTACCAAGTTGCCACCACCCTACGTGGGAGACTGGGGTTCGAATCCCAGTAGGGGTGACTATGCTGTGCTACACCAATAAGAGTCCTTGGGCAAGACTCCTAACACCACACTGGCCTACCTATAATGTGGTTAACCTTGTAAGTCGCTCTGGATAAGAGCGTCAGCTAAATGCCAGAAATGTAAATGTAATAGAAGTGGCATGTGAGCAATGTGACTACTGAGTGACTATGTTGGGCATGTTTCAGGAATTAGCGTGTCCATTCTGGTAAAATGATGTTTAATACTGGGGTGCATGTGTAAACGGCACAAAGCCCAAACATGAGTGATAAAGCATACCAATAATACACCATGGGTTTTGTGCAGTATCAGATGACCTTCTTCGTGATCAGTGTGGAACAGTTTTGTCTAGTAACTCTCATTCACAAGCACTGAAATACAGACAAGCTCAAGGCATTATATGGTATGTGTGTTTCACTCTTATAAAAGCTACATTAGATATGTAAGTGAGAACACCACTCTAAGGGCAGGTATACGCATCTCTCTTCAGGAACCACAACCTATTTCACACTTCCTGTTACACTAGTTTGGCTTATTTGGTTAATAAAAGTTGATTTTAGTTTACTCAGTGAATTTATGCATGCAGTTGGGACACTGCTAATCACTTTATACATGCATCCATAAGCTGCTTCGTTAGTTTTGCTCGAAAGCTGATGAAATGTTGATGAAAAGAAACATAAACGTTTCATGTTTAAAATGCTAATTTGTGTACACAAGCTTCCTTTGCTTGTTGGCTACATTAGCCCCAAAGCAAAAAACCCAAACTTTAGATTACCAAGGCAGAAAATACTATTATTGAATTTTATTTTATTACTAAAACGGACCAATTATTTTTGTATATTTGAGACTTTCTCTTCTAACCAAGCAATACTTTGACAACACTAACACAAAAGACACTTACCTGCAGATTAAGGCTGGGTTTGGTGTTGGCGTCAAAGATCCTGCGGATGCTCTCAGCAGCTCGGACCGGCACAGTACTCTTCTCCGTCACAATCTTATAACCGTCAGAGACTTCCACAATCCGCCGCGCACACGCCTCGATGAACTTCAGATCGGCAGCTCGGCCCTTGCCCATTCCGTAGGTCTTAGTGGGGGTGTTTACCTGTATAGCAGCAAAGTGGTTTTGAAGCAAACACTCTATATATCTACATATATCTATATATATATCTATATCTATATATCTATCTATCTATCTATCTATCTATCTATCTATATATATATATATAGAAACAGACTAACAGGATTGAGATCACTGTATGAAACATAGTCAAGGTCATTTCTGATAGGATTTTCTGTATGTTTTATTTATTTTATAAATATAAATATTTAATTTTATTTATTTTACAAAAATAAATATAATTGTATTTACTTTATAAATTTATATATATATATATATATATATATATATATATATATATATATATATATATATATATATATATATATATATTTATTTTTTTTTTTTTTTTTTTTTTTTTTAAACCGAACCATCTTTAGCAAATTACTACTTGCATTGTTTTTATTTTAAAACTATTGTAACTGATGATCCGTCATCAGTCATAACTTACAGAGATGAAGACCAGGTCTGCTTCTTTAATGGCGGAGTCGATGTCGGTGGAAAAAAAGAGGTTCTTGCCACGGCACGACAACACCACCTCATTCAGACCTGGCTGCACACGGACCAGAGGACGGGGAAGGGGGGAGAGGGGCCAAAAGAGAGAGGCTGTTGTTAGAGGCACTGCATATAGCCAACATAACACCAAGAACTCCTTGTGCTGTTGTTAAAGACGACAGACAGACAGACTTGTGTGCTGATCCCTGAAAGGAAATTTGGGTGTTACAGTAGCCAAATACACAGACTGTACATATGCATTTCCCACAAGAAAATATTTGATACTGTTATGAATTAACAAGTACAACAAGGCTGCACAAATGCACCGCATGGACCGACTGACTGACTAACTCACCCATGTCAAATGTGAAGGTGTTGAGTTCTTCATCAGAGTGGTGCTTTGCATCAGTGACACTCTCTGTCCTTGTTTCATAGCATATCATTTCTTATATTCATAACAGATTTATGACGCTGCATATTGTATGTCCATGTTGTGCACCCCTAAAACCGCGCACACAGTCCTCAACGCCTGTGGTCGTTTCCGAGCTATGATCTGAGCTGTTGAATTCATTAACAAAGACTGAATAAGAAGAAACAGCACACACTGTCACATTATGCTGCTACCTGTGTATTTCTTTCTGGGTGTGGTACTTTAAATTATGAAGGCCTACTTTTTCGAGGATCGTCCTCGAATCACATGCATCGATTTATTTAGGTTATTACTTATATCATGGCACGGTGCCATCTCTAAGTTGCTTTTAAACTCCCTCGTTGCTGATAATGCTTACATTTACATTTATGGCATTTAGCTGATGCTCTTATCCAGAGCGACTTACAAGGTTAATCATATTACAGGTAGGCCAATGTAGTGTTAGGAGTCTGCCCAAGGACTCTTATTGGTGTAGCACAGCGTAGTCACCCAGACTGGGATTCGAACCCCATGTGGTGGTGGCTCTCTGGCGGGCAGTGGTGTTATCCGCTGGGCTACACCAACCACTAATGCTAATATAATGCCAATGACACTATTCATACATAAGGTACTTACAGTTTGTACACAGACTTAGCAGGTACAATTAAACATACCACACACACATACGCATACAGGAAGTGCAAATACATTTTTGGACACAGTGCAGAAGACAACGTCAAAGTGACGCAATCACATTTACTGGTTCACATATGAGCAACATATACAATACAATACAGAGCATAGAATAAATACGTGCTGTGCTAACAAACCGGCAATGCCCAATATTAATTTGACTAAACACTTGTATGGTCTTAAAATTTTTTATGTAATTAAAAAAATAAAACAATTACAAACTTGTTGCTACTTAGCATTTCCTTACACCTGTTGGCCTACTGCCATATCCTTATCCTTTATAGCAATAATGAATAAAATAACACATACCTCATAAATAGGAAGAGTGTCAGAGTTCCAGGCTTTGATTCGAGACTCGTTCACATCCACCACCGTGACTTTGATCTCAGGGCACATGCTGGCGATCACACTGCATGTCGGCCCACCGACGTACCCAGCACCTATGCAGCATATTTTTCTAATCTGAAACATCTTTAAGAGAAGAGCGAGATTATCAGTGTGTGCTTTAAAATTAAATATGAACATGAACATGGTATATGGGATATATTAACGTGGATACTATGGCAATGTCATTATCATTAAGACAAATTAACGCATAACTCACTTGACACACCTGTACGTCATGGGTACTGTCAGTGATTCACTAAACACCTGCATGTTATGCCTCAAAACTGATAGACCAATAACTGAGAGCCTGTAAACAACAATAACTAGCATACGTACAGAAACTGCATAGTAACATATACCTGACTGAACCTCAGGCCACTACCTCGGTGAGACCAATCATTCTCTGAGGAATTCGTTTTCCGCCTTTAACCCACCCGTGTAGTGAAACAACCACATACACACGCACACTCACTAGGGGGCAGTGAGCACACTTGCCCGGAGCGGTGGGCAACCCTATCCACGGCACCTGGGGAGCAGCTGGGGGTGAGATGCCTCGCTCAAGGGCACCTCAGTTGTTACTGTTGGTTCAAGGAACCGAACCAGCAACCCTCTGGTCACAAGGTGGGTTCCCTAACCTCCAGCCCACGACTGCCCCCAGTGACTCCACACATTAGGCAACATTTATTTCCTCCATTGTTTCTTTTTAAAGAGTTTATTTTTTGAGGTTTGTTGCTGCATTTCGTCCAGCTTGTGTTCAAACGTCCGAAACAGAATAACGTGACACATTTATGAACCACGTGAACCTCATGATGCATTCCAGTGTTATTTCACCATGCCACTGACCCTTACATACAGTCAGTAGAATGACTAAAAGTCCACTAAATGTTCGTTTCAGTGACGCAAAGCAAAAAGAAACAGACCCTCCCAATGATCCAAAACAGATGTTCTCCAACAGCGAACAGCTTCGAATTAGCCAGAAGACTACCGGCCTGCTTAAAGGAGCACACCAGGGTTTGCATTGGTGGAGGGCTTGGGAGGGGTCATTTCATCACTGAATCCCCCTCAAACCCTGACGACCTTGTGGGCCTGATAATATAAGAGTCAGGATGCAGACATCAATAAGGACTAAACCACGACCATAGTTAGGAAACACTGGTCCTTTGGTCTGTTCAGAGAGTCTCATTCACTGATCGCCATCATTGACCAAAAGTAGGCTTCATCAAGATCTGTATTTTGGGGAGGGACAATGTATTTTACACTGCTTTCAAAATCAATTTTAATAGATTAGCCCATTTCTGCAGATTAATAAATAATATTATCATGCGTTAGTTCTGTGAAAGACACATTGACGGCAGGATATTATGAAGCCCAAATCACAAATAATAGACATTTTGGTGTGTCCAGATCAAACAATGGAGGCATATATTTTTTTTAAAAAGTACCAGAATTTCAAAGAAAGTTGTATATAATAAAAAAGATGTCCTACTTAAGATCACTTATTATTAGTGGAGATCAAAACTCAAGGCAGCTTCCCAAAAAAAGCCCATTGCCGTTTGTAGGAGTAGCATCGTAGTTTGTAGCGATTGAATGTACCGTATGTAAGATATTACCGTGTGTCTAAAATCATATCGAACTTGTATATATCGTTTCACCCCCAACAGACCTATACCAACCTGCTGAGCCTACTAAATGAACTTCAGCAGCAAGTTCTACACGGTTTTACATGTTTATAGATAAAATTAACCCACTCTTTACGCCAGGTGAGTTCAACCAAAGAAGGGCTTGGCATTCCCTCTGGAATAGAGTTATCCAAACTTACTTTCTTACCTTGCTTGAAAAAAGTTGAGGGAAAGTAAGCAGGAGCTGATGTAGCTTAGCTAGTTCGGATAGCCCGAGTCACACACTGAACTCAACAGGACTCAAAAAAAGCCCACGGGAGATCAGACAGCACACTTCCACCTGAATGAATAAACCTACTATGATGCCAGCAAGTCTCTATCTATCCAGCTCTCGCTCTCCCTCTCTCCCTCTCTCTCTCACACATACACACACTCACGAACACCCGCGCGCACACACCCACCAAGCAGAAGACGGGATTCAAGGATGACCACTTCCGTGTGAAGCATACAAAATAAAAGTCCTGCTTTCAACCCGTTTAACAACAACTGTTTCTAACAAAACACTAAAGCATAAAAACCGCAATAGTCCAAGAAAAATCTAGAGCAAGTTTTTCAAAGTAAAGAAATTTATTAGAATTGGAAGTTTTTTGTATTTTAAAGTATTTTTAAATAAATCCTGTGTTAAAAAGCGTTTCCACTTTTGGGCTTTTATTTTGAAATGGCAGAAAGGTGAAGCTTTTAAAGCTGCCACGTTGTTTAAAATGCAGGAAGTGAGTACTGATTTGTGCGTACTCATCACAGAAGAGGCTGATACCTTGAAATACACAGACGTGTTGGGTTCAGGGCTGAGCCTGAAGTTCCTCATCCGATGTGTAGCTTACGGCTTATTTGTTTATTATATGGTTCTCAAAGCTGAATCGTGCACATGTATTTCAGTACTTACGTTTTGGGTTTTGTGTGTATATGTGAACCTACTGGATAAGGAGTGTGCTACATGTTTTTACCTCTCAATGGAGTCACAAGGAGTGACCAGTGGACATACTGTGTGTAAAAGGATAGGTACCTAGTGGTCATGTAGTATTTGATTGGGAAAATAAATCCAAATTGATGTATTACATATTTAACATTTACAAAGCTGCTAAAATAGAATATGTGCTTAAAACCTCAGCAGGAAGTTAGTCCCCAATTCTTTCTAAAGGTTCAACCCAAGCTTAGATAACAGACACAACACAGAGTGAGTTTCTGTTAATATGGCACTGGTATCCTAATACATGCTACTGAGACCCTGATACACAAACATTCAAAATACACATTTCAGTCTAGTCTAGTCTAGGCTCCCTAGGCCCCAAAACAACCTTGAAGAAGCAATATTAAGAGATTGTGAGGCCCAAACAATTTTAATGGAATTTCAAGGACATCTGAGTCTATAAAGGCAAGAATGTTCAGTTTATGTTTGAAATGATTTTAATTGGAACGTTTTTGGGGGCAGTCATTCATATTGTTGCCTGTCATTGTAGCCTTACTCTTTTATTTTGAATGTCTGTTCCAATGAAGTAAGAACTGATGAGAAGATGCACACTGATTGCACCTTCTTTTGCTCTTTGCATCATTATTGGTTATTTTTTTTTACTTTCTGTCCTTTGTGTTTTTAAACAGGCACCTTGCTAGACAGGGAAGTTGCGCCACATCTCCCCTTCCAAGTCAGACGGAGGACACACATGCACACAAACGAGTACAGTACAGGTAGATCTTTTCTTTATTTGCAGTAACCAAAAGTGCATAGTTGAAGCCCTTTCTCTTAAGGCTGAAACATACTGACCAGACATTCTGTAACACCAACTATCTGCAGTTTGTAGGTCTGCTTTGAAGGTCCAGAACTGATGCACCAAATTTTCCCAACTTACAAACATGGGTTAATTTGTGTTGGTGTTAGTCTGCTCAGTGTGCTCCGGCCTTTAGAGCACTCAATAACAGTGTCTTTACACAGTAGACTGTGCCTGGAGAAGAGTTACAATAACAACCTCTACGACCTGCAAGCCCAACACCATTCATTCAATCATCTCTGACAATTCGGTGTCTAATATGCCTTTGCACAAAATAATGATTCAGAAAAGCATCCGACATAAAAAAAGAAAAAAGCTCAATGCCCAGAATATGTGCTCGAAACCTCAGCAGGAAGTTAGTGCCCAGATTTAATTGACCCATTCTGAAAGAGATTTGTAGGTTTAGCCCAAGCTTATGTAACATAAACACAACACAGAAGATTCTGAGATTCTGACTCTAGTTGCTCAAGTTTTTGTTTATAGGGCACTGCTATTCTTCTACATGCTACTGACATTATGCTACACAAACACGTAAAATACAATGCTTCAATGTAGTCTACGTTCCTCTAACCGGAAAAGTCTGGAAATGAAAGTTAAAAGCACTGTCTACAAATGTTTGGCATAAACTTATATATATAGTAACATACAGTATAGGTCTTTAGGCCAGTAACTACAAATGTCACAACAATATGTTCTCAGTTCACAAGAGCAGAGTAGACTGTTATTATTATTATTATTATTATTTTAAGACAATAGCTCCTCGCCAGTAATATGATATGGGACCACAAAAGCATACTGTCACACCTGGAACAAAACGTCCTATCTCCTGTAGGTAACTTTGTTAAAAGATGATTCAAGTCATTTGGATAATAATGACTTCCAATGAGACAAAATTGAAACGGTGGGTGCTGCATTATTCCATGTTGAATCGTATATATATTTAATGGAATAAAACCTACCTAAAACGTACCTTTACTGTAGCAAAATCATCATGTTTGATATTATTAAATGACACAAACTGTCAGAAAAATACAAGGTGGGAAAATATGTGGCTGTAACACTGGCTAAAAGAGCCATCATCGGTATTCGTCTTTTTTATCTGAAAGACTAACACGTACATTTCCAGCCACAGGTGATCGATGACCCCCCCGCCCCCTTAATTTAGTTCTAAACACTATTTATTTTTATGTTTTGTTATGTAGTGTAATTTCTCATTCACAGATATTTACGCCAATTAATCGAAACCACTGCACCGACACTTTGAGGACACTTAGTCACTTTAAACACACTCTGCTGCTACCTTTTCAATTTCGTTGCTGCTCTTTTTCTCTATTTTTTTTAAATATAATTTTATATATTTATGTATATTCTATTTATTTAAGTACTGCTGCTTGGGTGTAACTGGGTCCTTGAGTACTACAATTTCATTACACCCCATGTACCACATGTGATGCGAAGGACAATAAAGTCTCCTTGAATCCTTGAATATTTCTCAGTTTAAGATAAATTGCTTTTAACAATCAAAAGTATCTGTCATAAGACAATTTCACTAAATAAATGTACCTGTAGCAAGCATAAAATATTCCGGAAAATGTCAAATAAACTAGCAATCAGTGTAAAATTCAGCAATCAGCATGGTTAAAATGCATAACTTAGGTAAACGTCAATAAATCATTGGTTTAAGTTGCTCTACAATAATTGTTTTCAGTATTTTCTTTTAAATTACAAACCTACAGAGAGTGTGGCTTAAAGCTAAAATAAGTTTTAGGTGGGTATAGTTACTGACTGTAATGGAGTGATGGTAAATGAATAAGCATTAGCATTAATGTCATACTTACAGAAGGTCAATTAGATAACCAATAAGCAGTCTAGTTTTGGAAAAGCAAGCTTCTTTGGCTTACTACTCTGGAATTTGGAACTGAATGACATTTTTTTGACTAATTCATCTAATTTGGTACAGAATATTATACCTACAGTAGTAGATGATCTACATTTAAGACAGTTTCACCGGCCCACATGTAATTTTTTGCAGTGTAGCTTTGCAGTCGAGTGACTAATGTGTAGTCAGTCTTGAGTCCAATTATACAAACATCACTGCACTCAACTCACCCTCCACCATGACAACAGCAAAGCCTCAATTCCTAAGAGTCACACAGTTCTCATACTAAGATGTACTATTGCTCTCACATCACGATGGGTGTAATTATATTGCTCAACTCCACTCGTGTAATCCCTTCGCAGAAAATCAGACTGTACTTAGAAGCTTGTCTGCCACTAGGACCAAGGCCCACACTCTGAGCTCATGAATGACGTCAGAAGGGTTCATGATGACACGGCCGTATTGGAATGCGATGCAGCCTCCACTCTGCACATATCAGGCCTTTCTAACCACATTTACTAAAAACACTTCCATCAGTAACTGGCAACCTCACAATGAATCATACTCCTCCCACTTTTTCCTAGGATTATTCATGGTGTCCTTCAACCAACATGTACAATGTCTTTAACTTAATGCTCTAGGCCCACACTACTACAGCATGTTTAAAAAAAAAAAAACAAACAAAAAAAAAGAGTACCTACATTTTTTTAGAGAACTTTAGCGTCATAAATTTCAAACATTTTGTTTGTTAAAAAAAAGCATATTAAAAAAATACACTGCTTCCAGTCTTCTGTCTTCTTCTCCCGCTACCACCTCTTAATCCAAGTAAAAACTGATAAGAAAATTTAGAGAGTAAGAAAAAGAATGAAAGAAAAAGAAATATTAATTGACAACCATCAGTACAGAAACAGTAACAGGGTAAAGTAACTGGTCAAATGCAGGACAGGTCATAAGCTCAGGTCAGGTCAGAGGTCAACTTATTCACCATAGTAAGAACTCAGGGTCCCTGTTTGGTCACTAGTCCACCGGAGGGGCTGGGGGTTCTCTGCCCTGATTCTGTAACACAAACAAACAAACAAAGTCATACATACATACATACATACATACACACACATAGACATACATACATACATACACACACATAGACATACATACATACATACACACACATAGACATACATACATACATACACAGACATATATACATACATACATACACAGACATACATACATACATACATACACACACATAGACATACATACATACATACACAGACACACAGACATACATACATACATACACACACATAGACATACATACATACATACACACAAATAGACATACATACATACATACACAGACATACATACATACATACACACACAGACATACATACATACATACACACACATAGACATACATACATACATACACACACATAGACATACATACATACATACACACACATAGACATACATACATACACACACACACAGACACACACAGACATACATACATACATACACACACACAGACAGACATACATACACACACACAGACAGACATACATACATACATACATACATACACACACAGACATACATACATACACACAGACAGACATACATACACACACACAGACAGACATACATACATACATACATACATACACACACAGACATACATACATACATACATACATACATACACACACAGACATACATACATACATACACAGACATACAGACATACACACACAGACATACATACACACACAGACATACATACACACACAGACATACATACACACACAGACATACATACATACACACAGACAGACATACACACACACAGACAGACATACACACATACAGACACAGACATACATACATACATACATACATACAGACACAGACATACATACATACACACAGACATACATACATACATACATACACACACACAGACAGACATACATACATACAGACACAGACATACATACATACATACATACATACATACATACATACATACATACATAGACACAGACACAGACACACACAGACATACATACAAACACACATACACACACACACAGACATACATACAGATGGACAGACATAAAGAGATACATACAGACATGCATACAGCCTCCTTGATGACTTTCGTTCTTGCTATACACTTAAGACATACATGCTTGGGATTACAAACTAACTATGGAGACATGGCTAATGTGTTTGAACCCGTTCATTTTTCAAGTGAGTCAGAATGCCAGAACATGTAACTGACAGTTGTTTCTTCTGGCTCAGATGGATCATTAGACTGTACTGTTAGTTTGAGCCAGGAAGACTAAATGTGTTGTCAAAAAGGATAAACCACATAGTCTATGTGGAAATGCGAGCCATTTTTAAAGCTTAAATTGCACACATTGCACACAGTCAGTACAACAAGTTGGGAAGCCTGGACAAATAGCTATAGCATATAGGTGAGCCAAGGAAAATGGCAGCAGCTGATGCCAAAAAAAGCTCTACAGTGCAAAGGTGAAGGTCTTACAATATGCTATAACAGAAAATACAAACCACTCCTTAGCAGTAAGAAGCTGAGGAGACAGATTGGAACAGATTGGAAAGAAAAAGAAAGATGAGCCACAAAGGTTTTGGAACCTTTCTGGACAGAAAGGCCAAAGTGTGGAGAAAGAAGCTCATCTGTCCAGCTTAGAGAAGGTAGCGTTATGGATTGAGCATGCATGGCTGCTTCTCCAACAGGCTTACTGCTCTTAATTAATGCTGCCTGATGGAAGCAGCAGAATGAATTCAGAAGCCTAAAGAGGCTGGAAGAAGCAGGAAGCCCAAACTCTTCTTCTGCAAAGCCATGCTACAGTGATGGGTGCAGTATGTGGTTTAGGATTGTCTTGCAAGGCCCTCCTTGAAAGAGATGCTGTTTGGATGGGAGCCTCTGCTGTTCTAAAGCCTCTTTAAACCATCTTACTTTCCACATCTGATTTTTTTACTATCATATTGTGAATATGGGTTTGCAAATCATTGGATTCTGTTTTTCTTTTATTTCATTTTACACGGCATCCCAACTTTTATTGCAAACTGGGACTGTATTACAAATGTTTTAAACCGAACTGAGTACTCATTTCACTTCCTGAGGAGGAGACTGAAGGGAAAGCAAAAAAAAAAAAGCATTTGAACTACAGACCCGGAAAAGCATCCCAAAAGAATAAAAAAAAAGTGACTTTTGCTCACCTGAAAACTTGTTTAACATATCTACATGTAAATATCGGGAAACAAAACCTAAAATTTGAAAAGCTAAAAGCTTATCTACCTGTTCATTCTGTGTTATGGCTCATTTTATATTGTATGCCTCCTTTTTCTTTCCCTAAATGTGAAGTAATTCAATAAAGATTGTGTGCACACACTTTAAGAAATTTTGTTGAAGTTAGTTCCCTGTAGAGAATGTGGTAACGTAGCCTATTAGGCTTGATGCTATAGTAAAAAGTAAACATTTAGTATAGCAGATATAAAATTAATACAAAACAGTACAAGGCACAACTTCACACGCTGGTGAGTCAATATATCAAATATATCAAGCCTTGGGACTTATGGAATCTTATGGAGTGACTTACAGCTGGGGGGCCAGAGGGTTTGTTGGAGGTTCGTGGTCCCCTCAAGTTGGTGGGACGCAGCAGGAACAGCATGACGGCCAACACCACCCAGCCCACAATTATCATAGAAAGAGTCACATCTCCCCCTGTTGAAGAACCAGGACTAGGCACTGCACACACAAAAAAACAAAAAACACGAGTCCACTGTTAATGTTATATGCATAAATAACTGATTTAATTCTGTTCCTTGAATACAATCCAGGCTCTGTTCACATGATTGTTCAAACAATGCTGCTGAAATCAATACTGTGTGATAAAGTCATTAAGACTTTTGGTATGGTACTACTCTGCCACCGGAGGTTTAAGATGACAATGGAATACAACTTCCCTGGAAAAACCTGCACGACCTCTATTGATACTGATAGTGGGATGACAGGACAAAAAGACTGAACAGTCAGGTTTATATCTTTAATGTTGTACCACCGAAACGTTCAGGCTGTGATGGAATGACTGGCCAAGCTAAACATCTACAGTGTTGTTCTGTATCAGTTCTGCTTAGACCTCACTCACTCTCAGGATTAGAGTTTGGTCATTCTTTGAGAAAACCGATGTACTTACAATCCTGAAGGCACTCTGTGTCTGTGCAGTAGGACTGGGACTGCCTCAGCTGAGGAGAGATAGAAAGCAATAAACCTCCATCAGCAAGACAGACACGTACTCGTATATTAACAGCTGCACACGGCCTTCAGTCTTGGAAACAAGGATACAAATATACACCACCCATCAAATGCCTAAGGGTAGCTCCTCTTCTTTTGAACAACATTCTGACACAAAATGAACAAATGTAATATGTATGAAAAATGTTTATTCATACCAAATATATATGTATATATATATACAGGGGTTGGACAATGAAACTGAAACACCTGGTTTTAGACCACAATCATTTATTAGTATGGTGTAGGGCCTCCTTTTGCAGCCAATACAGCGTCATTTGGGCAGCCGTGGTTTTATGTTTTTTGGATACAATCCGGGTTAGCACCCGAACATCCCTTTCAGACAGCTTCCTCTTGCGTCCACAGTTAATCCTGTTGGATGTGGTTCGTCCTTCTTGGTGGTATGCTGACATTACGCTGGATACCGTGGCTCTTGATACATCACAAAGACTTGCTGTCTTGGTCACAGATGCGCCAGCAAGACGTGCACCAACAATCTGTCCTCTTTTGAACTCTGGTATGTCACCCATAATGCTGTGTGCATTGCAGTATTTTGAGCAGAACTGAGCTCTTACCTGCTAACTGAACCTTCACACTCTGCTCTTACTGGTGCAATGTGCAGTTAATGAAGATTGGCCACCAGGCTGGTCCAATTTAGCCATGAGACCTCCCACACTAAAATGACAGGTGTTTCAGTTTCATTGTCCAACCCCTGTATACATATATATATATATATATATATATATATATATGTGTGTGTGTGTGTGTGTGTGTGTGTGTGTGTGTGTGTATACACGCATTATCTTAGATTAATGAATATAATGGTTTTTGTGAAATCTGCAGGTGTATGGAGCTGTACATTTATACTTGTCTAGCAGCAGTGGCTAAAATCCCAGTCTACAGAAAACGCTCGACAGAAGCATCCACGGAATTTCGAACCATGCAATTCTTTGATGCAAGAGTGGCTAAATTTTGATGTTGCCTATATCCAGATACCTGTCCAGTCCATGGTAAATCTAATCACAGCTGTACGGGAGCTATAACACACAGTAGGTATGTACGTTTCAGTCACAAGTGACTTTTTTTTTTGATGCGCTTATGGATCGCTAATGATCCTTTTCTTAAATTCCAAAAAAATCCAAGTGCTTTTTATTGCATTTTGTAAAGATGTGCACCTGGATAATAAAAAACATAATATGCAACTGAATAGTATGTATAAATAAATAAACAAATTAAAACCTGTATATACAGAATATAAGAATACAAATAGCAAAACAACAAAAATATGACAAAAACATGGACGCCATTTCTACAAGTTACATTTGTACGTTATAAGCTGTTGTTTAATATCAAATTGCTATTCGATTAATTATTCTGTTAAAATTGCATCATATAATTCTTTTCTAAATTCATTTACATTTCATTCTTTTAAATCATTTTTCATTTGTATTACTTAAATATACCATAAAAATGTATAAACATTATATACTAAATTATAATAATTATTATGAAGCAATTATATAATTACAATACGCACAATAACCTAAAAAGTATTATAATTTTTCCAGCTGAAAAAAAAATGCTTATTTGTATGAACACATTTTAAAAGCTAAATATTTTGAAAAAGCTAAATTATTTGACAGTGTGAGGGTAGTGTAGAAAGATACCCAAGACACTCAAAATGCAAAGGTACGCTTTCAGGACAGAGGAATTAATCATTACGCTGTTAGACTAAAATTTTATACCCACTGGCTTATGTCAACTGTTGTCCCAAGTTGCCAAACTTTATACGGCTGCTTTTATCAAATAACTGCTGTGAAAAGAGGCCCGTAGATTTTCCGCCACAAAAACTAGCGGTGGCCACATTAAGGAGTCTCTCTTACAGTTACTTTAACAGCTCCCTCTACTGGTCACAGTCCTGACAAACAAAGTGCTGTAGTGACAGATCATCTCAGCAATCACACTGCACCTCTCATATCTACTAGTTCCTGTGTTATAGGGATGCTACACACCCAAACAGCCAATCACGCCCAGCAGATCAACAGCTCATAGGGCAACCTCTGAAAAATACAGCTAATATTTTTTATATTTTTTGAATTATGGCTGCACGGAAATGAGTTGCAAAACCTAGGATTTATTATTTAAGGCCGTCTAGGACTTCAGAGAAAGCTTGATGAATTCTGGGAAAAATATGTGTCTTAAATATGGCTTAAACTCTTAAAACATCTACGTACATGGTAAAATGCATGTCTGTTTCAGGAAGTCTGTGATTAATAACCCTAACCCTAGAACAGCCGAATACGTTAATATGCACCAGCATTCGCTTGGCATAATATAACCACACATACAGCATTACGGCAGAAGTGCTTCTTCTATAGTCCGACCTGAAGACCTAGCTCTAATAGTCCCAGTCTGCTACTCCAGAAACTACTATACATTATTTGGCAACCACTGTGTTGTAGCACCAACAAGATCATTTTTGTACTAAAAAAGTTTTCTTAAAAGTTGTACTTAAAAGTTTTCATAAAAACGATTTCAAATTTCCACACAATGATAAGTTAGTCGATTAACATTTCCAATGCATAACATGTACAGGGGTTGGACAATGAAACTGAAACACCTGGTTTTAGACCACAGTTCCTTATTAGTATGGTGTAGGGCCTCCTTTTGCGGCCAATACAGCGTCAGTTGGTCTTGGGAATGACATATACTGCGTCCTGCACAGTGGTCAGAGGGATTTTAAGCCATTCTGCTTGCAGGACAGTGGCCAGGTCACTACGTGATGCTGGTGGAGGTTCGTCCTTCTTGGTGGTATGCTGACATTACCCTGGATACCGTGGCTCTTGATACATCACAAAGACTTGCTGTCTTGGTCACAGATGCGCCAGCAAGACGTGCACCAACAATCTGTCCTCTTTTGAACTCTGGTATGTCACCCATAATGTTGTGTGCATTGCAGTATTTTGAGCAGAACTGTGCTCTTACCTGCTAACTGAACCTTCACACTCTGCTCTTACTGGTGCAATGTGCAGTTAATGAAGATTGGCCACCAGGCTGGTCCAATTTAGCCATGAGACCTCCCACACTAAAATGACAGGTGTTTCAGTTTCATTGTCCAACCCCTGTTCATATCACTTAAAACATTTAACTCAGAATACATCAAACTAGTATCCTATGTGCATTGCACTTTGTGTAGAATTTATTTCTTGTTATATATATTTATAACAGCGTAAGCCCGATGGCTTTTAGGGTTTGGGGACTTCAGAGAGGTTCAGGAAATGCTGTTCCTTAAGAATATGTTGCTGCTGCAGAGTCATCATGGACTGGTGTGTGAGGTTAAGCAGCGAGTAGACTGGTAACACTAATAACCAAACATTATCATGGTAAACTTGTAAGGACTAAAAAGAATCAAATGTGAAAGAATGTCTTATGATAAAAAAGTCTTGAAGTAGCATTTAAATGTTGTAGTACTGGAGAGTATGGAGCGTAACACTCCACCTGTAGTTTTTTATTTTAGGTTATTTGGACAATGTCAGTGGTATGAAACAAAAGCAATATGTCTATACATGGAGCATGGATACGCTGCAGCATTTTAAAATAGTGTGTGTGTGTATGTATGTATGTGTGTGTGTGTGTGTGTGTGTGTATGTATGTATGTATGTATGTATGTGTGTGTGTGTGTGTGTGTGTGTATGTATGTGTGTGTGTATGTATATATGTATGTGTGTGTGTGTGTGTATGTGTGTGTATGTATGTGTGTGTGTGTGTGTGTGTTTGTGTGTGTGTATGTATGTATGTGTATGTGTGTTTGTGTTTATGTGTGTGTATGTGTGTGTGTGTGTGTGTATGTGTGTTTGTGTGTGTGTGTATGTATGTGTATGTGTGTTTGTGTTTATGTTTGTGTATGTGTGTTTATGTGTTTGTGTGTGTATGTGTATATATGTGTGTGTGTGTTACTCTCTGTGCACTGTGAGCTACTGTAACCAAACTGTAAACAAATTCCTTGTATGTGTGAACAAACTTTGCCAATAAACCTTAATTCTGATTCGGAAGATCCACGTTAAATAAGTTGCCAGAACAACGTAACAGCCCACAACCCTGGCTTACTATAATAACACTTAATGGACGTTGGACAGCCTGACTATATTGGTCTTTGAAAAGACTGAGCATGTGTGGTAGACCAATTTGCTAGATTCAGCCAATATTTAGATTGTTGAGAATGAATGTCTTGAGAGACAGTCAGAGAGACTGGCACACCACACAGTGTTTCATTGCTCTTGTTTATTTTTCCATACTGGGCGTTGTTTTCCCTCCTAGGTTACCTTCCCTTGGGTGCAGCCTTTTTATTGATGACTGTAAGAGCACACCACCATATTCTGTATTAAGAGTGGATCTAAACTGATGAGGCACTCCGATGGTGGCTCAAACGAAGCGATGTAAATGAAGTTGGTTAAGTAAACGCTAGTGAATCAAACTGGCAATAGGCTCAAGATGATTAAGCGGAGCCAAATTTAGGAAATGATATTGGTTTGTCTAGGACGCCTTTAGGAGGAGCACATAGTAATGGTCTCTGTCTGGACTGGGAACCAAGAATGAAGCACTCCATTTAAATTCAATAGATGGGGATAAACTGCTACACACGGAGTATCTAGACATGTGTATCTTCCATATATAGGCTAGATGAAAAGGGGCGTGCACCGTATAACTGCGTTTACGTGCAGATTTTTTACATATAGTGTTCACAGTGTTACATATCCAGTTCAAACACTGGTTAAAAAAAAAAAAAGATCCACCCATATATGCTAAGCATTTTAATGTCCGAGCCAGTTTAAAATCTCCCTATGATCCAATTATGTATATGTACTGTTTTTTGTGAGATCAAATTTCATAGTGATATCCATACTGTGCATATTTGGCGAGTGAAGTGTACGTTTTGAAACTTTAACAGTGCCTACAGGAGGGCAAGAACCTTTTTATTGAAAGGTATCTGCTTTCGATGTTTTGTCCATGAAAGAAAAGAGTGCATATGAAAACTTGCGTATCAAGTATCTCTCTACACATGAAGGAGAAAGAGCAGGAAGTGAGAGAATAAAACTGAAAGCTGATTCTCCTTATCTTCCTTCGGGTGGTCGGAATGCGCAAAGAAGGCGTGTGCGCGCCTGTGAAAGAGAGAGATATGCTCACCAGGTTGATGAGTCTTCGCATTGCATGTTCGTGAGAGCAAATACACTCACAGGGGTCATACCCTCCTTCTGCCATCCCTCCTGGAAACACAGACATACACACATATACAGTCACATGACGGCCTGAAACAGTTATTTACTATTATTTGAGATGCTCACTATTATCTAAGCTGACTTAAATCTCAATATAATTAAAAGTAGTGTGAGTGTGTGCTCTATTGATTACAGCTGTACCATCAGAACTGGCTTGGGTTCCAACATTATGCAGTAAATGACGAGGTAACTTGTGCATTAATGATGCACTGCCCTGCACACTTATGATTAATTAGAATAGGCTACTGAACTAACATTTTAATTGTTAAATACTTATTAAATAGCCATTAAAGAGCAAATAATGCTGTTTATATTGCAGGCTAAAAGAGCTTACTGGAAATGTATTAGTGTGTTTCATAAGCCAAGATCAGCTACTGGTCCATTAATGATGAAATCCAAAGAGCAGCTGGTCAAGGCTTTTACCATGAATAACAATAACACCTTATGATTAGGCAATGGCAATAGAACCTAATCTGATTCATATAATTACAGGGAGCAATATGTTAGACTTTCAGTTTAAACATTTCCATAATGATTATTTAATTATTGAATTAATTATCAACAGAATGTAAAGAATTATATTATCGTTATTTTGACGATACGTCTACGATGTCTATGTATCTGCAATAGCGAGTCACTGTAGCTTCAAGTGAAATCAGTCCAACATAAGAGGATAAAGAAGTAACACTGCCCCGAAGGTGCGTTCTAACTTTTGTCCGTCAGGTTAAAGGTCCTGCATGCGGTTATATGGTTTCAGGAGAGGTAGCCAATGAAAGAAAACCAAAAGCAATGTGAACCAAACAGTGGCTAAAATTCCTCACAAAATGCTAAACACACTGTCTGCCACGGGCTGTTCTCAGAAAGATTCAACTTTTAATCAGCGAACAACTAGTTATATAAATATAAATAAAAGAAATATAAATAGAAGCACAGCCAGAGTTAACCCTGGCACTGCTTCACTAGACACGGGCTGGGTGAATAAAGGGATAAAGTCTAATCTTGAACTTTGATGTTTGTTTTGGACTGTTCAAAATTGATGGAGGAGGAGGAACTGTTGCCCCCTACTGTTCATAATAATACAAGTTGCTCCTTTAAACAGGCAAGTGATTTTTATTGAAGAAAAAAATAAAAACAGTCAGTTTGACCACTTTAATACCCAGTACAGTGATGTGTTTACATATTGCCGGGTGAGAAAAAAATACTATCGGCCAGCTCGGCTGTAAAGAAATCAGAAAAATATATATAAAATTTTAAAAATCATGACTGGTGCGGCTCTACTTCGGACTGTAGAAACTAAGGGATAACTCATGTAGTGGGTGACAGGGCACCAATGCCTTTTGAGTGGCATTTGTTGTTTTGAGAGGGGATTTGCATGCCATTTGTTTATTGTCCCAAACACAATGGCTGAAATGTAAACAAAGACGGTATGGTTTGATCCAGCAGTGGACCCAGAACAGTCCACTAACCCCAAGCTTTCCAGCCAACAGCGTCCTGTGGGCCCCATCCTTTGGCCACCGATGAAGGACTAGAGGATGACCAGCACTGCGCTATCGTCTCTGACGAGGTAGGAATGTCTAACAGACTGGATAGTGAGTGGACACGCCAGCACAGCACACACTAACAAACTACCACGCCAGTGACCCTGCAGTGCTGAGAATGACCCACTACTCAAATAATACCTGCTCTGTGGTGGTCCTGTGGAGGGCCTTCCCAGTGAAGACCAGGATAAAACAGGGATTAACAAAGTATCCTGCGAAACAGAGAGGTGGACTGTCTGTATTTGTAGAACTATGACGTGTTCCTATTTGGTAAGTAGAGCTGACAAAACAAACAAGGAGTGTACATGAGGTGTACTTAATGAAGTGGCTGGTATCAGAGGAAGAAAAAAAAAAAAATAAAAAAAAAATGTGTGTGTGTATATATATATATATATATATATATATTTATTTATTTATTTATAGATTGAATTGTGTTTATATTATATATATATTTATACACCCCCCTCTGACACCAGCCACTTCCACTAGTTTCATTGTGAGAAAAAAAAAAAAAAAATTATATATATATATATATATATATATACACATACACTCTCTCTCTCGCTATATATATATATATATATTTTTTTTTTTTTCTTTTAATTTTTTCCCCTCTGACACCAGCCACTTCCACTAGTTTCATTGTGAGAAAAAAAAAATTATACATACACACACATACACTCTCTCTCTCTCTCTCTCTCTCTATCTATCTATCTATCTATCTATCTATCTATCTATCTATCTATATAATATATATATATATATATATATATATTTCTATATAGCTTTTTTCCCCCACAATGGTTTGCATGTACCTCTAAATGACTAATAATAAAAAGAAAATTAATTTAAACTACATGGCTACATGCACCGTTTGTGATTGTGCAAATTGTGCAGGACTAGTGTTAACTGCCCCATAGCTGGTGATCACTAGATTGAGACTCTGTGGTCAGCAGGCAGACCTATTGCACAAGGCAGCTGAAGAAAGCTCTGTGCCAACATTTAGAAACACGTCAGTGGAGGTTTGCTAAGCCTACACAGCCTTATCATAAAACTCACGGTGGTTACAATCGGATCCTGGATCAACGCCTACAGCAGCGCCTTGTTCAACTGCTCTATGGCACGATCAGCAGACTCTAGATGGGAAACTATAAGACTCCGAGAGCCTTCTGAAAGTGCACATACGTCCGCTTGACTCAACACTTCACTCCGAGTCTACACGAGAGGGACATAAGCAAGGCTGAGCTGGAGTACAATGTAAACAATGCAGCCTTGCACGTTAAACGCCTGACACGGAAATAAACTTTATCACAGATGCTCGTTGGGGATTTATCGGAAACTTTAGCTGGCGATATTAGGTTCACGTACCGAATGCAGTAAACTAAAGGTGGCGAGGTGACTATATGTCGCCGACATACATTTAAACAGCATCCGGGAAAGAAAGGAGCGAAACACAGAAACAGACAGGACCCCGGAGCGAGCGCAGCCCCCCAGCCCCGGTGTAAACAAATGACGTGGAGCTGAAGCGAGTTCTTACCGCTCACTGAAGACACTTTAAACCGCTCGCATCTGACTAACTCACCCCGGGATGTCGTGGCCGTCTGCAGTGGCGAGGGCGAAGTCAAATCCACATTCGGACTCGGCCTGTGTGCTTTTGGCGCAGGGCCGAGGCTCCGGCTGCTGTTCCGCCTATGTTTTGATACGCATGAGGAAAGACAAGCGAGGACCAGAGAAGCCACGTCGCTAATCACGCGAGATCTACAAGCTGCGTTCTAATTCGGCTGTACCTACTCCCTACTCCCTACTCTCTAATTTCTACTGCCTACTCTCTACTCCCTACTGCCTATTCCCTACTCTCTACTCTCTACTACCTACTCCCTATTCTCTACTCCCTACTGCCTACTCCCTACTCTCTACTTTCTACTGCCTACTCCCTACTGCCTACTCCCTACTCCCTACTCCCTACTCCCTACTCTCTACTCCCTACTCTCTACTCTCTACTCCCTACTCCCTACTCTCTACTCCCTACTGCCTACTCCCTACTCTCTACTTTCTACTGCCTACTCCCTACTGCCTACTCCCTACTCCCTAATCCCTACTCCCTACTCTCTACTCCCTACTCCCTACTCTCTACTCCCTACTCTCTACTCTCTACTCCCTACTCTCTACTCCCTACTGCCTAATCCCTACTCCCTACTCTCTACTCTCTACTCCCTACTCTTTACTCCCTACTCCCTATCTCTACTCCCTACTCCCTACTCTCTACTCTCTACTCCCTACTGCCTACTCTCTACTCCCTACTGCCTACTCTCTACTCCCTACTCCCTACTGCCTACTCCCTACTGCCTACTCCCTACTCCCTACTCTCTACTCCCTACTGCCTACTCCCTACTGCCTACTCCCTACTCTCTACTCCCTACTGCCTAATCCCTACTCCCTACTCCCTACTCTCTACTCTCTACTCCCTACTCTCTACTCCCTACTGCCTACTCCCTACTCTCTACTTTCTACTGCCTACTCCCTACTGCCTACTCCCTACTCTCTACTCTCTACTCTCTACTCCCTACTCCCTACTCTCTACTCCCTACTTTCTACTCTCTACTCCCTACTGCCTACTCTCTACTCCCTACTCCCTACTGCCTACTCTCTACTCCCTACTGCCTACTCCCTACTCCCTACTGCTTACTCCCTACTGCCTACTCCCTACTGCCCACTCTCTACTCCCTACTTTTTTTACTCTCTACTCCCTACTCCCTACTTTCTACTCTCTAATGCCTACTTTCTACTCTCTACTCCCTACTATCTACCCCCTACTGCCTACTCTCTACTCCCTACTCTCTACTCCCTACTGCCTACTCCCAACTCTCTACTCCCTATTCCCTACTCTCTACTCCCTCCTCTCTGCTCCCTCCTCTGTACTCTCTACTCCCTACTCCCTACTTTCTACTTCCTACTTCCTACTCCCTACTCTCTACTCCCTACTCTCTATTCTTCACCCCCTCTCTCTGATATGATCCCATTTCAAAATGACTAAGTCTTTAATGTTCTGTTTAAACTTCATTGCGCCCACACCCTGCTCCCTATGTTCCGTTTGGATATGATTGTGCCTACACCCTACTCCCTTGTTATGTTTGAGCTTAACCATGCCTACACCCTACTCCCTTTGCTACATTAAGATATGATCATACCTACACCCCATTCCACATGTTCTGTTTCAGTGTGTTCATGGCTATACCTATGTTCTGTTCAGATGTGATAATGCCTATGCCCTGCTCTGTATGTACCAAGTTGTCAGACTTGTTAATGAGGCAGAGGCTACAAAGGATCCCCTCAAGAAGTGATCATGTTGGGACTCCCGAGTGATACAACCTGGCAAGTGTTTGCTCTGTCATGGAAAGATCACTAGATGAATCTTACAAACATTTGTTGCTGAAGGGTCAGAAAATCATCACTGATCTCAATCACATTTTCTCTAGAGGTAGGATGGCCCTCCTTCTCCCCCATCACTTAGCTTGATACTAGTCTACATTGGCATCTGGTTAACTGGGGTAGGAGGACTGGCTGAATTGTGCTTCTACAAACATCAAGTCAAGTCAAGTAGTTTTTATTGTCATTTCAACCATGTACAGTGGTGAACAGTACACAGTGCAACGAAACAACGTTCCTCCAGGACGGTTCAAGGTGCTACATAGAACAATAATACCATAAATACACACGACAATTTACAATGTACGAAACAGCAAACAATAAAGACAGGGAGGGGACAGTGCAGATACCCCACTGGTAGTGGGAGCAGTAAAGTGTGGTTATGTCCATTTTTTAAAGACGAACATTGTGTTTTAGCAGCAGTTATAACCATATGTTGGTATAAATGTAAACATTGTACTCTTTAGGTTTATGTGTAGACAGATTTGAAAGATGAGACTGTGTGTGTGTTCAGACCAGTCAGTGAAATGTCTGAACCATGTGTGCAGACCAGACTCTGGGTGTTAAGGAGTCTGATGGCTTGGGGAAAGAAGCTGTTGCACAGTCTGGATGTGAGGGCCCGGATGCTTCTGTACCTTTTTCCAGACGGTAGGAGGGTGAAGAGTGTGTGTGAGGGCAGTGTGTGGTCATCCACAATGCTGTTTGCTTTGTGGATGCAGGGTGTAGTGTAAATGTCTGTGATGGCGGGGAGAGAGACACCGATGTTATAGATGGTCTAATGAGGGAAGTTGGCTTTGTGTGTTTCCTTACTGTAGGATGTGTTAACCTTTATCTGGTCAGCTTAGAAGCAAGTGTGATGAGGGAAGTCTAATTACTGGGTGTGAATGGACCATAACTACACTAGTTATGGTCCATATATTTTTTTTCACTGCCAAAATACACAATAACTGGTGGGCCTGTCTAGCTTGCTATTTACATTCTTGGGTGTTTGCACGCCCGATTCATTGTGGGTATTTTATTTTTCAGTGTGCATGGTCTAAGGTTTTTTTTTTTCTACAAGAGGGGCCCATTTCTGTAGCTTATAAAATATTAATAAATAATGACTTGGCTGTGGCAATTCATTATTGATTCATTATTGAGCTGCTATGAATTCTCTTTAACGTAACATTAGTTTCATATTTTAAAAAAACATAGACGGTCATTTACATGCATCTAGAGTTTCCCTAGGTTCTGACTGGCTGTCCTGTACATTCCTTGGATGAGAGGCTCTAAACTGTGATTTTAATAAGCAGATTATTATGGTTTTAATAAAGAGATATGTGTAAATATGTTGTTTTTTGGTTCTGGTCATCATAGAATAGAAATTAATTAAAAACAGGTTTAGAGAATGTATGAAATCGTTACACGTGGAAACGCCTATGCTACATTAGTCTCTAAAGTCAGAACAGGAGCCACTCAGATGTTTTATCTTGTAGGTGAACGTAAACTCTAAAAGACTACCTAAGTGCTTTGGTGAGCATACTTGAGGAAGGGCTGTTTAAAATGCTTTTCATCAGCTCTTTTATTCTTCAACTCGTTTATTTAGTCCATTTCTTCATCAAAAAAAAAAAAATCTTTAAAGTTTTGAGGAATTTGCTGATTTGGTGATGACTTAAAGGTGATTGGAACAAGTCTTGAAGGACTTAGAGTGTTTAGAGGATGGGATGTATTCATGTATATGCAATGTATTTTGCCATCATATCTTCCTTGATTTTTTTAAACACATCATTAAAAAAAAAAAAAAAAAAAAAAAAATTGACACGCAGACAGAATCAACCAAGAGGAATGAAACTTGGTAAGTACGTTTGACACTGTGAGTCTGCGCATGTGACTTAAACAAAAACGGGCCTTGTTGCTGTACCTAACTAAAATAGAACAGAACAGAATCCCACAGCCACAATAGCAGATATCCAGTGAGCGGTGATGTCCTCCATGAGTCTTTCTGTTAGTACCAGATTTATTTAGCAGCACTTAGCTGCACGGCTACATGAACGTTTAGTTAGTGCCAGACTGTCATGGAGTTTACTTCTCATTTAGAGTTTATTTAAACTATTGTCTTGGTGAAGATAGACCAAAGTCAACAGTGTGTGAAGTTTCGTTAGAAATACCAGTTTAGTCAATGTTTTGTTATCACGTGATGAAGGTCCAGAAGGCCTGTTGTCCCTTCATCTTCACCCTACCTAATATTTATTGTTCCTGGTAACCTTTATCTCCCACCCAAATAGCATTGCAATCCCACATCTTCTTCTGGGTGCAAGTGTTTGTTTGATGATGAGTGTATTTAAGGCCTTATATGTAAAGACTTATGATGTGGTACTGTAGTGTGTTTCGTCTTCTGACTCAGTAATGCACACATAATGCATCTTAGACAAACAAGTTTAGTGTTATACCTCTACAGCTCTAGTTAACTTTTATTAACTATATTATTAATCCTTTATTATTAATTATTATTATTATTAAAGCGCCATAAGAATTTCTAATGTTTGCATTATGTGTTGGGTAGTGTTACAGTCAAGACCACTACAAGTTTAGTTAAGCCGTGGTTTTGACCAGTTTGGGTAAAGTTTAGTTAAAGTTTTAGTTTGAGGTAAAGTTAAAGAGTAGTTAGAGTTTAAATATTACTCCAGTTTAGTTAAAGTTTAGTCCTCATTTAGGTAAAGATTACTTAGAGTGTTTAGTTCAAATTAATTATTTAAGTATGGAGAGTTACAGTTTAGTTAGTTTATTTGGCTCTAATGTTTAGTTATCATTTTAGTTAAAGTTTAGTTAATGTTTTATTAATGTTTAGTTAAGGTTTAGTTAGGGTTTAGTACCACTTTCAGTTGTAGTTTTAGTTAAAGTTTAAATTTAGTTAAAGTTTGACACTGATGTCTATTCAGATCATAAGCACAGAGCACTGAAGAGTTTAGGTTCCAGTTTAGTTAGAGTTTAGTTAACGTTTTGGTTAGAGTTTAGTTAAAGTTTCAGTTTAAGTTTAGTCAGAGTTAAGTTAGAGTTTAGTTAGAGTTTAGTTAAAGTTAAGTTAGAGTTTAGTTAGAGTTTAAAGTTTAGTTAAAGTTTAGTTAGAGTTTAATTAGAGTTTAGTTAAAGTTTAGTTACAGTTTAGTTAGAGTTTAGTTAGAGTTTAGTTAGAGTTTAGTTAAAGTTTAGTTAAAGTTTAGTTAGAGTTTAGTTAAAGTTTAGTTAGAGTTTAGTTAAAGTTTAGTTAGTTTAATTAAAGTTTAGTTAGAGTTTAGTTAAAGTTTAGTTAAAGATTAGTTAGAGTTTAGTTAGTTTAATTAAAGTTTGGTTAAAGTTTAGTTAGTTATTTGGTTAAAGTTTAGTTAGATTTTAGTTAAAGTTTAGTTAATGTTTAGTTAATGTTTAGTTAAAGTTTAGTTAGGGTTTAGTTAAAGTTTAGTTAATGTTTAGTTGTAGTTTAGTTAAAGTTTAGTTAAAGTTTAGTTAGAGTTTAATTAGAGTTTAGTTAAAGTTTAGTTAATGTTTAGTTAGTTTAGTTAGAGTTTAGTTAAAGTTTAGTTAGAGTTTAGTTAAAGTTTAGTTAGAGTTTAGTTAGTTTAGTTAAAGTTTAGTTAAAGTTTAGTTAGTTTAGTTAGAGTTTAGTTAGTTTAGTTAAAGTTTAGTTAATGTTTAGTTAGTTTAGTTAAAGTTTAGTTAATGTTTAGTTGTAGTTTAGTTAAAGTTTAAAGTTTAGTTAAAGTTTAGTTAGAGTTTAATTAGAGTTTAGTTAAAGTTTAGTTACAGTTTAGTTAACGTTTGGTTAGAGTTTAGTTAAAGTTTAGTTAGTTTAATTAAAGTTTAGTTAAAGTTTAGTTAGTTATTTAGTTAAAGTTTAGTTAGATTTTAGTTAAAGTTTAGTTAAAGTTTAGTTAGGGTTTAGTTAAAGTTTAGTTAATGTTTAGTTGTAGTTTAGTTAAAGTTTAGTTAAAGTTTAGTTAGAGTTTAATTAGAGTTTAGTTAAAGTTTAGTTACAGTTTAGTTAACGTTTGGTTAGAGTTTAGTTAAAGTTTAGTTAAAGTTTAGTTAGAGTTTAGTTAAAGTTTAGTTAGAGTTTAGTTAGTTTAATTAAAGTTTAGTTAAAGTTTAGTTAGTTATTTAGTTAAAGTTTAGTTAGATTTTAGTTAAAGTTTAGTTAAAGTTGTTTTAAACAGACTCGTCAGTCCCGACTGCACATGTATATATTTCTATATCGTGGTCTATTTACCCACAAAGTCAGGAACAATCTGTTTTATCTGTTCACTAACCCCATCCTGCTTTACCTGCCTTCCTCCAGGTGGTCCTGGATGTAGCTCAGGCCTGAAATTGACATTTCCATGGATGCTAAGAATCCATGAATAAGCTTGTTTCATTTTTACGTTACGTTTTTACGCCACATAAGCGGAAAGTAACTACAAATTTTGCATGATGTTGTGGAGTAAACACTAAGATACCTGAGTTTGAAATGTCGTGGAGTTCATGTACAAAGTCATCCAAAATGGAAAAACTACTTAAGTACAGTAATGAAAATGATTTATTGATTGATTGATTGATTGATTGGTGGGTGGATGGATGGAGCCATGCCCAAGACAAGACATAGGTCATTATATCTTAGGTCTTAATCAAACTTGGCATTGGGACAGGAAGAAGTAGTTTATTGTGTAGGTTTTCCTTCTCCACCTTAAATGGTGCATCAGTTGCACGTGCCTGAATAGGACAGCTGCACCATTTAAGATGGAGCAGAGAAAGGTAAACAAGGACCCGGCATAAGCTTTGCTTCCTCTCTTTAGCATGGCAGCGAGTTTTGTAGACATCCTCGCCAACAATTCCCCGAGTCCCCCTTACTGAACACTGAGACAAGACTGGTCGGTTATGGTCTCAAAGTTTGGACTCAAGACCAAGACCCTTCTCGAGTCCAACCACAGTAGTATTGGCGCCATGGATGCTGTAAACTGTAGTGAGGGTCCACCCTGATGGATGAAAACTGGTGGATGCCAATTCATGAGTTGTGTCAAACTGATGAGAGATGCAGTGCTGCATAAGAAGTCACATATTAATTATTATTATCATTATTATTATTTTGGAAATGTGGATTCTCCCTCATCTGAGCCATTTAACGCTAAAAACAACATATGGAAAACAGTAAAGCATCATTTCTATCATAATGTACTCTATAGAGAGGTGCGTAAAGGCTCTTGATGGATGTTTGGATACTCCATATGCCATGTACCGAAGTCGCTCTCATCTCACGATCTCCTCCCTCTCGTATTTGTTGTGATGAAGCGTTCAGCCTCTAGAAAACAAAACCTTCAGCACACTGAATGAGAACAGCTCATTTATCCGAGCTAAGCCCCATCACATGACAGCCTGTGAACTGTCCCACTCGCAGAAGAGTGAAACGTTTCTGGATCAGCGCCTCTATATTATAATATAACCACACCACCCGATTCTGTTAGCGCACAAACGCATGTATTCTCGCCCTGTGTGTGAAGGCCGTGGGCTTTTTCTAGACGCTCATTGTCGGGCGTGCATGTGGGCCTCGCCATTTGTGTTTTGGGAGAAGGGGGTCCTGCTCTGGTGAAAAAGGGAAAGGGCTTCGAGAGAACTAGAGAGCGTGTGAGAGAGAAAGGGGGGAATCCGAGCGTAGAGCTGCCTGTGTTGCAAGTATCGGCTTTGCGGATAGGAGGCCCTCGGTCGAGCTAGCTAGCTAGCTACCTAACTTAGCTGCGGCAGCTGAAGACGCAGACATGGCGAACATCGCGGTCCAAAGGATCAAACGGGAGTTTAAAGAAGTGCTGAAAAGCGAAGAGGTTTGCAATGCGTCGCCGTGCTGTTTGAATGTCTTTGAAACGAGTGTAACCGGCAAATGGCTACTCTCGGCTAGCTGACTGCTTCGCTAGCGTAGCCCATAGCCGCGAGACCGCAAGCTGGAAGTAACAGTTAACGTTTAGCTGGGCGAGCTGTTAGTTAGTTAGTTAGCTAGCTAGCTAGCTAGCCTGTTTGCTTGCTAAATGTCAGACTTGGACTAGGGAATGTCCCATAACCACGTATCTCCCATGTTATGTGTCAGGAAAGGTCGTGGCAGATAAGTTTCTTATGCTATCAGTAATTCAAGCATTAATGTTAGCTAGGTCACACAGAGACATGTCTACCGTGGCAGTTAGCATTAGCTGACTCGCGCTCAGTATCAGCTGTGGCATACAGTAGGTTTGACATGGGTGCACTCGTTAGCCAGTTAACATTAGCTGTCAAAATAAGACCACCCATGGTTTAACCGGGGAAAGAAGGAAGCTTAACCTGAACTTTTATATTTTAACAACACAAGTTCTGCTCGAAACTAGTCCAGGTACACCGTGTTTACATGTGACAGGTCGCTGAAATCCAACGAGTCAGGCTGTTTGAGTAGTCCATCAGTGTTTAGCCAGTGCTGGAGCTCGTGTCAGCTACGTATTAGCCGGCTAAGCTACTCTTTAAATAATCACATCGCTTAGGTCTTTCTGCAGATACAGAGCAGATTCTTTGTCCGATCTGGGATTTAGGAAACTGTCCCTAACATGGGATCTTGAATGTGTTGCCTGCTAGATTGACAGTCTTGTTTCTGCCTACGTAAACAAGAAACAGTGTGCAGCTGAATACTCCTACTGCCAACACACTGGAGGCCTTCAGCAGTGAAGTGATCAGTTTTGTTCCTTCTTTCCACAGACCAGTAAAAATCAGATAAAGGTGGACCTGGTCGATGAAAATTTCACAGAATTAAAAGGGGAAATTGCAGGACCTCCAGACACGCCATATGAGGGTAAAGACTTCTGCTCTACTTCTCTTTCCTCAAATACACCCCTTTGATCAGTGGCCCACATTTATCACACTTTGAGGAACTGAAAATTCTGATCCTGGTAATAAGTCTGCCTTTTACGTATCACCGACTAGAACTACATGGGTCAGTGTTCGCTTCAGAGGTATGGGTCGTTGTCATATACAGTGCTGACCAGTCTCTGTCATGCGTCTAGTTTGTATAGTCTCTGGGCCTGACTAGTTTTTTTTTTTTTCAGGGCTGATACCGATTATCAGAAACTTCTGTTAAAATAACCCTAAATGTAATATGTTTATAGTGAGGAAATATACAAGAATGAAACTTTGTATTGGACCCTGTGTTACATGGATATTAGAACATTATAGAAATAAATAAATGAAGTGCTTTAGGCAGTACAGGCTACAGTAACTTGGACATTTTAAAGTTATCTTTAAACCCAACCAGAAATAAATCGCTCTTAGTAATAGTTAGTAAATTAGTAAGCTTCAAAGAAAGAAAAATGGAGCTAGATATATAAATGTAAACATGTATTATAATTATATATATATATATATGTGTGTGTCTACACAAACGTACACATTAGTAGAGCTTGTCTTTCAGTGTATAGGTCGAAGTGATTAAGCCTGACACAGCGACACGTTTCAAACTCCTCCGATATACTGAAACCTCACTCTCACTACAACAGATGCTCCAGGCTTGGCTCAGGCTGCATCCACAGGTCACGTTTGTCCTGTGAGAGTGAGTGACACATATATGAGTACATTGTGCTTTTAGCTGAATCTAATTCTCACTAGCCCTGCTTATTCCTGGGTCTCTCACAAACCAAGAGCAGACCTCAACAGTTCTGGTGGGTTGTACCATGCATCATTCATTTGTCAAGCAATCCAGTAGCGCTGAAGGCGGGACTAACAAAGTGGATGCTATTTTAATCGCGGCTGCGTCAGATGCACTTTTATGGACCAGGAAGTAATTTCAGATGCTGATTCCGGTACCAGTAAAAATGCTGCTGGGCTGGTAATTGATCAGCCCCTGATGTTTACTTAAACACCTAAAAGTAGCTGTGTTCTTTTCCTTGTAGGGGGCAGGTATCAACTAGAAATCAAGATCCCAGAGACTTATCCTTTCAATCCACCAAAGGTAACAGCTTACAGAACGTAATACTGTATGTATCGTGTAACAGACAGTCACTATGTCATTTTGGTTATTGTACTTTCCCAGGTGCGGTTTATTACGAAGATCTGGCATCCTAACATAAGTTCGGTTACCGGGGCAATATGTTTGGACATTTTGAAAGACCAGTGGTGAGTATCTGGGTGAATGTCTGCACGCACTTTGTTACTGTTTGAAAAGTGTGCAGGAAAGTTGCCAGTTAACAGTTGTGCTGGGTGCTGGGTAGTGTTGGGGCTGGGTGGTGTTGGTGCCGGTACCCTAAGAATGTCTCACTTCATCAAACAGGCTGAGGTGTCCAGATTCAGTGTGTGGCACTTGGTCGTCAAAGGACCTACTTGTATATACGAAGTACCTTGAACTCTTTTAGAATACATTTATTTTCTTCTCACCGTGTACAAAAACTAGCACAATAGATTAGTGCTGTCTGAATTCAGTTTGAAATTTCCTAAGAAAATGAGGAGGAGGCAGTAAATATGTGATTTCTAAATCAACGTTGTGTCCTCTACATCCACAAGAGACATACTGAACTGTTGTAGACATACTGTTTCATCTACTGTTCAATGTTTATTATTGTCTGCTAGGAAATCGATGTGGATGAAGTCCTCTTAAGTCAATTCCAGGCGCGACAGAGTTAACTTGCATGTAGCAGTATTCATATTTTGCCACATCATAATGGAAGATTAAGTACTGTTTGGGGTAATTTGTGCATGTGTAGCACAGTGTGGATGTAATGGCCATCTCTACATACTTCAAACGTGTAGCAGTTACAAGTTTTCGTCACTGAGCAGTAACACACAAGATGTGAATTGGGTGTGCTGTCATCCACTGGGTTGTGGCAGATGCCTGTAAGCAGCAGAGCTGAAACACTGCAGCACCTGTTCAGGTGCTTGTTCTGTTTCCGCACAGGGCTGGAGAAATAAATAAGACTGGTCATGCTAATACCCTAGTGCGTAAACATGAGTGGTTTTTTAAGGAGGTGATTTCGGAAGGCAGATGTTAGCCAGATCCAGAAACAGTTTGACGTATCGGCACATGGTCTACTGAAAAGAAAAACCTTTGGTTTAAGACGTAGCGTCCTCAACACCCAGCGTGTCACCAGGTAGCTGTTGTTGTGACCCAGTTATTTAGAGAGGGGTGTGTTGGTAGCAGCTGTGTTTACTGTGCTGATATTTTATGTGTGTCAAAATTTATGCAAAAAATTTGTACATATTGTGCATAATGATATTGTTTTACTAAATAGAATTGTGATCTGAATTGGTCAGCTGATATTGTGATTTCCATTTAATCAAGAAAGTAGATATGTAATGTTAAATATATATATTACTGCTGGAATATCTTAATAAAAATGATTTATTTATTAATTAATTAAATCATCAGCCATTAAACACCATTTTTATTTTTTTATTATTTTATTTATTTTGAGAGCATTGTGGTACAGGAGCAGATGAAACGAGTCCACTTTCTTACCGGTTCCAAAGCTTAACAGTCTTGACTGCGTCTCTGGCCCAGCTGCCAGACTTTGGAATGCTTGCCATAAAAAGGGGCACGTCGTTCGGCCATGGGAACTTTATCCTGAATTTGCAGTGAGATTGACATAAAATGTGCTTGAATTAGAATCTATTTGTTTAGGTCGCGTCACATTGGCCCATATCAGATATGTATCTGAATTTCCTGAGCCATAGCCAAATTGATCGCTGTCTGATATTTGTTCACTGTCTGTAGGGCTGCGGCGATGACCCTGCGTACAGTGCTGCTCTCACTACAGGCTTTACTAGCCGCAGCAGAGCCAGATGACCCGCAGGATGCTGTAGTAGCCAATCAGGTGAGCTAAAGTATGTGCTTGAAGGCGTGTAGTTAAAATGAGTCCATGCTCTGCCTACAGATTTCTTCTTTCCTAAATCTCTGTCATGGCCATATTAGGAACTTTGGGCTTGAGTAAGTTTCTCTGTCTGAGAAATGATTTTGAACACTTGGTGGTAAACAAAAATGCCTCGAACTAGAAACTAGAAAATCCGAGTGTCAGCGGATCCTTTAATGTTGGCAGTTGAAATATGAATAATATGCCACACATATGCTACAGGCAAGCTACCAATACTGTGCATTGGAATGGCATCATGGTAAAAATGAAGTCTGCTAATATACATTGTTGTATAACAACACCAACTAGTAACCAGCTGCTACTAATTATAGACTAAGACTGCCTGAGCACCTTAACTACTAAGTTGGAGCAACTTTTCTGGTCTGCCAGTCCTCTGATGTCGATTCTGGGCGCAATAGAGTTAACTTGCATGTAGCAATATTCGTATTTTGGCGCATCATAATTAAAGATTTTACCACAGAATTTACCACAAGGCCCAACAGTGGCAGATTTGAAAATCAATATTTATTTTCTCCATCCAGAAACTGGCTGAGACCCAGGCTGTCTAAAATGGGCGTGACTGCAGAATGACTGTACAACTAAAATTTTTAATTTATTTACAGTTATGGTTTTGGAAGTACAAGGATTTTAGCAAATTACTTCCATTTAATTCAGTATAATCAGTTTCTATAGTGTTCAGTACTATAGCACTATATTTCGCAAGTATAATCGCAAGTGTGGCTCCAAAATGTGTTTAGCGATGACATAATTTTCACAGATGTGCGAAGTACCCACTGATACCCCCAATATAACGGCACATCCTGGTTTTGGAACTTTATCTGGATAGCCTTTTTCTTTATTGGGCCATAAAAAACAAGGCTTGTCATTTCCAAAAGAATCTGCTTCCAGCGTACATCTGTCCATTTCAGATGTACCGAAATGCTCGGAGACGTCACTGTTTGTTTCGGAATGTTGTTGACTTTATTGGAACATGTTGCAGGCATCAGTTTCAAAATGAATGCCTATGTATTAAGGTCAAATATTTGTTTTCATGGGAAGTTCATGGCTTGTTCAGTTTGAAGTGTTTCTTTTGGTCTTCCCAGGTAGTTTTTAAATGGACTCATATTAATATATTATAATAAATAAATTCTATTTTTCTTTGGTTCTCTCAGTATAAACAGAATCCAGAGATGTTCAAACAAACTGCCCGACTGTGGTCTCATGTTTATGCTGGCGCTCCCGTCTCTAGTCCTGAATACACACGCAAAATAGACAAACTCTGTGCCATGGGCTTCGACAAAGTAAGTATTTGAACTGGCTACAGAATTCAGGTTCTTCTAGAAATGGTTGCAGGAATTTTTTTACATTTTTTTTTTATGAGTAATTAGGTTGTCACTCTAGCCAACATTGACTAGAATGCCCCTGTCAGGAGTTGCTAGAACAAACCATTTTTAGGCCGTTTTTTTTATAGTTCAGTCACAACTGTAATTTTTGATATATTTGATAAAAGCTGCAGTAAAGTTGCTTAGTGTACTTATAACCTAAAATAGACCTTACATGTTTAAAGAAGTTGAGTTAAAAAAAAAAAATTTGGGAGAAGGGTCACTTTGGAAACTGTTTAATCTGATATATATATATAAAAAAAAAATCTATTAACGATACTGTACTTTTACCATGTATAGTTTTTTTAAGAACTCAAAGATGCTTATAATATTCACTTCACCAGAGTCTATTAAGTAAGTTTTGACTTAAGGATGGACACTATGTAGGGAGCACTCTACCGCTCTACCTCTCGCTGTGTAGTTATTGATAGAGAGTTAATGTTAGCAGGTTTCTTCATACCAAGTATTGTGCCAGAGTCCAACTGATCCACCAATCCTCGGATCCATTTAGTAGCTGATATAGAATGTTAAACTGGGAATCTTGGTTAAACTACAGCCAGTGTTCATCAGGTACGTCCGTGATCATTTTGTTTAAATACTCACGAGCCAGTAGCTGGTTACACTGTCATTAAAAGCCTGGACTAAACTAAAACTACGAAATGTCCCATCAAAACAGTATACCTAATAATATTTATACCAAAAAAGTATAAAGTGTGAGAGAACTTTTACTGTCTTTATAATTTTTTGATAAAGTACATTTCAGAGCACGCTTAGGGCTGAAGTTAATGCTGTGTGCCTCTGTTTGTTCTTGTTGGCAAGCCATTGACTGGTGCACCCTAGGGTTTTAGGGTAGAGCGAGGAAATGTGGGCAATGCAAGAACCCAAAAGAAAGCAATGAGAGAAATCGCCTTAGAACTGCTGGTCTCTTGGGGTAATGACAACCTTCAGCCTTAGTTTAGCCCCAAGCGTAGCAGCCCACTAACTAGGTTAATGTCACTAGAGTACGCCAGCATTGGTCAGCGGCACCACACAACGGTGAATAAGATCATGGCTGTGGTCTGGTCACCAGCATTAGTCGAGGCCAAATGAGTCACAATTATGGCAAAGAAGAAAACATTGCATCAAATATGCTTTAATATCGGCAGGTCCCTCTGCAAACAAAACAAAAAAAGTAGTAGCCGTTTGCATTGCGGATAGAGCCATTTCAAATACAAAGCGGTTCAGCTCTGCTTTTTCCACATGCCGCTTGTTTCATCACACGCGGCCGTGTAAGGCGAGACTCTACTTAGCAGCAGGTGCTCAGTGGTATGACAGTTATTGTGAAAAGCCATGCTGTTATTTTCTCAAGCGGTCAGATCGTGTGGTCAGAATAAATAATGGCTTTTTCTCATCAGCAGCCTGCGTCGTTCCTGACCTCAGCCCCTTATACATAACTGTAGGCGTAGCTGTAGCATTCTTAAAAAGTGCAGAGGACAGAGGGGACGGAGTAAAAAGTGATTAGGGTACACGTGTAATTCTTGGACGATGCCCGAGGGTCTTCCTTTTTAAATGTAAAGATAGCGGGCTGTTGTAGTGTTTTCACTATAGGTCCAGACCACCTGACAAGTTTCGTTTTCAGTGGCTCAGTAGCTACCTTTGCTGAGACTTTGGGTGGTGTAGATACAGATTCAGGTTCAGATGTGACGTTAACTAGAATTCACCATGGCTTGGATTTCCTGACAGTGCTCTCAAAATCTCCTCTTTCTTCCTGTGATGTTCAAAGATGATTTGGATGTACATCATAATGTTCATTAAACATTACCAGTGCGAGAACACTGCTCGGGGACAAGGGCAAAAATGGTCTTCGTACTTAATAGTGCCCTAAAATGCAAATGGAGATCCAGATTTCATTTCAGATACAGCTACTGTTATAATAAACCGGCTGACATGCTTAGTGGTGACCTTCAATGCAAATAGGGGTTCATTTCGGACACAGGCAGCTTCATATTTGACTGACCTGCAGTCAGCTGTGTTTGGTATGCGACTTGTGCAGTTACAGTACACTGGTTTTAGTTTTCATAGTAAATTCGGTTCTAAGTGTGGAGGATACCTATGATAATTTCTGAAAAATGCATTTGGAGAATGTATAAAGTGTGTCGGCGTAACAATGTAAAATCATGACTCCTCGGTGGGCTTTATTCTTGGCTCTAACGTTGGCACACCAAAAGAAATCCACGAATCAAGAATATTACAAGACTGATGAAACAGAATCTCTATTATAGTCTAGGACTTTATGATTACTAGGCTGTGAGCTTGTATTACGAAGGGGACAGTATTGGTCTGCGACTTTGAGAATTGGGCAACACTGCTACTGCAGAGCTGATCTTGTATGACAGTGCAGTTTCAGCAATTCCTGAAGGGGGTTTGAAGTTTTCTTGAGTTCTTAATATAACCAAGTGCCTGTCTCTTTGTTTCTCTCTCTCTCTCTCTCTTTACAGAATGCAGTAATAGTAGCTTTGTCTTCGAAGTCATGGGACGTAGAGACGGCAACAGAACTGTTGCTTAGCAACTGAGACCACTCCTCGTCACTAGGCCACAATTTCATTTACCACCTCTGCCCCCTTAAAGAAACTGCTCTTTCTACCCCATGTTCATCCACAGCATGTAGAGATCACCTCAGAGTAGCAGGGCTGATCTGGAGCCAGTTTGGCCCGTCTGTAATCATTTTATCGATTCGTTCATAGAAGAGTAAAACCTGCCATAGAAAAACACGATGCTTCCCTGTGTGAGCTCATGCCCTGGAAGACGATAACACTGCAAAGCTTAGTGGTCCCTGCAGCAATGCCAGTCACTGCGCAGCTAATTGACCTGTTCATGCTCCGCCCACAAATGCATTCTCTCGTATCACTTGTGAGAGTTTAGATTTTAGGTTTTACAGCCAATTCAGTGAGTAATGTTTAAAAAAAAAAAAAAAAAAAATGTTGGACTACAATCTCCATTTACAATGATCATTCTTCTGCTAGGCCGGTTTTAAATAATGAAATTTATTAACTTCCAGATGTTAACTTAATCACGTATTAATAACAGCAAAACTGTAATCAAACTTTGCTAATAATGTGAACTTTTACAATCTGGAGACAATTAATCTAATAAATTAATATGAATACGTTTGAGATAAACCTGCAAGTGTAATGTATTTTAACCAAAGCGTACTTTGAGTTACCCAACTTTGAAAAGTTAGCTATGAAAGAACGCCTGCGTGGGCGTAGCAAGTCAATTAAGCTTGGACACACTAAACTGATCAATGCCGAGTCCCTCAGGAATAAATTCCGACACCGCTGCCATAACGATGTGCAGACATGGTTAGTTGCACTCCAGCCTTTTCTTTGATCGTGCTCTCTCTCTCTCTCTCTCTCTCTCTCTCACGCTAGCTGCGCATTTCTAAAATGAAACCAAACACGGAGAAGCCCATTAGCGTCGTCACTTTAGCCTGTCCAAAAGATAAGGGGGAAAGGAAAGAGGAAAAAAAAAAAACCCCACCACCACCACCACCACACACCTGCTTGCATATGGGTGGAACAAAGATGATACATCATGTAAATAAGTATATTAAAAAAGTTTGTGTACATTCAGAAAACCAGACCCGGGGAAAGTGTTAATTTTTCTAACTGTACATTGTAAAAAACAAACAAACAAACAAAAAAAAAACAACAATAATCAAAAAGCTTTGTTTAAAGCTGTGAATTTCAACAGGATGTTTAGTGGATTTGCTAGAAAATAAAATAAAACATCCAGAACCCTTAAACCCGACACTCTTCACCACCTCCATAAGACTGTGCTTAAAAACAAACGTGCTTGCCCCTTTTTCCTTTTGTATGATCGTGACCTGTGCAGTTGGCCAGATGACATGGTGTGACGGTTCCGCTGAACTGCAGGAGTGATGTTTTGTTTGGGATTTTTTTTGGTACCACTTAAAGGAACGGTTCTCTCAGTAATGCTAACGCTGCTAACAATGAATGCACACAAGTAGCCACACGCTAGCATGCCGTTTTTGTAATTCTTATTAGTGGCTATTTGTTTTCATTACTTGTTAGCAAAATAAACGTTATTGACAATCGTTCCCTTAATCATGGTGGTGAAGGTATGGACACGGTGTAGTCTTTTTTACTTTACATAAAGGAATGGGATAGGATGCTGGATTAGTCACCATTAACTCCCTTCCTTAGAAAGGCAGCTGTATGACCTCCGACCCTTTGATACATCTACCTAGGTTGCCTCTGATGGTTCTCCAGTTTAGTTTCGAAATCTTTTAAGGTGTTTAACTTTAAGTGAACGAGAATATAATTGAATGTACTTGCCTTTTTTTAAAAATTATTTATTTCTTGGTTAGATTTTTTTTTTTGCAGCACAATCAAGATTCCACAGAACCGATCAGTAAACTACGAGATGCCAAATGTTTCTGAACACCTTTCCAAACCGTGGTATTGTTCTTCACTGATTTCCAAGCTTTTTTTATTATTAGTAGTAAATTCCAGTCATTTCAGAACTTAATTGAGTCATTAAAATACATAAACACTCCGAGTGGTTTGATATGAATTGGGGTCATTCTAGAGAAACCAAGTCAGAATATTCATGGTGGTGAGAACCTGATGTGCGAAGGCTTTAGCGCCTCTAATAGCTTCATAAATTTAATAGGAGTAATGGTCATTACTGTAGGCTTGCAGAAGGGCGATGTTGTTTTTGCCCATATTGTATTTTTTTAAGAATCTATTCATGGTGTAGCTTTATATGCAGGGTGAGTCAAAAACAGTACCCACATAAGTCAACGTCCAATTACTCATCAGCTGTACTTATACAAAGATGCCCGTAGAGTTGCTGGCTGTTTTGCCATATTGTGGGTAACGCTGCTCTAGTTTAAGCAGACTGGGTTCAATTCCTAGCTCAAGCCAGCCAGCCCAATACACTATACTAGGAGTCCTTGGGCAAGACAACATGGCATTTGTAAGCTGGTCCGAATGGCCAAGTCTAATACTGTGTTTGTGATAGCAAATAAATGACTGTATTTGTGGTGTAGAAGGAAGCACAGGGTTTCTTTTACCGCCCTTGTAGGTGTCAGCCAGTGTACCATTTCACATTAAACCACTCGTGCCAACTTTGTATCTCAGCAGTTTAATTTTGTACGAATATTCAAAAATTGGCTTTACATGTAAATGTTACTTGCAAAGCAACTAGGTGAGTTGTACTGTACTGATGTAAAAATTGGTGTCGCTGCGTTATGCGAATTTCAACTGATCAGACCTTTTTTTTTTCTTTTCATGAATTTTTTTCAGTTTAAATACAATCAGAATGTGATTAAACTATTGAAGGTACATGTTATCATCAAATCAGGATTGAAATAGACTTTTGTTTAGATTTGATAAAATTGGTTATGCTATTGATGATGGGTAATGAAGTTCCTCCTCTCTACTTATTTCTCAAACTACTAAACTAGCAGATTCCACACAGCCCACCTGCTCAAAGGGAGGAAAGTGGGAGAAAGCAGAGGGAAAACACACACACACACACACACACACACACACACACACACACACACACACCCCAATCCCACCTTTGACTCCTTCCCTTGTACATACAGCTGACCTCTTTTCTTTAAGGAAAGTATTAGTCATCTTTAAAATGCACCATTGATGGCTGGGTTTATATTTTGTATGAAAACAATTAAAAAACAAAAACCTGTCTTCCTGTAGTAATCACCATGTTCAATATTGCACGAAAAAGCAGCAAAGGGTTTTAAATAAAAAAAATCTGGGGAGGACACTTTGTTCTGACATTTGTTATGTTAGAAATGGGGGGGCGGGGTAAGTGGAAAAAAAGACAAAATTTAAACGAGCTGTACAAGCATGGTTATTTATTGTGAAACTATCATATTTCTTTGAATAAAAAACAAGCCTGAAAAAGGAAAACTGTGCATCTCGTCATTCAGCGACTGAATTTTTAGTCAAACTAACGGCTTCAGTCATATTTCACAGCTAAAGGAAAACCAAGAAATGCGCAAATAAAAGAAAACAAAAATGCTTGGGTGACAAGGGCTCAAAAAGAAATAGGCATTTAAAACAAACAAAAAAAACCCAAAGTGTTAGCAATAAGGGCCCATCCTAAAAAAGGAAAGAAAAGCTAACATCTTTAAGGTAAACGGCAGAGGTTTCAAATCTTTCAATACTTTCTTGAATAGAACAAAATGCACTGAATATTAAATCTCAAGTTCAAAGTACGTAAAAAAAAAAAAAATCTACAGCATTACCACCTCCCCAAATTAGAAAAGAAGCAGTAGGAAGGTCTTTATGCATTTTAGCTCTGTACAAAAACAGGATCTCAGAATTTTAAAACAAACAAAAATGTTTGTTGGGTTTTGTTAATTTAGACTACAGGTTCTCAACGCTGAACCCAAATAGGATGTGCTCCGAACGCTAAAAGAGCATACATATACAAGTGAAGATTTAGCACATTTTAAACAGGAGAGTGCGAGTAGATCCGTTTGGATTTTAAAAGGCATTGAAATCTGCTGTGTGAGTAGCTGGCCTTCTCTCGGCGCTAGAAAGTAATGTGTTACCTGTAAAAGGAATACTCCAGCATTTTTCATGGTAACCTCAGCTAGCTGCTGTTTCTGTATCCTAGTTACCTCAGACATGGGCAGTTGCTTCAACTGTTCCTCCACAGCCTGTACATAGAAATACGACAGATGACAGTCTCTGGTAATAACCTGTCGGCTAATACTGATGGCATCAGCAAAAATACCACCAAATACACACCGATAACTACTGCCTGACTTGAGGATGGCATCATTCAAAAGGGTTTAGATGGTTGCCACTGAGGACCCTGATGTGGGCCGTTGCGTTTAGCTATATGACCGTAACGCAGGCTGAACTGCTAGATATGGAGACACAACATCACCTTGATTAAAGTAGCAACCAATCAGAACAGAGGTCATTTACATATACATCAGTCATAGATAAAAACAGCTTTTTAATTAAGATGGGTAAAGAGATGTAAAACGGTTATGACTGGTTTGGGTACATAGTTCCACAGAAACAAGGATAAAAATAAAATTCAATACAAATACAACATTCTTTTTTGAAGAAAACTAATTTAAAAAAGTAATTGACAAATCAAATCTGCTCAATTTTCTCAGACTCTCCACCTCAGTTGTACAATATTTGTGGTGTATTTTGGGTTTGATAATTGTGAACTGCCAATCAAGTCACTGGAACAAACCACTGGAGGTGTAAGAGTGAAATAGAATCTGAAATTTTAGTCCCAAAACAAAATAAGACAAAACCCCCAAAACAAAACCATTAGCCACAAAATTCTCAATTCGGTCAGCCTACTGCAGATTAGGTCTGCTGGAATATACCTTAAGACTGCCCACTTTAATGGATTGGACAGGGTGGACAGTCCAGCTAGAGCTGCCTTCAAGTTTGCCTTTTCCCATCCAGTCGGGTTTTACAGTGTCTGTGCCTTTTTAGAACCACGAAAACAGCAGGAGAGAAGGGACAGGAAACAGGAAATCTTTCCAGGCATTTAATAAGCAACTGTAGAGATTAAAACTGTTTCTTTTTCTTCCAAATATTCATTTTAAAAATGGCTCCAGACAGTGGCAAAGAACAAATTAAACATCAAAAGAAGGAACATTTTTTTTGTCTACATACGATAACTCTCAACAGAAGCTAAAGAAGTTAATCCTCATTTGTCTGAAGTGGAGGGTCATGGAACACAGTTCAGGTGTGTGAATGCACGCACATACGTGTGTGCGTGTGTGTGTGTCTGTGTGTGTAGTTTGCATGAGGAGCAAAAGAGCTTGAGTGTATGATGGGGTGTGGGTCATCTGCTGAGCAGGACTACTGCCTCACTTTTGCAAACCGTCGTTTTACCTGGGGGAAGGGCAGAGAGATAGAGAGAGACAAATAAAACTACCAATTTCACAATAATCATGAATCATAACACCACCACATAAAACAGGAATCTATATAATAAGGGTTTTTTTGTCCAAAGTGTCTGAATTATTATTTTAACATGTAAACAAAGACATCCATATGAAATGTGCCATTCTAGATAAGCTAATGAGCCAGAGCTATCACCTTTAAATGTAAAACTCAGAAGACACATGTGGGTTAACTGGTTACTTTGGCAAATAATACTCATCATCATCATCATCGCCCAATCCCATTTCACCCCTTGCCCCTAACACTTAGGTTGTCCTGATTGTTGTTGAGATAGAGGGGTAAGGTGAAGTGTTAGTGCTACATAGCCCTTCAAACAGATTTTTCAGAGGCACACTCCAAACAAGTGTTATGAGAAAATTCCCAGAATGCCTTGCTAATCATCGGCAAGATGGCTGCACAACCGATCGAAGAGACCCATAAATGTATTTTCTCAGTTAAAAAGCCGCCGTACTCTAATATAACCACTGTAACAGCGCTGTATGGTTATTCTTCTATATAACACGCGTACAGATCCATAGTAATACTCTGATATAGCCTGTTCATGCTACCTAGCGAAATATCCCTTTCCACCTTCATGATCAAATTTCCCCGTTCCACCTTCAATGGTACAGTTGTTACGTTCTGGTACCTGAGGCTGCTGCACCATTGAAGGTGGAACGGGGAAATTTGATCATGAAGGTGGTGATTTAAAAGCTCAGTTTAGCTTCATATCACTGAAGAATTCTTGGTGTAGATAATAAATTGTCATCCCCCTCTTTAAAGGCATGATGCCCTAAATGTATTTAAGCTGTGAGGAGCCCCTCTGATTTGACGACTCATTAGATTGACTGATGCGTAAAACTGAAGTTGTCTCGTCTGTTTAAATAAAAGTCGCTAAGAACAACTGATAATGTTTTTGGCTCTTGAAGTGTTGTCCCATTTCATAGGGGGAAGATTTCAACCACTACCCCTTGTAACACAGTTTTAAGGGGGCCAGGTTACATTCGAAAACAAGGGTGGGATTAAAAATAAGAAATGGGATCGGGCTCAGGTAAGTTTTATTTCATAACTGCACCTGCACCACCATATGAAACTCACTGACAGCTCTGCCTGGTCTGCCTCACAGCTGTTTTCTCTCCTTCTGTGTGATGGGACACGCCCTTTTTGAGGGCAGATGTTTCTCCCCTGTTCCTCCACTAACTGAGTAAGTGAGAGAAAGCTCTCTGGGCTCGATTCCATCTCCCTCTCTGTGTCTCCCTCACTGCCATACACCTTCCAACGGTGCATATCCACATTCTCATCTGGTTTTCCTACCCTCGTCACTTTTCGGAAAAAGAAACTGCCGCACAATCACATTACAGAGCAATCTTGGTTAATGTTCACTTTCAGTGTGTCATTCAACATGGTACTGTGAGTCATAATCTTTCACCGACTCCTCTGACACATGAACATTTATCAGTGAAGACAGACAGCCTACGGCAAATGTAGGAACTGCACAATAAGAATGAGAGGACTGAAACTGACTACTGTTGTGAAGCTAAGAAATCGAGCTTGGTTAAAGTCCTTACGAACCTGACAAACTAAAAGTAAAAAAACATTTTTCATTTAAATGATCTAGAAAGTGAAAAATTACCTTTGCAAGTCCACCCTCTGTCCTGCCCTCTTGGAGTCTTCTTTTTGCTGTTTTGGTATCTTGCCACTGATTGGTTCAGCTGAGGCTGTGGAGGTGGAGTCCTGGGTGGGCGCTGCCCTCTTTCTGCCACGACCTGCCCCTCCTCCTGTTGTATTTTTGCCTGTGCCCTCTTTCTCAGTGTTGGCGGCAGCTGCAGGATTTTTTGGCGGTCTCCCCCGTCGCGGTTTGTTGGGGGGAGGCTGTGATCCTGCTGAGGGATTAGAAGCCACGCTGTTCTCTGTTCCGTCACTTGCGGGAGCACTTCTCTTTCTCTCACTGCCCTGAGCTGGTGCTGCTACCTCCTCCTGAGAACGTGCGCGAGAGAGAGCGTGCAAGATCAGAGACAGTCAAGTAACACTCCAGCAGTTTTCACCTGATACCTTCTACAGCTGTGTATAATAATGCACAATAATAGTATGTTACCCCATACTATATAACAGAAAATAACTTAAAACCTGCTTTCTTTTCCAAAATCTCCCAACCTAAACAGTGGCTGTAGTGTTTTGACTTAAAAATGTGTATATAATTAAAAAAAAAATAAATAAATACAAAAAAAAAATTTTTTTTTTTAAATTAACAAATAAAGCTTACTGTTGTGGAAAAAGAAAAACAGCTAATGTGTAATTAGGACGAAGTCAGTAGGACTTGATTAGGACTTGATTGAGGTGCCTGATTAAAACATATCAATAAAAAGAGAGAAAATAGATTGTTGAAACTCCTTGTTTTTAACAATAATTCATGAAAATGTAAAGAAGTTTGAATTAATTTTATACCTCATGCATAATATTTTGTACAGTTCGTCCAAATGACTCCCAGGTATCGAGCATTACTACTGGTAAACATTCTCTCCTGAATAATCTCACCTTTTTTACTCCTTCTGCTTTGACAATCTGCGGATTCTCCTCGTTTTCCCTTGCTCCCGTTTCTGATGCCTCAGAACTCAGTTCCCTTAATCAGAAAATGATGAAACAAGTTTAACATATAGAGCTCTGTTATATACAGTTCAACAGAACATTAATAACTGGCCTATACCTGTTCTTTGTGGTTGCGGGAGTGATGGGCTGGGAGTTGGTGCTGACGTTGCTTCCCGTGTCAGAGACTGTTGTTTTAGTATATGGTCTGCGAACTGTTGTGACCGGTAAAGGCTTGTTGACTGTTCCCAGCACTCTGTCTGCTGTCTGCTTTGGTGGTTGCTGTAAAGTACATTGATCCAACTTCAGCATTAAAAATCGGATATGTTAAGCTCTGCCACACTACAAATTAAATATTTGAACATCCGGATTTACACACATACAGTATGGGGATAAGAACAAGCTAATAAAAAAAAAAAAATAAAAAAAAGTTGCACCAGTAAAAACCACAAGAACAGACCTGAATTTTTCCAGTGAGCAGAACGTTTCTAGCCTCAGCAGAGAGATAGTCCTTATCATTATTGTAGTCCTACAAGAAGAGGAAAATAAATTCTTTAGTACAAGGCTCCAGACTGGAAAAGGAGTACACATACACTGCCTCATAATTTGAAAAGTGGGCCGGGAGAAAGAGAAAACGCTGCAGTTAATAAAGTTACTTATAAAGCAAATTTCAAAACAAACCAGTTTATGTACTGGACATTATGATGTTTAGGGTTGGTGTAAATAGTTGTTTGGAGGTGATTACCTTGTCAGGTGGGGTGAAAAACTTTGTGGGTAGAACAGGATCTTTGGGTGAGTCCAGATGGCAGGAAGTACTCTTATTTGTGATGACAAACAGGGCTACATCACAAACAACGTACAGCTTCTGTTGACCATAAAACCAAAAAAAGATCATTCAGACACTGCAGGAGCAAAATACCTTATTTCATTTTTGGTTTTTTCTTCCTAAAATCTGTAAATCATTTTTCTATTACAGTAAACACCAAAACAGAACTTAAAACCAAACAAAGTGTGACTGTTGATTGTGACCATTGAAAAATAGGAACTTCTAATCTACTCAAGGTCCACATTCATGATCCATTGAAAGGAATAAACTAAAGTTGAGAGCAAACTGTTTTATCAGATAAAACTTTTCTTGTAAATTTGTTGAGGAAAATGAGAACAGTGCAACTCTGACTGTTGTGCACTCGCAAATCATACAGATTCTTTATTGAGGTCATGCGGCTCTAGTTAAATCTTTATAATGTTAATAATAAAGCTTTATAAACAATTCAAAATCAAAATGGAGGTGAACCTGTTCAAGTGAGGTAATCCAGAGTTGACAAGACTCTAAATTTGACTGACCTCATTGGCCTTGGGGTCATCCGGTGCTTGAGCATCTTTTGTCTGTTTGATGTTCTCCACCATTTTCCTTAAGAACGAATGACTGTTGTTTTCATTCTTCGTCATCAGCACTTCCAACATAAACCACAAACACCTAATAGGAGTTAAAGATAAAGTGAAGTTAGTTAAATATCAAAAACACACATCCCTTAGGTAACATGTAGTGTACCACTAAACTCTCTCAGCAATAACTAACCACATGCTTTTTTATATACTGTTTGTATCACACTCACTCTTTAATGTCTCTGAGCTGTTCAAAGTCCTGTGGTTTGGTGAAGTCTGGGTCATGTGCCAACAGATGGATCATGTATGGTACCACATACTCTGGCAGGAGGGACAGGAGTTTCTCTGGAAAAAGAAGCCAGGTTTAATTCACCAAGCACCTTAAAATGAAATCAGTTCTTACAAAGAGCAATGCCATTTAGAGACTTAATCAGAAAGCCTAGCTGATTTGATGTGACACTCCTTGTACAGCTTGGTTGGGTAGATTTCACATTAAACTCGGCTCATTGGTCCTCAAAAAGCGGAAACATTATTCATGGTGTACATCGAGACATGTGAATCTGAACCAACAACCTTAACATGTACCAAACTTATTTCTACTGCCATTTCTTTGGACTACGTTAGTTGGGTACTTGATTTGGCACCACCTAGTGGCACTAACCATTTAGAATATTTTTCTTAACTTGCTTTTGAAATCAGAACTCTTTCAAACAAACAAACAAAAACAAACCGGCCCCTGTAAGTATTCTAGAGAAATTGTTTAAGATTATGCATAGCGTTATGAATGATTGTTTTTATACATTGTACCAGCCTAACCAATACAAATTTACTTCGTAGAATCCTTTTTGTGCCTTTATGTAGATTCACATAAAATGTCGTAAATCAAAACTACAACCAAACTGCAAGTAGAGAGAGTACTTTGTGTTAATAAACAGAAGAGAGACCCTAGTGGCAGTTCAAATACAAAAGATAGGGAAGTCTCTCAGCTAGCAAAGCACCAGTACCGGTTGCGCAGGAAGACAATGAACAGCGCCCTGTAGAGTACATAAAAAGACCAGTGCTTAATCAGGCCTCACTCAAAGGCCTGTCTCTCTCTATGAGCAGCAAGAGGGCTGTTTGGTACTATACAGCAGCCTCCTCCTCCATTTCGGTGAGAGTCATAATAGACCGTCAAACCATACGATACAAACAAGAAATCAACCAAACAAGCAACCAAGATCTTAAATATCTGCATCCACACCCTGCTCCTCCGAAGAACAAGACTAGCATTCCCACTTCAGAGGTAGGGTGGTGAATTCACTGAATTGGGGGTGATCCTGGAGATCCGCAAGAGAATGCTCAGAGACACGTTACTATGTGTGCAGAAAGATGCAGAGAATTAAGGTTTTCAAGATCAAAGGCAGCATGTTTCTCTACACTGAGGACATGTGCTGGATTAGCAGAGACAACTGGAAAGAAAAGCCAGTGGGGACATAATGGTGTCAGAAATTAGGAAAGCATGTCTCTACTGTTGACCCAGATGCAGAGATGTCTCCAAGAAAGAGTTGTAGGTGCGTGAAGTTAGATGATAGGTCAAAGGTCAACCTTTTAACAAGCCTAAACCTTCTTCTTTCAGACTCTAATTACAAGAACAGCTTTGCTGAGGTGATTCTGTGAGACAATGATTATGAAGAATAAGATAACAGCCCAATGGAAAAGTGTTGGAACAAAGCCAACCCCCACAGGTTGGTAGAGTGTGACGTGCCCTTTCCAGTGAGCCCCGGGTCATACTGCTATTCTGAAACCAGAGATTTAAACAGCCCATACAACACTGCCTGTAAGGAGTTGCAGATGGACAAATCAGGTTCCACCTCAAGATGTGCTTGGGTTTTGATAAGTGTGAGGCATGGGAACAACAACAACAGCTTAGCATGCCACAAAAGAATGTGTAACCCATGAGGTCCTAACCATGCACACAGTGCGAGTTGGCAACATAAGGAATGCCTGAGCTCTTGCTCCAGTCTTGCCAGAACCAGAATCACCCGCCCTTTAGCTATCCACACAAAAGAGTGGAAGCAGGTACAGAGCAGACAGATGCTTTCTCGAGAAATTGGCAGAGAGTGTATCCGAGTAATCTGCAGTACGAAACGTGTGTCAGGACAAATGGACTTGTGGTTTTTAGAGTTTAAAATGTTTAAATCTTCTTTGAAACAAGGAAAGGACTGAGTAATTAATAAAACAACACTCCCCACCCACCAAAAAAAAAAAAAAAAAAAAAATTCATAATAATAATAATAATAATAATAATAATAATAATAATTCACACACACACACACACACACACACACACCCTTGTATTTTCAATGCACATTACTATTTGACACTGGACATCAGCCCAGATTCTTGACAAAAATAAAACCTTAAAAAAATGCTTCTCAAAATACAGAATTATTCATTCAAATAGTCTACATGACAGATTTTCTACCTCTTGTTTCCCCAACTATCTCTTTGCTCACTCATCTACTGTAATCTGCAATTTAATCTACAGCTTTGCTATGATTTATGTTTTACGTAGTTCATTCCGGTTTTCATATACTGTGTAAAGATTGTGTGTCCTTACCGTGAGCCATGGGGTTCTGTTTGATGTATTCTCTACGGACACTAATGTTTTTGAGCAGGCACTGTCTGGCATGGGCACGTCGTTCCTTGACCGGGTCTTTAGCACACAGAGCAAAGACTGCCATGTACTCCAATGGCAACAGCAGCTTTACTAATGCCACGTGCAGCTTCTGAGCAAAGATCTGACGCACCTGGTAGCACTCGTCCTGCAGGAGATCAGATTTTGACATTGCAATAACCAAACAGATACAATTAAACACACTGCAAATGTGGACAGAATTTGTGTCTGCATAAACCTTACATTAATGACAAGTCCACAGAGCTGGAACTGTTCTGGTGTGATGATGTCATGGTAGCAGGGTTCCTGTGCCAGCTTCAAGATGGCACTGCCTGCTGCCAATCGTAGTCGAGACATATCTGACTTACTATACATGCGCAAACAAGAAACAGAGAAAAATCATTACAGGGGTCATGCAAGTACAAATAGAGAGACAAATGAAGTCACAGATCGACCTGGTCTATTGTTTTGCCAAAGTAAACATTTGATTTACTTTAAACATCAAGGTTGCCTTATGCTTGGGTATTAAATATTTTCCAAAAAGGATGTCTAGAGCATACTTTTAGTGAGTGATGACCTCACAGTAAACCTATCAATAAAATAGTCAGTAGTTGCAAAACGTTATTATTTATATCCAATTTAAAATCCAATTCAAAAGAAATTTAGCCAGCCAAATGGAGCTTCAAATGGTGTCAAAAGTCCATGACACAGCTTAGCCTGTAGTTTGGATAGCTTTTTTTGGGGGTCTGTTCCATCTCAAAAAATTCAAAACCCCAAAAAATTAAAAGGTATAATAAAATAAATAGTGCATTCGGCAAAAGCAGTAAGTTTTTACAATAGGAGTAGTTATTTAATTTTGCTTACCAGATCTTTTTCTGCTCAGTCAGGTCTCCCTCGCTAACTAGCATAGCAGAGAGCAGTCTAAGAGTGGAGTTTGCTGACTTAGATTGATTGTTCTTCATCCCCAGCAACCACCGCACCAGCAGCTTAATCGCCTGAACCTGCAACATATGCACACAATCATACACCACAATCATACAGCATAGGTTTAACTCCTATACCAGTGGTGTCCAATCTTATCCCCAAAGGGCCAGAATGGATGTAGGATTTCATGCCAGCAAAGCAAAAAATCCGATCAGCAGTTTGAAGACTGAGATACACTGATCAAAGAAGTGGAGTCAGGTATGCTCTAGCTTGTCTGGAGGGAAATCCTGCAGCTGTAATGACTTTTTGAAGACAAGATTAGACACCCCCACCCCACATCTTACATACATACCTTTGCCAGCACTTCAGGGGACACTTCATCATCAGCTGTCCACAATCTACCATTTTTACTGCCTACAGACTGAGAAAGAGAGAGCTATCAATTAAAGTCAAACTTGAACTTAAATAAACAAATAAATAAATAACTAAATCTAAAATCTACACACTTACTCTGTCATTCATCAGCAGGTCTTTCACTATAAAGTTGGCCACTATGGACTTCATAGGTGATGCAAACTGATCTGGAGCTAGCATGGAGATATGACCCAGGGAGACCAGAGGAGTGATCAACTGCTCCGGGACATCAGCATTCAGACTTCGAGACAGTGGCTGTAGGGAAACAAGAGATAGATAAACACATCATTGTTACTTAGCTGTTTCCATTAAAAAAATAAAACAAACCCTCCACCCCTAAAATATAAATATATACATATATATATAAAAAAAGAATTACAAGCAAAACTGTGATATTTTAGGTGTTTAAGTATTTTTAATAGACTGACAAGAACTAAAGACAACTGACTGTGTACATTAGCTGATTTGCATATTGCTGTATGGCGCTAATCATGTTAACCAGAGAAGTATTTGATTATCGAATGTAAATGCATGTGGGTCAAATATTAAGAGTTTACAATTTAGAGTCAAGTCACACTTGAATGACATCAAAAAAACTATAGTACATGTATCTACAGCGCTGCTTTCATAATATCTTTAAAGAAGGGTGACTAAGAGACATGATTCTGTTATTTCATGACTTAAATTTCAGGAAACACTGTGTGTGTGTGTGTGTGTGTGTGTGTGTGTGTTTACCTCAAATATTTGAGCTAGCTGGACTTCTTTGTTGTGGAAGATGGCATGGATGCAATGTACCGCCTGTTTGGCTTGGTGTGGAGTGCCTCTCTTTGCTTTCTGGTGTAGTACAGGAATTAGAGTTCTAAAGAAAAAAAGAAAGAAAGAAAGAAAAAAGTCAGTATCCGACACACACCAGTCAATTTCTGTGGTAGCTAGTATTCATTGCACAAACTTGATGACAGCCTGTTTAACGTTAAACCAGAACAAACCTGGTCAACATTTAGTGCAAAGTTTATTATTTCCCAAAAGAATAAAATAAAAGTAGAGGGTGTGTGCAGGATGCGTTTTCATACGATCGGATCTGTGGCAGTTCGCTCTCGATCTTCTGGCCAGTGTTCCTGAAAATCTGAATGGCAGCCTCCGCTACTTTGTCATCCTCCATTTTCAGACATTGCAGAAGAGACTCATAGGTCTCAGCTGAATGGAATGCTGTGGGATGCGTGAATGACAAAACCTAACAGAGGGGAAAAAAGCAACAGATAGAACCACATAACCTGAGAGCTGTAGTACTGTCAACTGTATTAAAACAAAGATATGATTTAATCACACAATTATGGGCGTCCTTTTACCTTGAGGAGTTCCAGTCCAGCGCGGATGGCAGCATCTGGAGTCACGCCCTCGTCATCATCATCTGCAGTGCCTTCAACGGACTTATTCAAAAGCTTCACCAGGGCACTACACATAAACAGTCACTGTTACTGCAATGGCTGAACAGGAGTTTTAGTAGTTGCAGTTACACCCTTTTACCACTAGGTGTCCAAGATCACACAGTTACACAAGAGGAACATGCACATGGCCCATTTCTATGCATCTTATCTTGCTCCTTCACAATGTTGCTTCCTCTTTATCAGTAACCTTGTTTCCGCCTTTCACTTGCACAGAAATGCAACTACAGATGTATTTTTCCCCTCACACAAGTAATCACAGACAGACTCCCTGTCATGGCTTAAAACAATTACATCAACATTTGACCTGGCCTGAATGGCAGGTGTATCACCTATCCTCAGGTAGAACTAGCACGATAAACGGACAATGTAGGAAGCTTCAAAGTAGTCCTTAACATCATTTAATGGAATCACAATACCTCGCAAAACTAACTCCATAATTCATGCTCACTCCCAAGCAGCTCAATAAGGTGCACAGCTCCTATTCAGTGTTTCATAAGGAGAAGTAACTTGGGCATGCTGCAAAGTGTTATGTGGCACAAAGACCATCCAATGGAATCTGATCTGAGTGTTGAGAAAGTAAAATGGGATATAGCTGTATAAAATGGTCAGTAAGCTGGCTGACCAGACAGCTATCCAAAAATACCAGTGTGCCCTGAAACTGACTCCATTAGTTCATGTGGGCCTACCTGATGGCCTCGGAGTCGATATGCACCGGTGCAATTCTCTCCAGCAGAAACTTAACCATCTCCAGGAAGGGGTTTGTGGGCTGCTTGGGATAGGTCAGTTTGCGTGTTATCTCTCTCTACAAAATAAAACACACATTAATACTGCTTTTCATACAGAGTAGTTTCCATTTACGTGCAAGTATGAATGTCCACTAAAAATGCAAGCAAGCAAACAAACAAACAAACAAGCAAGCAAACAAGACTGGTTTGGCCAAGATTGGACTTTTGCATCTTTGGTATAACATAGATACACTACTGTAGCAACTACTGTGATACGTTAAAATGCACCTAACTTGTCTGTATTATTTTTATAAAAATAATGTCATATTTACATACTGCAGTCTAAGGCACACCACAATAGCGATTAACACTTGCTACACCGTGCAGCCCTAGTAAAGACCAAAACCCAAGTCAGCACTGTGCCCTAGCTGGTAGTGCTAGTTTTTATACCCACCACACACTGCTCTGCCTGTTTACAAGAGCAGGTTGGGCTGATGAGCTGGTCCAGCTGCAAACGCAGCTTCTCATCTTCACCCAGAACCTGATTAAACTTTTTCATGAAGTCCTGAGCTTTCCCTGGGTCTGGCAGATTCTCTAAGAAAAGGGGAAGACATAATGAGCAGGAAGAAAGGAGTTGTAAGAAATTGTGTTTTTAGAGAGGATGATTAACTAAGCATATATAAAACACAGAGAGTAAATTGTGTGTTTACTTACTGGCAATGGTCATGAGCTTTCCAAACATAGCTGTTGTGTTTGCTTCAGACTGTGGAAAAAGAACAAATAAAATGTGCCTATAATTAACTGAAGAACGTAACCAGTATAAACTGGCAGGTTTCTGAGAAATCAGAACATTTCAATGCTACGGGCCATGTAACGAACTACAAAATAGTGTTTCACACCGTGGGCTGTTTATGTAGATCCAGCAGCTCCCTTACAAGCCCTCTCAGCATGTTCTGACACTTCCACATCTCATTTAAAGCTCTAAACACACACACAGAACAAGAAAAGGGATAATGTCAGTAAACAAGCAGATTAAATGCAAAAATCCTCAATAGGAACAGTTTTACAATCCATCAATTTTTTTATATTAAAGTGCGCAAAAAATGATCTAAAAAAAAAAACAACAACAACAAAAACAACAACAACAAAAAACAAACAACAAAGCAACAAAACAAAACCTTTTTTTTTATGGTGCAGTAAAGTGATAGGGGTTGGACTGTATTGCATCTGACTCACTTGACAGCATTGGTGTCCAGACAGGCGTAAAGGTAATATAAGCATTTCATTTTCTCCTCAGTCTCCAAACTGTGAGGAACCATGAACTGTGCAAAGATTTTCTCCACCAGCAACCTCGACACACACGCACAAAAAAACTTGTTAACTTTCAGGGATTTTCAAATGCAAGTCAGCGACAAAAGTAGCCTGGCAGTTCAGAGAGAGCCGCAGTAATGCAGCGACTCTCGGTGCAGAGAAGACCTCATTATCGATAGTTTTCCACTTCAGAAATATTAATATATTTAAACTGCCTGTTAACCAATATCCAATAACCAGAACCAATATCTGCATCCAAACAAGAGTACAATTTGGTGCTATCTGAGTAAAACAGGATGACTGAGTTCTTACTTGTCATCAATGCTGTTCTGGTAGTATATATGCAGTAGCTTGTCTTTTATCCAGCTGATCTTCTGGGCTGACTCTTTACCAGCTTCATGGTGCAGACAGTACTTCTTATACAGCTGAGCCAAGCCCATCATTGCTTCCTTGCGAACACGCCACTGCAAACAAACAATTTGATTGAACAGTTTGTTAAAAAAAAAGTCCCTGTATTTGTGTTATGTACAAAATTACATTATTCTAAATCTGTCAGCGGCAGACAGACATGACACAGTCATCTGTACATAGTTTGAGCTATTCACGATCATTTAACTGACTGGAGTTACATTACATCTGTAAGGCTTGACATTTCCCATTAAAAGAAATGTCATTATTATTAATAATAATAACAATAATAATAATAATAATATAATAATGCTTGTGCTTCAGGTGCTGCACAAAAAGAACATAAGAAATGTATGCAATTTTCTATGGCAATTAATTTTAACTTAAGGCCAAGACAGGTCAAGCTCTGGATTCAAACAAACTCTCACATTCTAACAACAGAGAGTGTTCAGAGAGCACTGCCAACAGTTCTGCAGAAATATGGTAAATATTGAAGCCCCACCCTCTTGTCCAACATCCTCTCTCTGACAAAGCCCAGCAGCTGATCATTAACCAGGTTCAGGTCCTTCTTCCCTGCATTGATGATTGTCACGATGACATCATGCCGGATGGCCTCTTCAGGGTCATGTGACCTCACCTTCAAATACTCTAGAAATGTGAAGAAAACAAACTTATGAAGAGATGGCAGCCATTTAATTAAGTTGAAATCTACAATAATAAACAAATACAGAGACGTACATCAAATACATCTACACCTACCTGTAAGGTCCTTGGCAAGATCTGGGTGGTTCATGAGGCAGTGACTTGCAAACTTCACACATTCCAATCTCACAGGTACATGGATATCATTGAACCTTAAATGGAAATCAATCGAAACAACACATTGGAGCCGTCAAGCAAATCAAACCTACATTAAATAAATGAATAAATAAATAAACAAAGTCTCTTAAACATTTAAAATGTTCATACCTTCCCAGAAAGCATTGCCAAAGTGGGCGATTTTGGGTGGCCAGTTCAGAGTCTTTAGCTCCAAAGAGTTTAGCTAACAGTTTTACGACAGCCAATCGTTCCTCTCCATCATTGCTCTGTGCAAACAAATACACACGGACATCATTCAATTTTGTGTGAAAGCCTGCGTCAAACAATGGACATGCCAGTATGTGCCATGTGCATAAGTACATCCACACCCCCACCATATATTATAGGCATGCGCTTCTCCAAAAGAGAATACAATTCTTATGGGTCGGTTAAATAGTAAAGATGTCTGATCCTTGAGGACATTTTCACAATACACAATGACAAGTACAATATTTAGTTTCCTTGATGGCTGATAGCTAAAACAGAATAAAGAACCTGTTGTGCCACATATTAAATAAATACCTACATACAGAGGTGGCAAAAGTACATGAGTAAAAGTAGACTAGCAAAAAAAAAAAAAAAAAATTATATATATATATATATATATATATATATATATATATATATATATATATATATATATATATATATATATATATATATATATAATCTGTACATTCTTAACTGAGCATAAATGGCGCTTTATACTAGAACTTTATGAATCATCCATAAAAGAAAATCCACTCATATGGAGCACCCACACACATTGACATGTTTGATTTCCTTCACAAGCACTTGAGATGGACATCGTTGGACTTGCTCTTAACTGGTGATTTTCATTTTAGCAGCCAAACCAGCACAGCATAACTAATAATTCCTTTAAGTAATTCCAGTTAGTAAGACCAGTTTACAGGTCAACTCCCGCTAAGTGGGAATTCTTCCCGGGCTCTTCTGATCACCCCAGCAATAAGTAAGGCCACGGATGCAGCTGTCTTTCAGATGCCTCGACTGAATAGACTGAAGCACTGACTAAATGCAGTTGCATTTTTAGGATTTATCTAAAATCTAGCCTCTGTTCAATTTTATCTGCGTGTTTACAGCTGGGGGCCTGAAAGTCAGAAACATAGTCATTTACTCCCTCCTCATCCCCCTTTCACAGCCTGTAGGATAACGATTTATGCTTCATTAGGTGTCTGAATAAAATCGTTCGATTACAAAATTTATTAGGCTATAACTAACAGAATTTTCAAACTTAAATAACAAGTCTTGAAAATGTACAAGAGTAAAAAGTACAGATTTTTCACTTGAAATGTACTGAGTAAAAGTAGTCAAGTCTAGATAAAAAAACAAACAAACAAACAAACAAAAAAAACCCTAATGATACTCGTCACCTCTACCTACATAAAATGATTTTGGTTCAACTCTTCACGTACTACAATTAGCTGAACAGACCAGTGTTATTAGAAGTACTTAACATATTCCAAAACATGGACAGTAAATCATGTGAAGCAAATTAGCAAGACGTCAAATTGCCTTCCCCAGTCAAGCTATTCCACAGAAACTGCTTATTTCAACTTCCACCAGTCTATATGTAGTTCATTTTGACCTTCAGGTGGATTATAATATCAGGAAGTGCTTCAGCGAGTGCCTTACCTTCAGTTTGAACTCAAGCTGTGGCATTACGGAGACGAGCAACAGTGGGTCAATGGCAAAGAGTTCCTGTATGAGGTCAAACACGTGCTCGGATAGATCACTCACAGAGGACTTACCCATCACTAGCACCTGATTAAAGAACTAGAAAAGCGAGAAGGAGCATGGGTTAGAATACTCAGGTAAAACATGTAGAATCAGAACACAGAAACTAAACAAACAAGCAAACAAAAACAAAACAAACCACTGAAGAACAGAAACAGATAGAGGGCACAAAAACACTTACTGAAGCAATACAGGTTTCAATGGTCTGTACAGTTCTTTTCAGCAATGTCTTTGCCAAGTCATATGCCTGTTTATTCAGGTTCTAGGCGATAGGAAAGAAGCATTATTACAATCTCATTTACTGCACAAATATGTCTTAGCTTGGCAAAATCACAACCAATGATTACGCAAAGAACTTGGCACGTTTAACAACCTTTTTTTTTTTTTATTCTTGCCAATGACACTACAGAGATACGGGTCAGGAAACCAGGGATCAGCTTGTTTCTGTGTATAACACAGGTCCAATTTATAATACTCTGAAATAACTGAAATATGGCTCATGAGAAAATCACCTATAACAAAAACTGCAGCTTGTTACGGAAGCCTTGCAGTATACCAGTTGGCCAATGTGGTGACGCTAATAACATAAAATGTAATAATTTACCTTGTGTGCAGGGATGAGATTGATGAGGATGGTGTCCAGCAGCTCTTGAGTGACTCCATCACCCTCCATTATGATGGAGCTCATCAAGTCCAGCATGTGCATTTGCACTTTCTGGTTATGGCTGTTACTGGAGAAGAAAAACAACTCAGGATTAAAACACCACAAAGACGACATCCAGGATTCACACACACGACAGCTTTTTAAAAATTATTGGGCACATAGGTGGTGCTTAGATTGTCCGATATTTCATTCCAATATTTATTTTACTGTACACTGAAAGAGCACAGTTAAAATTTAGACGACAGTGGCACAGTTAAAGCAGCGCAGCCAAAATGTCTCCCTCAGCACAGCACACAAGCATAACCTGCAGCTATCTGGCCGGTTGACCAGCCCTCTCAGAAAACTGCCCTCTCTGGCAAAACAGCCTGCAAGCTATTAAAATCCATAATATGACATCTATTGCACATTTAACTCGAGTCCTGTGACCATTCGGTTTAAGCACACAGAGAACATAAAACAATTTTGAAATTAGGCCACTTCACACTGGACGTGTACCTCTTTAGAATGCCAGCAGTGAAAGGCAATAAATGCTCGGATCAAGTTTCTCTTTTACACTTATTATAAATTCTATACTGAAGGAAACCGCTAAGCTGAAAAACATGAGGTGAAAAAGGCTAGGAGGGTATCGTTAGCTAAGGGAACCTGCAGCTGTGCAGTTTTGCATGATCTTGGCACTGGTAGATATGGACATTTAATATACTGGATATTAAATATTTAATATTGGCATCAGCCCAGAGTTCTTATATTGGTGCATCTCTGGTATTAAGTACAAACATTACTGTGTAAGGATTTCCTGGGTTTAAGCTGTTCTGGTTAAAACTATAAAAGGCACAGCTGCCTGCACAACTATCGGCAACACTGTAAAGCCTGGGTGTGTGTGTGTCTTCAGCTCATTACAGTTCTTGTTAAGATTATAATCATGGCTCATCTGATTCATGCAAAACTGAACCCCCAAACACCAGATAAAATTGCTAGCACCAATTTAAACACTATTGTTTCCATCTAAAACTGGAATTCAACAAGACTTTCGCCTCATACGAAACAGAGTAGCATGGAATGGTAACAGCAATGTAAACCAGTCGCTCACAACACAAAATCACTATTTACCACTGTAAAACTGTCTATGCTTCATAGAACTGAGCAACACATCAGTACTGACCAGTAAATAGCAAAAAAATACTTAAAAACACAATTATGAATAATTGAAGATAAAAAGAGCACTCACTTGATGACGGAGAAGAGTGTCTTAAAGAGCTGAATGAATATCTCATTACAGTCCTCCAGTTCAAAGCATATATTATATGACTTCACCCATGCCAGATTCTGCAGGAATCAGAGACAGGTCAAAAAAGCAAAAGATGAACATGTGTTTTCAGATTTGTAGGAAAATGCAAATGAGTACGATAAGTATACATCAGTGAAATACAAGACCATTCTAACCTCCAGTAGGTAAAAATATCTGTTGAACTGCGGGCTCTTTGTGTCCTCCAACCCCTTCAACTGACGTGTGATGAACAGAAAAATTTCCTACATGCAGAGGAACAGACAGATGGACAATATAATTCAATGAAAGCCAGCTTTTGTGTGTACTGGAGGTGCATGTTTATGCTATGTTAGGCTACACAGTCACATTTTGTCATTCTAATAAATAGGAGTATGCATGTACCTTGAGTTTATCGTGTGAGGTGTAAGGGGCCTCTGGGGCGTAAATTCTAAAAATGTCTGCAAGGCAGCAGGCCACTAGCAGCCGGACATCTTTATTAGGGTTCCGCAGGAAGAACTCAGAGGCCAGGTGAAGAGCGAGAGCCAGATACTGCTGCTTCTCCTCCTCAGAGTCCTGATCCATATCCATATACGTCTTTACCACCAACTGAGAAAATAAACAGCAGAGACAGAGGAGAGATGAGTGAGTGGAGATACAAGAATTCACCATTATGAATGAATATATAAATAAATAAATAAATAAATGAATGAAAATATACACAAAATAAATATATATAAACATTTGGATCCATAAGGGATAACGGTCAAAATGATGCATGCCTTTTGACAATATTGTGACCATATTGCTAAACATTACAACATGACTGCCTCCCACATCTGATGTACTAGCCATTTCCTGGTCCAAATGTCCTTTCAGATGCCAAATTTAAACAACACTGACAGGACATGACCCCACTTACGGACACTTCCATCTGTAGTGAGGCATTATGAAAAGTTAAAAAGGGTTCAAATTCTAACAATGCTAATACGCCTGTAAGGATGCCTGGGTCCAAGCCTCTAACTTCACTGGTTGCCCTTGGCCCATCTCTATCTGTAATATAGATCCCAATATGTCGATATGATCATCCCGTTTCTCAGAGCCCTACGATGTGACTCTTTTGACTCTTCTCTGAGGCATACTTCGCTTGCAAAGGATGATACCACCACAACAGCATGAGTCAGCATGGATAGGACGCCCCTAAATGGTGAGTCAGGTAGGGCCCGTCCTTGCTCATGCCACATGCACCGCCGAGCGTCAAACTTAAATCATTTGCATGTCTCATCATGTCAGTCCTACCCATCAAGTCCCATTACTGTCGGTTAATCCCTACTGAACATCGAACAGGGTAAAGGGGGATTACCGAAGTACATAGCAAATCAACTGGAATACACTCTAATTACAGAACGACAAAGTACTGTTATATGGTAAGTAGTGCACAAGGTGTAGAACCAAGGAGGGATACTTAATAAAATGGCTGGAAATAAATTAAACTGGCAGCCACCCACCCCCCCCAAACACACACACACACACACACACACACACACACCCATCTAAGGTAGCACTAAGAACAATTCTGCCTCCTGCTTGTGTACAGTACATGAGCATTATACTGTACACCAACTGCACACTGTAGTACACTGTACACTCCATTAGCTGGGCCACGTTTCAAAATTTCAACAGCACTACAACACTTTCTGCGGTTCACTGCTAACAGCCAAAACGCTTCAGCATCAAAGCTGTAAGATTAGACTGTGCCCCTCTCATACAAAACTCTTCTTGCTCTAGGACCCTGGAGACTTGCTGCCTGTGCTCTGCTTGCCAGTGTGATGGGGGATGGGCGCACAGTGCTCAGAGCTGTAGAGGAAAAAGAGGCTGAGCCACAGCAGACTCACTCACTCACTCAGGCACACGTGCTTTCCTTTGCTCACTTACATCCATAGCCTTCCTTTCTATCTGTCTCCGTTTCTGCCTTGCAGTCTGGCTGAACACCCTCTCTTGGGTTTTTCGAACACTCTCGAAGATGACCATGTTTTGCTACTAAATACTTTTAAAGTGAAACTAAACCAGTACTGTCCAAAAGGAGACCTAACTTTCTGGTCATCATTTAATTGGTCATTACAGCAGTTTAGCAAAAATCAGCATAAGATCTTTTTCTCATGGAAAATGACAGTATGCCATTCAGTAAGGATTCATAGAGGAGAAAAATCTGCTTTGGCCCGAGCAGTAAAAAGAGTCGCCACTAAAAAGACAAGTTTGTTTAAAATCACCTTTTACCGACTGCATAGGAAAAAAAAATATACAGGTAAAACAAGACATCTCTAGCTGGCCAATTCTTGGGCTATATTTTAGTGAGCTGATTAAAACTTTAAAATGCGTCTGACTTTTGCATTCAGTCGTCTACCCACCCACCCTTGCCTGTTAAATTCCAATATTCACATTATAACCTTGACTAAGCTAGATTCATTTCACTGGAGGAAGTGCTGTATTGTAAGTATCTAATGAGATTACAACTCCTGCAGAATAAACAAAATACCCAGAACATCCTGGATCAGAACACATCGTGTGGACCATTTACATCAGGATCATGTGTTGGGGTGCCTAATGTTGGTCCTGGAGATTTCCAACTCTGCACATTTCAGCTCCAATCAGTTTTTGTTTAGACCTAATCCAGATAGTAAAGGTCTTTAGAGCAATCTGAATAATAAAGCCATGTGCGTTAGACCTAAACTGGGTGGTATCATAAAAGCGCCTTGTGTTTTCTTTGGGTGCCTTGTTGAATTAGTTGAATGAGACTCAATTTACCTGACTAATGCTACTGTACATGCCATTTAGCAAAATAACATCAAGAATTTCTGACCCATGAGCCAGAGCTAGATTTGACCAAAGACTGGCGAGACTTCTGAAATCTACACAGTGAACAAACCCCCTTTACTGATCTAATTCTATTGTATACATCATTCAGACACACCACTTGTGATTGGAAGCGTGAAGCATGTTGTACAATGCTGACGTACAGATCAGCATGATGTATCGATGTGGGTTATTGGTGTTAAATCACACAGATCCTTTGCAGACTGTCACTGTCCAAAGAAAATCTCCATCATCTTCAAAATAGCAACTTCACAAGAGAGGCCAAAACCCAATTTTACTCTAATGTAAGTCGATAGAACCAGACTTCCCCCTCCCCCTTTGGGACATATGTGTGGGTCCATTCATCACGGAATTTACAGACAGTGTAAACAGCAGCTCATGTGATCAAATAATACATAAAAGTAAAAATCGTCAAAAATATGGAGATACATGTTTATAATTAGATAGCGAAGATATGCATATAACTTGACTGACTTACAAGAAGTCATCATTGTTACTATTTAAAGGCACAACAAACAGGACACATTTGATTTTGCTTACAGCTACTGTACTTTACTGTGTGCACACATGCACACAAAATGTTTGACCCATGCTTCTGCTTTTAATTAAACTTTTAATTGTATCCATGTGGACACTAAAGTCAATCTTGTTTCGGTAGCCCTACTTAGTGACTGCATGCTTCCTGAAGTCAACGCTAATCTCTAACTAATTTTTAACCAACAGCAATAAAGCCATTGCCAAAGGGATACATCAGAGATTAAACCATCCTAAATATAGCTTAGAGCATTATTGCATCTAGGATATTTAGACAACAGTGCTTCAGCCATTTTATACTGCTTCTGTTTAGTGCAGCAGTAAGCTATAGGCTACTTGTGTGTTGGTGAGCTAATGATTAATCTATCTGGGTAATCACTCAGGGCATTGCAACTTTTGCTGTGGCTAAGTGTTAAATATGGTTTCTAGTACTCATCGTGATGTCAAGTACAAATTATGAAAAGGTTCGTCTTAATCATCTCAAACTGTTGGATAAATATTAGAGCTATAGGATGATTAAGATATAGGATGAGACAATACTTTTTAAATTGTGTTTGTTGTGTCTCTCACTGTCTTTATCTGCAGCCCCACCAGCAGTCACTCAAGTTCTCCTGAATGTGGAGGTAAACATAAAGGCCTTTAAAAGCTGTTAAAATCCGTAGACCTAAGACACCAGTTGCACAGCCATAACTACGTCATATGACGTTTCCATTTACATGTCGAGGGAAACCCTGTGTGTGTTTTGATTCAGGTGCCCACTATGAAGAACACACTGAGATATACATTATGCGTCACCATCCAGCTTAGAAATAACAAGATATGAATTTTGACTCGTATCAGGCAGCACTGAATTATGGAAATATTTTAAAACCGGACCATGACTTAAGTTAGGTTACACAGTCATTATATAATCAGAAGATACTCAAGGATCAGGCATCAGTAGGAAAACATCGATTCAGATTCAATATTACGATTCATGTTTAATGACCAAGGACGTGAACTAACAGAAGACATTCGGAGTATCTTTGCAAGGGGTCGACCAATATTTATTTTGTTTTGTTTTGTTTTTAAGGGACAACACTTATTAGTCTTTCAATTTTATCTTTCAGTAGTCTTTTAAATTGGACTTTCATGGTGTGAAGTTTTACAAGAATACTTTTACTCATAAATTAACAAACACAAGAACATTGTTAAAAGTACTTTGTGCTTGGGAAAATATAACATTTAGTGTATGCTGCAAAATTAAACATTTTAAAAGTTATCTTTAAGATAATAATATACATATAAAAATTACTTACAGATCTCAATGACTTAATAATCAGTAATGTTTTAAGAAAATTAAGCTCAAAATAGGGAATCAAAAAAGATTTCCTTATTGCATTCTATGTTTCTCACAAAAACAAGTTTGACTGGATCTGCACGACAAAGGACCCCCAAAAAACCCACACAAAGACTACAGGAGTTGCCGGTTGGTTGTACTCGGTTGTAATCATTTCTACTAATCTAGTAAAGTGGGACAAAGGGGTACACGACAGGAGATTGGTTTTGGTGATTGAGGTTGCAACACACATGCTCAGAAAACCAAATCCAGTTTTATCAGCAGCAATGTAACCTCATATCATGATTTCAATAATCGGTTCTTGACACTCTGGCAGCTGTTGGCAGATCGAGAAAACAAGAGTCCATGATTAAAATGACTAAATATGTAAGGGCAAAGCCTAAGTCCCATCTTGGTGACATGAAAAAGAACTCAGGTGCTCTCTTCAGGCTTGTGCCTGCTGCTGTCCTCTCTTTCGTGGCTTTCGTCATCAGTCAATGTTAGGTTCGAGCACTGCTTTCCCACAGCTTCTGTTGTTAACTGGGTGCCCAATGCCTTGTACGGTGTTATGAATAACATTTTAGGCCTATAAAGTATGGAGTACTCTGGAACACAGTGAACTCCATTATCTAGTATATGATAAAAAGCTACTTCAGCATTACGCAGGGTCATGAAGTATACGGTCCTCAAACAGATTCCCAAGGATTCCCCATGGCTATACGTGTTGCAAGTTAGGTAACAAACATATATACCTATGTGCTAAAGGCTAAAACTAACAAGTCATTGTGACTAAAAAGCTGCCAACCTATTATGTTGACCAATTATAGACTTTACAGATAATATAGTTTTAAAAGTGTGAACTAAAAGTAAGGCATGTGAAGAACATACCATTTTTATTTTATCATTTCTACTATAAGGCTAAATCCAGGTCTGATCAGTCAACGTACTTGGCAGTTTAAAAATGTAGGAAAACAACCTTGTTATACAGCCATAATGTAGCATCCATCAACTCCAACCAATAATGGTCTGACTTGCAATGCTGAACTGTAGATAGTTCTTACCTACAGACCAACAAATAACACAGGCAAACAATAAATAAAAAAATAAAGTAAACAAACAGTTCACGCAACAAAAACTACACTGCTCTTCACTGTTGCATAAATTCACTTATCTCTACTTACACAGTACACATGGTTGATTCAGGAATTTTACACTTATACTGCAATAGAAAATACATTCACTCTACACCATCCCTCTAAAACTATGCATTACTGTAAATGAAAAAAAATCCACGTAGCCTTAAATGTTTTGCAGAAAAGGAACACAAAGAAAATTACAGACTTCATTGGGCTATGTTCTTGTATCTATCAGTGTGCAGTGTGCAAACTAAGCCAACATCTGCAGCGAAGATCGAAAAAAAGTGTGCAATTTCTTTATCAAGGAAAAGCAAACTCCAACAACCAATCAGAGGATTTCTGTGTGGCCTACAACAGGAAATACTGGAACAAACCTTAAAGCTAGTGTGTAAAATGAGCTAATCACAGTTACAATGGCAAAAACCTTTCTAACTGAATTGTAAAAAGACCATTTATTCTGTGAGACAAGTATAAAAACTGTGTTGAACCTATTTTTTCACACTGGAACTAATTTATTTCTGAGGATATCATTATAATTAAAGCTTAATTAAGTTCTTTTATTAATTATTAATGTCAGTCACTGTTCATTCAGGACTGGAACAATTAAAACTGGAGTAGGTGATACTGTAGAAACGAGGAAGTGAAAATTGTTGGAAAAAAAAAAAACAAAAAAAAATCATGGCCCCTACTTTCAGTCCTCCTCCTTAAGACACTCCCCAAAAAGACTTACTCATATAGAATAAATGAAGGTAAATACTGTAACATGGGCTATTTCATGGGCAAGAAACATGTCCACAAAACTTCCAGACTCAGAAAAGAACACAGCAAAGAATAGGTGCACCCACTGCTGACATCAACATAACCATCCTACCCAACACAATCAGAAATGTCTTTTCCCTTTTATACTGAATACTGGCAACGGAGCATCGTGGCCCCACAATACCAATATATCACAAAACAGCTCAAAACTACAGTGCAGACAGATTATACACAAGGTTAACATAGTTAGATCCCTTACATCTACAGCTTAACCGGGTGACAGACTTTACACAAACGCAATTACACGTTAAGAGCATGCACTCATGCACGTGGACGGGTTGTGAGGTAGGTCAACAGACGGGCAGCTAGGCCATCTGATCATTTGATTCAGGCCTAATGAAATTACTGAATATGGGGTTTTTACAGTCCTGTGGCTCCCACAGACCATATCTTTATTTTATTTATTTTTTAACTTTTTTTTTTATTGTCTATGCATTTGATTTGCTATCTGGACGTAAAGACTATTTCAAGAAATAAAATAAAAATAAAATACCTAACACAAATCACCTGCTCCAGCTTTAATAGTATCACTAAGCCTCGCTCAGTGCAGCGTAAAGCTTAATTAGTTCCCAAGCTCCGTTACAACACTGGCAATCAGCATGATGGAACCTCAATCTAGGATCACTAATCCAGCCACATGTGAGCAAATCGACATATATAAGAGCCAATCAAGCAGCGCCCTTTCAAACCATCTTCAGATATTCAGAAATAAACGGAACGATGCAGGTCTGCATGAAGAGTACTTCAGGGTATATTCCAAAATCTGGACCGGTATTAGAAAACCTGACTCTCTGATCAGTGCATCAGTTTCTTCTGAAGGTCTCATTTACTGTATTTTGTGAAAACTGCTCATGAACAAAACTGGCAAAGTTTAAACAGCCTAGCCTACTATCAGACACTTAGGTTATACAATTAACAACTCATTTGAGGCTGAGTAGTTAATCATTGAAGAGCGATCACATTGTAATTACCACCGGAAAAGAAAAGGTGGTACCGTGCCATACTAACTTAAACACACATAAAACAGCAAACACACATTTATCAGCATTTAAAGCAACCTGGCTTTTCAGATTCTCTAAAGTGATGAGTTCTTGAACACTATTAAAAACATGACTTGCTGAAAAGGAAGAGCCTCCTAAATGCATCGTATTCAAGATGGCTTGGACACATCAACCACTGGCGATGATCTCATGAACTGTTCAACCAACTGATACTTGTTCAATAGTCTGAGCTGGTGTTCACTGACAGATCCTAACCTTAAAAGAAGCCAAAAAAGCTTCAGCCCTAACGATCTGAAAATATACCAGGCACCTGTGGGAAACCCTTTGCCACTAAGAGAAGTGCAGTGTGAGACGGTTTGTCTATATGACATGTCACTTGGACTAAGTAGTGTCACCAGTATGTCACCGTGTCCAAATACTTTGGGGGCACTTTGTATGTTCAACACAACTTTCTTACCTTTAACCGTTTAACCACCTCATCATTACTGATTTTGTCGGTTATCTCTTTAACGCCGAGCGGGTAGATGATCTTGCCGTCCGCCACCGGCTTCTGCTGTTGAGGAAACTCCATGCCGCCAAACGTTAATGTTCCAAACAGTCCTCTACCGGCCTCTATGGGTGGGAAAACAAAAGTTCAGCGAGCGAACCGACCACACTTTAGCAAAAACCACGTTTTAAACACAACACAAGCTCGCAAAATACGAGCCTGCATCCCGAAGCCGTTCAATAAACAGTCGGTGCCATTCCCGTCTCCACTGAACGGGTTTCGAGTTCAAGCAAAGAAAATTCCGGAGTTAAAACATAGCCGTGAAGCTAACGAGCTAGCCTGTTCGGGCTAGTTAACAAGATACGCTCAGCTACCGCGTTTTCCAGATTACTCCTTATCTGCTCCGTCCCTGTAAAAGCACGTTTGGGGAAAACCCAGATAAAAATAGTTTCATACATATGCTGTAAAACAGCCGCCAGACTCCTGGCTAATTCATAAGCCGCCGACAATGCTGTAGCTACACGCTAACATTAGCTAACTAGCTTCCCATTACAGAGACACGGTGGCCTAGCCTTTAGCGCGCTAGGCCTCAAACTCCTAGGATTCACACAACACTGACATTTTTTGCAAAGCGCTAAAAATCAAAACCATTAGTTCTTCTCTGTAAAAAGCCGCCTTCATTCACAACTATGGTTTAATACCGCTACATCTGAAAAAGTACCTCAACTTTAGCTTGCGGAAAATAGCAATTATTTACTTGTTTGCCGTTACAAGTCCAACTCAGTGAGGCAGCATCGTTCCTAACGCCGCTGAGTGAAAAAGCACTGCTGCTCATCGCCCTCCCTCACCAACGAACTTGCCCACAGCGCGGCTCTCTACATCCCGGGTAACGCGCTTCTCTCCGCCAAACTACTGCACAAACTGCTTCAACAACACAAGTTGGTTCACAAGTTGATGAAAATCTCGTCTCGGTATTTACCTCCCAAATAAGTTGTTTTAATGCATTGGTCTGGCTCGGGTTTGGGGGTTTTTAGTTTCGGCACAAAGCTGCTTGTCTTTCATACAGTGCTGTTTCAGTGTCCTCCTTCCCAAAAACTGGTCACACAGCGCCCCCGTCGGTCTGAACGACGCCTCGCAGCACACAGCCAGGGCGGGAGGAAGAACAGCAACACATCTCCATGAGGAAGTATTGCTACATACGAGCACAGGCTCTGAAATGGTTTAGAAGGAGAAGTCGTGTGGAGTCGGCGTGGAGTAGGACACACACAGGGAGGCCATGATTCTGCTGTGAGAAAGGCTCGTTTATTTAAAAAAAAAAAAAAAAAAGCTGAACACTGAACTGACCACACATGACCCCCCCCCCCCCCCACAAAAAAAAAAAACACCACACATCTACGACCCAATTCCTCCAACAACACACACACATACACACAGAAACTTGGGTGTGTATTTATTGTATAACAACATAACTAGTCCCTTTTCCGGGGGGTGTGTGTGAGTCTCTTGGATGGCCACGCCTCACATGCTTCCAAGGGCCAGCACCTGCCGGTAGCGGGTCCCTGCATAACTCCTCTAAAAGGTTGACCGGCCTTAGCATCCCACCGGCTTAAGCTAACTCCCTGGGACTGCGCAGAGTAAGCGGGCCCGGTCCGTGCTCCGGCTTCCCACTGCGCCGAGTCATGTGCAACGGCAGCACCGGTCCGCCTCCGCTAACTTCACCACCCACTGATTCGTTGACGCAGCGTGAACGCCACCTCCGCCACTGGCAGAGAGCATCTGGTGGCAATAGTTATCAGCGGGCCCATGATGGCAAGTGCAATGAGCCGTCTACCATCTGACCGCTAAACCCGCTTGGGTGGGCGTTTTCAGCGGCTCCTGAGTTATTGGTACAGGTGTCATGAAATATGTTTTTGATCACGGAGGAGAGAAGGAGTAGGTAGGAGCCCATGATTCTGCCACAGGGAGTGCTCTTTCAGTAATCACCAACAACTGCACTGAACGCACACGGGAGGTCACCACTAGCCCCAGGCCACTGGTGGCCTCCCCTCAAACACAACCCAGCCATGGATCCATGTCAGTCTCAGACCTGGGCTACATCCAGGACCACCTGGAGGAAGGCAGGTAAAGCAGGAAGGGGTTAGTGAACAGATGAAACAGATTGTTCCTGACTGTGTGTGTAAATAGACCACGATATAGAAATATATACACGTGCAGTCGGGACTGACGAGTGTCTGTTCTGAATTTATACACACACTCCTTTTACAGTAAATGTGTTTTGGCTGGTTTATGTTTATGAACAGAGAGCTACAGATGCAGTACAGTAAAGGAAAACTCATCTGTGATCCTGTTTAAAACAACTCTAACTAAACTTTAACTAAACTATAACTAAACTCTAACTAAACTCTAACTAAACTCTAACTAAACTCTAACTAAACTTTAACTAAACTATAACTAAACTCTAACTAAACTCTAAAAATACTTACTAACTTGTTTGCTAACTAGACTATAACTAAACTTAACTAAAGTTCTAACTAATGCTTCTAAACCTTAAACTGTTTCTTCGCTTGTTTGCAAAGGTAAGTGTTTCTTTTATAGTTCTAGCTAATGGACGTTCTCCTTCATCTCTGTGCTTTTGATCGTTTGAATAGACGTCAGTGTCACAGACTAATGAATGAGCTTCTAATTAAAGACTGGTGGAGTGAGAGACACTAGAGAGTCTCTTCACCTACAGTTTCTGCACATGCTCAGACTAAAGGAACCGAAAGAATCAGGGTAGGGATAGACATGCACTGGGAAATCCACATACAGAGCCAGCTCTCTTTTAAGACTGCTTATATATGGATTTCTGGGCCATAACCTGATCGAGGAAATCACAGTATGATGTTTACAGAGAGAATGAGAGAGTTTCTTTCCACATGCTATTTGGACTCTAAACAAAAATAGTAACTAGGCCTAATCTTTTGCACTACCTATGTTCAATTTTGCACAACTACACTGTAGTCACTTTACAGACACATACAGACACTTTACAGACACCTTATATACAACTTAATACCTCATATGCTCCATGACACTTTTTATTGTCCTACACTCTACTTTATACCTTTATTTATTTTTATATTTCGTACTCTTTTATATTTTACTCTATTTCATTTATCTTATCTAATAATATGTGGCTGGGCAGTCACAAAAGCATTTCACTGCCGGTTGTACCATGTGTGACTATGTATGTGACAAATAAACCTTGATTTGATTTGATTTGACATGAGCATTTAAATAATCAAATGTCTACATAACTTCAGTTATGATTGGATTATTAAGTGCATGTAACAGTGCTGTACACATGGAGCAAGACATATACTCTCACTTAATGTGTCTCCCCAGCAGAGGTGGGTAGCAACTTAGGTTACTTCAGTAAAATATTGATGGATGAATATTGATTTGTACTCTGGCAAGTATTTTCAAATAGCAATACTTTTAGTTCTAGTCAGTAAAGGAATCTATTTTTTACAAAGTTACGTTTTAGCCATTTACATTTAGTTAATAATTCCTTTTTTGTGTTTAATTTAATTTTGTTTTTATCTGTATTGCTTTGTAACAGTCACATCTTTGGCTTTAGTGCTTAAGTATCTTATTTTAAACTTGAAAAACAATACAAAACAATACAATACCATACAAACTTTAGCTCCTATTCTGATATACTAGATTTACTGATATGCTCGACTGCAGTACTATAAGTTACACAGCACTTACATTTCCCTTTAATACTTTTGTACTTTTACTCAAGTTGCTTCATATGATTACTTAGTGTATTAGTACTTTACCCAAATATCGATTTAGGCTACTCTACCCACCTCTATTTTGCAAACACAAAACCTTAAACCTTTGATTTTTTCAGGTGTACCTCTATATTACCACCATTAATACTGCATGAATACAGATTACATTGGTCATTTTAGACAATAACAGCTAAATAAAATTAATATTAAAACATTAAATATGAGCATTATGGTTTTGTAAAGGAATATCGAATGAAGTTCAAGTACATTTTATAAATGAGGCCCCTAAATAAATAAATAAATAAATAATAGTTTCTCTCTAGTTGCGATTGGCATTTCGGTTCTGACTGGTATTAGTCAAAAGGTGCGTGAGGTGAACTAGGAAGGTATACTCAGAAGCATGGCTCCGAATAAAACCCATCAAGAAAAGAATCAGATAAACACAACCAGCAGCAGGTGTCGAGGATAACAGGGGGCGGAGCCTGAACGTCTCCTGGAAATCCAGGAGGCCTGTGACTTTCAGCTATAGGGACATCTCGTCCGGTTTATCTTCATTCACAGAAGAGAAAGGAAAACGAGAAAAAACGGCTATTCAGTGAGAGTCGGCTCCCAACGTTCACCAAAAAGAGCCGACCAGATCACTACACTGCAGAGGAATGTGGAGGGTCATACATATAATTTTATCTACTAGATTAATTATTAGGAACGATTAAAAAAAATAAAACAAAAAAGTAATTTGAGTCTCGTGTAGTAGGAGTAAGGGCTCGGCTCGCCCGGTGCTGAGGTTTCTCTGACCGCTAGGTGTGCTGTTTAGATTTCGCCCGCAGAAGGCTGTTTGGTGTTTTTCGTTTCATTAGCTAGCTTGCCCAAATGCTAACGCTCCCGTGTTCGGTTTCGCTACAAACTTGGCAGCAGTGGATCGGCCCGCAACTCGGGGACGAACCGTCGTCGGTACAATGCCAAAGAAAAAGAAAAACGGCCTCAGTCCCGGCCGAGTTTCGGCACATTCCGCCGAGGGTGAGGGTCGCAGTCACGGGGCGAGCGGAGCCGCGTCAAGCCTACGGGACACGCACGCTAACTCGGGATCCATACTGTCCGCCTCCAGCCAGGAGACGTTTCAAAGCAAAGACGAAATAGTGAGGAGCATGCAAGAGATGTTCTCGCACTTGGATCCTGTGGTTATTTACATTGTGCTGTCGGAGGCCGATTTCAAAGGTAACCTGTCCTCTGCCAACCCCGGTACTGTGGTTGTGGGAAGTTAGCGAGGGAACTGACAACTGCTCGTGCGGCTGGCCGTAGTACGAGAACTGGCTTGTGGTCCGTAACGTCACGGAAAGTAGAAGTAATAAACCTTTGGGTTATCAGACAGTTAGTCAGTTAGTGCTGACTCGTCTTCACTTTATCACGAAGAGTCCCGAAGATAAACAAATCCCAACAGAGAAACGACTGATCATCTGACCACAGTGACAGTGTTGTTTACCTGGCTGCACGTGTTTTAGGTAACTCTGCTGGTTACAGTATAGATCAACAGTAGCGACTTTGCCTTAAACCTGCGTTGCATATTGTATTTATGAAGTTACCTCAGTTGGGTAGACACTTCAGCTCCCGGGCCAGCAATTCAGCAGCTACATGGCATTTAACAAAATGCCGGGCAACTGTATAGACAACTGAATGCTCAAACGAACATTTATTTAAATTAACTTTTCTGGCCCAAATGTCACCACCTCGTTTTAAACGCACTCATCTCCCACAGTGACAACGAGATTTTAAGTTTAAAGAGTAGGAAAACGCCACTCTTGATGACGCACCGTGAAGGTGGGCGGAAGCGTTGAGAAAACGGAGGCGGGGTTGCTCGGTGTAGGTTCTGTGTTAATTGACGTCACGTGACTGTAAGGCAGGAAGTGTTTTACTACATGTCCGAAATCCACTACTTACATATTTCGAGCTAGACTGAATCCAGCAGCTACTGCTCGGTAAAGCAGTATGGGTTTTCAGTATGTGAAAGTGTAGTAGCCACACAACCTCGGACGCACTGCGTCCGCCATCTTCCCATCATCCTTTGGCGTAAGACTCGCCACGACCACTGTGAAAGTCCATCTGCTCCTTAGTTCTTGGCTATTGATACCACATGTAGCTTGACTGGTCAAATGGTAGGCTGATATGAACTCACTGCTGATTGTAAAAGCCTGATAACACTTGATAAAACTTAAACAACAACAACAACGTTGCTTAGTGTTGTACAGCTTACTTACACTTGTACACAGCCGACTCCCCACTTTCCACCATCAAACCCCGCTTACAGTAGCTCAAATTCAGTTTCAGAGAGGAACTACAATGAGCTGACTAGGAGCTGTTGTCCACGAGGGAGAGAAGCACAAGGTTACCTGCCTCGATAGCAGCTAATCTTTCAGTTTGGTTTTATTTTCTCCTCACAACAATAGAATCACGTCCAGCACATGCTGTGATTTTCTGTGGGTACCATTCTCCTGTAGTGATGTTTCTGTAATGACCACAATAGAGCTGCCAGAATCTGATCATGAACTCTATCTCTCACTTTAACAGAGAACCTATGGGTCGGCTCTACTCTGGCAATCACTTCCTCCTGGATTAACCCGACTGTGTCTAATAGATGTTCCAAGCTCCTTTTCCTGTTAGCCCTGACTTTCTCTCTTCCTTACTCTAAGAGAGTTTCCTCTCAACAACGGTTGTCTCTGACTTGCTCACGGAGGGCTTGGACCTGGATCTCCCTTTCCTACGCCTATATGTGGACTATTTCTATTTTCCTTAATATAAACTGCTTTTCTGTAAAGCTGCTTTGAGCCAGATTGATTGATTGATAAACACAGTATGGAATCACCTTCATCTCATCCATTTTGTTTTTCGGCCCTGAACTGTAAGTAGGTAGAACTACTGAATGTGGCCCAAACCTGACCCAACTACGTTGTTTGGTGCACAGTATCCTTGCTAGAATTGGCCAACACACATAGACACAAAACGTTATCAAGCTGTTGTGGTCAACATAGCCAACATGGTAGCCAACCAACAGTCCTGTATAAAGCCAGAGTTGGCCCAAAATTTAAAGGGGGAGTGGCTGTTTAAAGTATGAGCTGTTGGGTTAAGGTGCTTTTTGTGTATCTAGTCTATTTTGTTTTTGTGTCTTTCTCTCAAATGCCTGCACGTTTCCATCTAATAGCCTTTCTCTTTCTCTCTCACTGTCATAATGACCCTCACTCTCAGTGGAGAATGCTATGGATGCCCTTCTGGAACTGTCCGATGCCGCTGAAGGCAGAACCTCAACTACTCCACCGCTTTCAGGGTTTGAGATGGCAGCTGCTCTATTGGACCCACAACCCCCTCAGAACCAGACAGGACCTTCCAAAATGACATCGAAGGGTTCTACAGTGCCGCAGAGTGAAGAGTCCCTGCGGAAAATCAGCCCGGAAACGACTCACCTAACAGAAGAGTTTGATTCGCTCATCGATCAGGAACTGGAGACTTTAACATCACTTCAGCCTCAGCCATCCTCCATTCCTCCTCCCTGTTCTTTACCCTCCCAGTCGAGCTCTCTGTCCATCCTTCCCTCTCAAAGCACTCTTCCTGGTCATCAGGAGAAGTTAGATGTGGAAAGTGATCCAGTAATAGTGTCTTCAAGTGGACAGAGCTCCAACTCGACCCCTAGGATTGATGTTGGGGCGAGAGGAGGCGCTTCACCATTAAATGAGCTTAGCTTCGGAGGCGCATCTTGCCCTCAAGAGAGCGACGTTTCTGTCGATTTCAGTCACTTGACCGAGGATCCCAGCTCAAGGCCTTCTGCCTTTAAGGCTTACCGCCGCCCCGATGTGGACGCAATGGCACATTCTGAAGGCCTGCACACGCCGGCCATGTTCTGGAATATTCAGGCTGCAGAGTTTTGGCCCCGTGCAGAAGAGCCCGTTTTCATCACACCCATAATGAAAGCACAGAACCCTTGGAGTACACATCCTTTCACCACAGCACAGTGGTTGGCTCGCAGGCCGGTCAGTCAAGCTCCTCTAAAGCCCTCAGCCACTGTTCCCAAGTCATGGACCCTTCCCCCTCAGGGTCGGCTCAAGCTGGAGGGCCACGTACTAGTGCTGCTCAGAGGTGCTCCAGGATCAGGCAAAACCACGCTGGCCAAGTAAGCATGCTTACATGTTTTTGCACAGATATACGGTAGAGGGCCTGCAGACAACAACCTGTAGCCCCCTAAACTGTGCCGGAACGAGACCTGAAGCCAAAATTTTCTACTTCTTTGTTTTTATTTTACTAAATAAATTTCACACCACACGTTTTTGATAACAAGCACCTGAAGTGGTTGTGTTGCACTCAACTCCTTAATTGATGATTGCCATTTAATTGGGCGATAGATGCTGAAATAAATACAATTACATGGGAATGATTTTGATTATCTCACTTTTGTGATAAAGTAAACATTGTGAATTTGCACAGCGCTTGTTTGGTGATGTTATGAGCAGGTCACTTTCTGGGAAAATGTTATGTGATCCAATCTTATGTCATTATTAAGTGAAGCTTGCCGTGGCATGACTGTCATGTTGTTCGTTTGGGTGCTAACTGGTCAAAGCTTTACACAGGCAGCGTGAGCAGAGTGACACTGAAGCACATTGTGTTTGGAAAAATAGGCAGGGACCACACTCAGCCAAAGGGATATAAGCAGAGAGAACCTAACAAAGAAACAGAAAGCTCAGCATAGCTTTTAATTAGCGACCAGCATCAAAAATTCACTACTAGTTAACAGATTTCCCAGTCGGTTCGCCGTCAGGAAACTGTCAAGGGTAAATACAAGTACACTGCTCTTTTATTTCGATATTTATTTTCAGCAAAGTGGCTGATTTGATGTCAAATAGAACAGACAGTGGACATATATTTATTATCACTTACGAATACTTGGACTGCCCTAATAAAATCTGTCTCTTAATCAGTAGTTGTCAATATCGCCTTGAAGAAATTCCTTTTTTTTGGTATAGCATGCACGCAAGTCCTTTCCCAGGTTTAAACCGGTCTGTATTTCCACCAAGCAAGCCACGCTCTGTTTCCTTACTGTTAGGTACTTGTGTGTCCTGGGGTTGCCAGCTGTTAAGCAGCAAGTTAGGAAAGATGTATTCATAAAACATTTTGTTTCCTGTAGTTTTTTCCACATCCGCAACATTAACACACCCCACAACTGTACCATTTCCACCTGCACTGCACTTTCAGACCAGCCAGATTTGCCAGGAAAACTGCAAATCTGACAACTCAGTGTGAAGGGGAAAGAACCTGTGAGTGGAACACCCTCACATGGAAAACGGTGCAGTTATGCTGGATGGTGTATCAGACCTGCAGCTTAAAGTCCCTCATGTTAAGTGCAGTTTTACTATAGCATCTCCTTTCATTTGCTGCTGTTGGAACAAAACCTCGTCTCTCCGTTTTGGTCATTTTTCGGTTTTTGTCAAGCCTTGAAACTTCCATTTAGATCATGTAAAATTTTTTAATTGAAAGAAATGGGACAAAAATGACTTGGAAGCAAGTGACTCTGACTTGTAATAAAAGCAATGCATGTTCAGTCTCCTGTAAAGTTACCATTTGGGAGATATGAGGATTTCTTTCGACAGTTTTGTGGCATGATTGAAAGGGCCATGCCCCCGTATTTAGTTTTGGAAGCTTTGCACATTTGCATAGGGTTGCTTGGTAGCATGCATAATACAGCATGAATTACAGTAGGTCATATTAATGTTGTATAGCTAGGTCTGAATTATTAGAGCAGTGATCCCGGTCTGTTTTGGGTCCAATCACTGAAGAGTCAGTTTCTTCGAGGATTGATTAGTTATGGGCTGATTCATTTAAAGTGCAGTGAGTGCGCGCGCGTGTGTGAGAGTGCGCGCGCGCGTGTGAGAGTGCGAGCGCGCGTGAGAGTGTGTGTGTGTGTGAGAGAGAGAGTGTGTGTGTGAGAGAGTGCGTGTGAGAGTGTGTGTGTGTGTGTGTGTGTGTGTGTGTGAGAGAGTGTGTGTGTGTGTGAGAGTGTGTGAGAGAGTGCGCGCGTGAGAGAGTGCGCGCACACGTGTGTGCGTGAGAGAGTGTGCGTGTGTGTGAGAGTGAGAGAGTGTGAGTGAGAGAGTGTGTGTGTGAGAGTGTGCGTGTGCGAGAGTGTGTGTGAGACTGTGCGCGAGAGCGAGTGCGCGAGAGCGAGTGTGCGAGAGCAAGTGCGCGAGAGCGAGTGCGTGAGAGAGTGCGCGCGTGTGAGAGAGAGAGAGTGGGTGTGTGAGAGAGAGAGTGTGTGTGTGTGTGTGTGAGAGAGAGAGTGTGTGTGAGAGAGAGATTGTGTGTGTGTGAGAGAGAGAGTGTGTGTGTAAGTGAGAGTGTGTGTGAGTGAAAGAGTGTGTGTGAGAAAGCGAGTGCGTGAGAGCGAGTGAGAGTGTGTGCGTGTGTGTGAGAGTGTGTGAGAGTGTGTGCGTGTGCATGAGAGTGTGTGTGAGAGCGAGTGTGCGAGAGCTGGTGCGTGAGAGTGTTAAATCTAAGATCTAATGCTGCAGTCTTGTCTTGTCTTTTTATAGTGCCATGCTAGAACAAAATCCAGGTGGGGTCGTATTGAGCACTGATGAGTACTTCACCCAGAATGGAGAATACTGTTATAGGCCAGAGTTACTGGGAGAGGCTCATGCATGGAACCATCTGAGAGGTGAGTACTAACGAAACTGATCATCTAGTGCTGTATAGGCTTGTTTGTGTTGGTGGTACCTTAAAAATGAATTTCTACAGAGTACTGTATTGAGGATAAGACAGAGAGGAGGCGCTTCTTGACCATGTTTACGTTTCTACACAAAGTAACAGTTTGATTAAATGGTGTTTTTCTATATAGTGGTGTTTGAAGGTTTGTGAACATTTTAGGATTTTCTAAATTTGATGTCAAGAATATAATCAGATTTGGTAATGATAAGTCTTAAAAGTAGATGGCCAGGTAAAAATGAAGTATTTTTTAAAGTACTAGAAGTGTACTTTAATACCAGCAAGTACATTTCAGGCACATCATGCAAATGTATATAAAGTGGTACAAGTACATTTTACTTCAGTAGGACGTTTATTTAAGACGTACAAGTACGTACAGGGGTTGGACAATGAAACTGAAACACCTGTCATTTTAGTGTGGGAGGTCTCATGGCTAAATTGGACCAGCCTGATGGCCAATCTTCATTAACTGCACATTGCACCAGTAAGAGCAGAGTGTGAAGGTTCAGTTAGCAGGTAAGAGCACAGTTCTGCTCAAAACACTGCAATGCACACAACATTATGGGTGACATACCAGAGTTCAAAAGAGGACAAACTGTTGGTGCACGTCTTGCTGGCGCATCTGTGACCAAGACTGCAAGTCTCTGTGATGTATCAAGAGCCACGGTATCCAGGGTAATGTCAGCATACCACCAAGAAGGACGAACCTCCACCAGCATCACGTAGTGACCTGGCCACTATCCTGCAAGAAGAATGGCTTAAACTCCCTCTGACCACTGTGCAGGACGCAGTACATGTCATTCCCAAGACGGACTGACGCTGTATTGGCCGCAAAAGGAGGCCCTACACCATACTAATAAATGACTGTGGTCTAAAACCAGGTGTTTCAGTTTCATTGTCCAACCCCTGTATATTTTAATGTACTAGAAACTTTAATGTGTACTAAAGTATCCCAATACTTTCAGTACAGCAGTTATAAGTTCAAGGATGTACTTGTTTTCCTTAATGCCCAGAAGTGCACAGGAGAAGTTAATGATGCTCGCCAGACTGGAAGGAGTTACACAACCATCTCTAAAGAGTGTGGACAACCCACGGTCAGACAGATTGTGTACCAGTGGAAGAAATTCAACACCACTATTATCTACCAAAAAGCTGTCAACCAACACGGATCATGATGGAATTAAAATACAGATTACTAAATTGGTAATTAAGAGGCTCAAGTGTTGAAGAAAGCCTTAAAGCTGTGTAAACTGAGACGCTGAGGTCTTCTGGTAGAATTCCAAGTCCTTCCAAGCTCTCTGTGGACTTGGCGAACTGTTCAGTTGAGAGATAACTGGGCTGGATGGAGCTAGACTAGACTGGCTGTATCCAAGGTCACCTGTAGAAAGAGCCATTGTTAGCATAAAAAAAATACCGTTTGGCTTGGAAATAACCATTCATAAATAAAGATAATTAGAGAGCGATATTTGTGTCCAACTGAGAGGGAAAAAAAAAAGACAAAGGGGGTTTCTTATTACCGAGCGAGACAAAAATGCCTGCTTTGTAATGCAACAGCACAGTTGCCCGCAGGGATGCCTCGATGCTCAAGCTGAGGAAAATACAGCTTGAGGAAACCATTTCTCTCCCGAGTTTTCTTTTAACAGGGAGTGTATTATTTCTAATTAGTGCTTAAGTCTTTGATAGTCAGGCCGTGGAGCTTAATGGACTTAGTTAGGCCTGGGAATTACTCCAGGAACAAGTTGTATAATAACCCACAGGGTCATAAATGAACCTCTAAACAATTAAGGCCTCTCTCACAGTGGCTAGTATTAATGTTCAGGAGTCCACCATTAGCAGAGTGCTGAACAACAATGGTGTGCGTTGTAGGGTTGCAAGGAGAATGCATACTGTTCTCCAAAAAACCCTTCTGTTCATCTGCAGTTTACTAATGTTATGTAAATAGTTACATGGGCCGTCCAGAAGACTGTTAGAAACAGTAGACCAAACAGAACTCAAATAAGAAGTGTTATGTCTGGAGAAAGGTGAAGACTGGGCCTGGGTGTCTTCGGATCGACACCTGGGCTGCCTGAGACCATTCACTGATATATTTCTAAACCAGTTGTATGTATGCTTTTATTTTGGCTGTGATTTTATGAGTCAGATTTATTGATTTGTTTGCTGTTTAATGATTTTAATTATATACGTCTGAAATGTGATGCTATTGTCCCAAAAAATGTCTCTTTAAATGTATTCTTTACATTTTCATTTACTGTGCTTATATAAACTACATATGAAGTGATGTCTTAAATATTAACACTTATTTGAAATTTCATTTTTTAGCAAAAGAGGCTTTTGAGAAGAGCTACACCCCTATTATCATAGACAACACCAACATGCAGTGTTGGGAGATGAAGCCGTATGTTGCCCTGGTAAGCCATTCTAATCTCTCAGTCTTACACAATCAATATTTCATTCTGCTGGCAAAACTTTTTCAGTGCTGGGCCTGTCGGTGACTGAGAGTCTGGAAGGAAGTGTATGTTAATCCTGGGTGCTGTGGTATGGATACATTTATAGTTTGCCATATCCTGTACATAATACCTTAGAAATACATTATAAAGCACATTATGATGCTTTTATAAATGTATTAAATATAATCCGATGACCAATGACGTGCTATAACGCATTCTCAGGTATGCTTACTACATCAGAAGTTTGTGTGTTTATGAAAACCTTTGGTTGATGTAAACAACATGGTCTTAAATAAACATATTTTTGAGAATATGTCCAAAAAGACTATGGCACAGCGTCATTATTGTTGTAAAATGTATATACATACATTAAAAGAAACCTCACAAACACTAGCATAGCACCTCCACATGTGGTATGTTGTACACCCTCCCTGAAAAACAGCACAGTGTTCTCCTATAATGCTGGGTGAGGCAGGGGAATGCATATGAAAGGATTCATCATATCTTTATATCGCTCCAGATTGTTTAGGAGTCCTGCGGTTTAGATTAGGGAAGTTCATTTGAATTTGGAGGTATGCTTTGACCACTGTAACCCAGAGTTTGGCTTTACTTTCTGGTAGGGGTCATCTAGAGTGTGATCTAGGGTCTCCTGCTTTTTGATGCAGTCCATGATTCCATTTAGTCTCAACAAGATCCTCAAGGACTTTGCAAGACATACATCCCCATAATATACCCTTCAATGGGAACACTGATTTCTTCATGTTCCACAGACAGGAAACGTATTGGGTAGGTTTGACATCACAAGACATGCGAATGATTTAGGTTTCACGCTTGGCCATGCGTATGGCGTAAGCAAGGACGACCGGAGTACCGGACTGGCTATATAAGGTCGTCTCATTGTACATGCTTTTTATTCTGACTGGTTCTGTTGTGTTGGTAGCATCCCTTGTGAGTGAAGTATGCCTCGGAAAAGTTGGAAGAGTTGAGGGGTTGCATCAGAGGTCTCCAGGAAGCGGAACGGTCTTAGTGACTTATTGTATAATGCCATATGGTCATCTGGATACTAGCATAGCACGCCGTTGGTGGAGTGCTTGGTTGAGTGCTTCAGCGACGTGAAGGGTCTGGAAGGGCTACCAGAGAGCGACAGAGAGAGACAGACACGAGTCCAATAATGACGTGCCAGAGTCCCACTGTTGTCTTGGTAGAGACCAACAATGAATGTAGAGCATTCATTTTCAGCATTGCCTGTCCAGAAGGCCAGGTATAACTCCACACCTACCGCAAAACCTCTGGGAACTGTGTGAGAAATTTCAAGCTCCATGGTGTGGTTTATCGCAGGACACCATTAGGAGCTTCTACAACTCCATGATGAGACATCCGCATGTTGCGTTAGCAAACATGACAGCCCGACCCCATACTAAGAGAGACTACTCCTGTATGTGTAGCTCAATAAATACCCGTATCAATGTGCATTTTTCATCTTGTCTTCCGTCTTTCGTCTGTCTTCCGTAAAGCATTGCAGTGTGACACTTCCATCTGGGTGCAACCATTATTTTGATGATGGGTGTGTATGTGTCAAAATGACCAGTGAAGCTACATGTGTCTTTGTGTGGAATTTTCATAATGTTAACAGTGGCAAATCTTTTCTGCATAAACCACTTGGCTGTTTTTTTTTAATTAAAAAAAATAATTAATTAATTAATAGATTCTAAAGAAAATGGAAACAATTTTTAGTGACATCAAGTGTTTTGGAAGTCTGGATTCTTTCATCACTGTTGTCATTTCAAGTTTGAGATCAGTTTGAATGCAGAACTTGGTTCAGAAATTCTGAAAAACAATGGATTATTAATGCCTACAGTATTCTGACAGTCTGACACCAAGACATGTTGGTGCCCAAATCCATGTATCTGTTATTACCTACAGCAGTCAGTTGTAAAAGTGAATTACTGTATGGTATATTAACACACATGTGTATTTGCATTCAGTTTTCTCACATACTGAGACAATAAAGATAAGATTTTTTGCTGTAGAGATCTGTAGACATGGTTCTTGATGCCATTTGAGTTCAAATGAATGGTACTGCCATCCTGCCAGTGCTAGTAAATTTGAATTTTTAAAGATATTAAATGCCTTTTTAATACATGACATGATGTATATACATGAGCTTTCTGTATAATAAGCACTGTAAAATTCTTTATGTAGTTTTTAATGAACAAATTAAATCAGGAAAAACATTTTTAGATGTTTACCAGCACACAAGTTCAGTATTATTCCCTTTGAGTTATGGCATCTGAATTATTTTATGCAAGGGTTATTATGGAACGCTTCGGCCACCTGCACTGACCCTTCCACTTGTTTTGTTCTCAGGCATTGAAGTACAAGTATAGAGTGCTGTTCCGTGAGCCAGACACGTGGTGGAAAACTAAACCCAGAGAGCTGGAGAAGTATGGCAGATGCAATCACACAAAAATTTCGTCGCTGTCCAAAGAAAAACAAGTATCTCCAAAACGGCAACTTTACAGGAGAGGCCAAAAACCTCATTTAACTTTAATGCAAGTCAATGGAACCAGACGTCTTTCCGAACAGTTTTGGGCCACTTCGGTTGGTCCATTCATCATGAGATTCTCACTCAGTCTAAACAGCAGCTGATGTGTTCAAATGATGCATAAAAGTCAAAATGGACAAAAGTGGAGATAGATGTTTTTCATTGGACAGCGACGATATGCTAATTTATCAATGCTACCAATCAGTTATATATATATATATTTGCAGTAATGTTCATGTTTTCATCAACAAAGAACTGGGATGGTTCATACAAGTTCATATGATTTAGTAATAGTGGTATAAATAGTTATAAAGTTATTAGAAGGCTTTGAAACTAAAAAAAGAGATATGGCCAAAATGGCAGCAACCGAGCTTCTGATGATTCTAAAACTAAGGCAAAATCTGTATTTTAGAAATAGTCATCACATCTGAAGGCTCATAACTTGATAGATTATAACAGTGTATTATTTATACATATAAATATTTAGATTTATTTGTTAATAAGTAACTTAATTACTCAAAATATCAAAGATAAAATGTGTTTTGTTTAGTTGGGAGCATTTAAATCTGCATTTGGTTATTGTATGTAGAATAGGTTTAGCCTGAATCCACTTTTGTTGGCTTGATTTCTGTCTCTCTCCTGATTCTCCTACAGCTGTTAATTACTTTGCAGCAAATTTAGATTACAATGTTTCCTCTGTCAAGCTGCGTAGTCACTTGCCTAGTCCAGTCTCGTTGTGTTATACTTTAAATTGGTCCAGGACCAGAAGGTGCAAAGAAACTTCTTTAGCAAAACATTAAACTACAAATAGTGCACCTTATTAATTAAATCAAATCATGTCAGTATTATACTTCCTACCAGATGAACACATAATATTAACATACATGTACCGCTAAAAACCGGCCACTTCTCCCACATATCATCTTGCACATTTGGGAAAATTATAATAAAAGGTTTAGGTCACATATTCCCATTTTTAAAGTCTGTTAGAGTCCTATATCATGTGTAACTATTTAACTAGCTTTATGCAGGAACACGTAGCTCTTCTCGAGTGGATCACCTTTATAAAGGACAAAACCAAGTGTTTTGGTGGGCTCTTGTTTCAGAAAGGTTAATGCAGATGAGCTGAAGAAATTTGGCCACAAACTATAGATGAGCATTAATAAGAGACCACTTAAGAGCCATTCAATTGTGTAACTTCTAATGGGATGATAACAAAGCTATTTTCCTCTAATTCTCTTTTTCTAGACGCACTAAACATGGAGTAACAAGGGAGAAGATTCGCCGTATGCTGGAGCACCAAGACCGTTATGTATCTGTTCAGAACATTATGGCTTCTGTGCCCAAAGCCACGGCTGTGTTTGGTGTGGATATGGATGGATCACAAACAAACCCAACGCAGTGAGTGCATTCACATATACATGAATTATGCTTTAATAGAGCAACATTGTGCAGATGCAGTGAAGTTTGTAAGTGTATGTCCCATCAGTTGAACAAACTGTACAAGAATCACATCCCTTTGATGCATAGGTGCCCCATTACAGGGCTTTGTAAGTATCTGGGCAGTTGCTTGCTCAGATTCTCTCAGTGAACGGTCTGTTCCTAGTAATGATAGATAATGGCCGTGTCACTGAAAAGTCAAGAGAGAAAGATCAGATAAGAGCTTCAAAGGCTCGTCATTTTCTCATTACAGTCGAAGAAAAGATTTAGAGTTGTGGCATTTTCATTGCAAGTGTGTAGGCCTGTGTCGGTAACATACAGTGATGAACGAAGTACACAACCGCTTTAAAATAGAGATACCACGAGTGTAATATTACTCCAGTAAAAGAAAAAAAAATCGTCCTTTCAGACCTTCACTTAAGTAAAAGTAGAAAAGTATTTGCCTTCAGATGTATTTAGGTGTTGTAGAGTTCGGTAAAAAAAAAAAAAAAAATTATTATTGCACTTATGTACTACTGTAATTTCTGTAATAAGTGTCTTGCTCAATCAACTGATTGGAAAGACTCTAGAGTCATTCTTGGTACAGCTGTATTTTAATAGAATGTCGTTAATTAGTCTGACACTGATGTTTATTATTTTAGTGTTTTATCATACATACAAAACCCTGAAGGCAAACTATTTCCATTAGGTAGAACCCAGCTCTGTCCAATTTTATACACACATAATCTAAAAGAATGATAGATATTGCATAATGTAATGGAGTGAAAAGTAAGATCTTAGACTTTGAAATACTTCAGTAAAGTACAGATACATGGGACAGAAATACTTCAGTAGAGTAACTGATTACATGTACTTCGTTATTGTCCACCGTTAGCAACAGAGACGTGTAATTTGAATGATAACCATGCCTAATAACAGGACATGGTAACATTGATGTATTTTTCTCATTCAATCCTTTTTTTTTTGTCTAGTAATTTTATTTATCATTTACATCTACGTGATCATGGAGTCACATACAGGGATAGCATCCAAGTTGATGCCTCAAAAATGAATCTAGTAAGAAAAGAACAGAATTTGCGAATGGTACAGAAAATTCGCAGGTCAAGCGTTTGTGACTGCTAAGCTTAAAATGATTTCTATTAGTGTCAGACGGTTTTTCTTTCTAAAGTGATCTCATCTATACTACGTACAGAAACCATACAGGGAACGCTAGTGTCTTACTGTTGTTTACCTTAAATAAATCACCTAATGAATGACTTGGTTTTTAAACCGATGTTAAACAGGTGTTTACTGGGGTTGTGGCCTGCGGTCAACAGGTCTAGTCTGTAGGCCAATATATTAAACACTACTCTATCAAAAAATGGCCGTCGTGCAGGTCAGGGATGAAAACGTAAAACAAATCAATCGGAGGCATTGTTTTGCAATGTTAAGTAGTCAGTCTGTAAATGATCAGGCAGACAACTGAAGGTTGACCACCTCATGCCCAACTGTGGAACACCTCAAACAGTAACCAGAATTTGTTCTGAGGCCATGTTTCTTGGGCAGTAGAGGTGAAGCCTAACATGTAATGAAAAGAAAAAAGTATAAGGCATGGTAAGGTCTGAGCCTTTACTGGCTTACTTGCTCACTGCCAATGGCAACAGCGTTTCACTAATTTGCTAAAGGACAAAACCATGTACTAAATACTACTACAGACCTGGTAGAAGCAAAATATATATACACAAAAACATTTTTTTTAACTAATGGTATGTATGTATGTGTGTGTGTGTGTGTGTGTATATATATATATATATATATATATATATATATATATATATATATATATATATATATATATATATACACATACATACATACAGGGGCTGGACAATGAAACTGAAACACCTGTCATTTTAGTGTGGGAGGTCTCATGGCTAAATTGGACCAGCCTGGTGCCCAATCTTCATTAATTGCACATTGCACCAGTAAGAGCAGAGTGTGAAGGTTCAGTTAGCAGGTAAGAGCACAGTGCTGCTCAAAATACTGCAATGCACACAGCATTATGGGTGACATACCAGAGTTCAAAAGAGGACACATTGTTGGTGCACGTCTTGCTGGCGCATCTGTGACCAAGACAGCAAGTCTTTGTGATGTATCAAGAGCCACGGTATCCAGGGTAATGTCAGCATACCACCAAGAAGGACGAACCTCCACCAGCATCACGTAGTGACCTGGCCACTATCCTGCAAGAAGAACGGCTTAAAGTCCCTCTGACCACTGTGCAGGACGCAGTATATGTCATTCCCAAGACCAACTGACGCTGTATTGGCCGCAAAAGGAGGCCCTACACCATACTAATAAAGAACTGTGGTCTAAAACCAGGTGTTTCAGTTTCATTGTCCAACCCCTGTATATGTATGTGTATATATATATACCATTAGTTTTTAAAAAAAAATGTTTTTGTGGAATTTGTCCAATGGTTTATGTGCTCCTCAAATTTAAATATGTAACTCAGATTTCCTGTATGGTTTGCCAAAATAAATTTAAATATATAAATATAAACGTTGACCGTCTGCAGTTTTACCTTAATACACACCTTAATAAATCTTTCTTTAATAGTCATTGCTGTAGAACTGCTACTGTAATTACTTACAGACCACACCATATACATAGATCTTTTTCTCTTTTGTCTCTCTTCATAGACCATTTACTCACTCTTTCTTCTTACAGGCAGCCACTGTCTCTTGGCCTGAGCCGTCCCGACCTAGTGGGTGACTCTGGGTCTGGTAAACCTGGTGGCCAACTGTCCTCCTCTCTACCTGATGTTTCTTCAGTTGGTCAAAAATGTAGCCTCAGCTCAGCAGTTATGGGTGTTACAGAAGGGGAGACTAGATCACACAGTTCCAAAGACTCTGTGTCCTCCCAGGAGAATGTTAAGGAACGAATCGGAACGCCGGAATCTGAGTTGCTAGATGGAGCGGACTTGGACTGGGAACTGGATGCTTATGTTCAACTTTCCGAGAACACTGACCACAACGTAA
>JAMWET010006938.1:90000-95000 GCA_024036415.1 Prochilodus magdalenae | reverse complement strand
TCAGCGGCCAATCAGGCTTTCAAGAAGGGTTTCCATTTATGGACCACTGGAATGCGTCCCGGCCGCCAGTGTCTCTCAGGAACATCATGATCGAGGAGCAGGTGATGCAAGAGAGCTTGGAGAAGGTAACATAGACACCCACAGTCATATAAACATAAACAATGTGCTCTCCGGACAAAAAACTGATTCACCTGTGGCTGAAACACACCTAGTAGCGTGGAAAACCTTCACGAGCACCAATAACAACTGTGATGGAGTTTCTGGATGTAGGCAACACTGTTGCATCAAAGAATTGTGCACTTCAGGCTGGGATTTGTGCTACTGCTGGTTGATCTGTACCATACGTTTCAATTCACCTGCAGATTCAGCTACTTCCTTTATTTTGCCAGTCATTAAAATCTGCTTTGTGACCGATTTTCCTCCAAACAAGACATTTACTGCACTTCAGTCGCACACCCAACAGGTACTTTTAGCCCATTCGTCCTTGTGCAGTGTCCCCAGCAGGAGCCTGAAGTTCCTACCACCTTAAACACGAGCCTCGTGGTTTTTTTTTTGACCGGTGCTTATAATTACTTGTAATTTGGCTTCACTGCCTTGTAACTGTTCTGAGCCTTAGACACAGCCCACAACTGTTAGAGGACTGTTTTTTGTATAGTCTAGGCTGAGCCGACGGGACTGGGACAAGAAAGATGGAGCAGCCATGCTGAAGGAGAAACAACTCTTCACTCTCTTTCCTGCCATCGATAGACACTTCCTCAGGGATATCTTCAGAGACCACAAGTAAGGGAGGGGGAGAAATGAAAACAGTCACTGCAGACATGGATAACATTGTTTTAATACGTCTTTCTATTTTTATGCTGGATGTCATGGGGTAGTGTATACAGTGTAGATGTGTGCTGATGTGTGACAATAAGGGATATTGTGATATTCAACACATACAATATTGCTTTGGTGAAAATAATGAATACGCCACTTTTATCACCAAATTTTTTGACATTTAGGAAAATGGAATGCTGCTGCATTGTGATCCATTGCTTCATTTGTTGTTTGTATGTTGTCAGAAAAACCTTACCGGTTCAAACAGGGATTTTTCTTTATAATTATATAAAATATAACTGATTTTTTTTTTTTTTTTTAAATGTTGATTTGCAATTCATTTTCTACTTCATTGTAAGAGATATAGATCCTTAAGTCATTGGTTAACCTTTCTCATTAGTCACAGATCTAACAAGCTTCTCTGTAGTTCAGTCCGATTTGACAGGTGTGAGCGTTCCACTCATACTTGGATGGGCAGAAAAATAAATTGACCATAGTCAGGCAAGCAGCATGGATCTCTTCCCTGGTTCAGTTTACTGCTAGCGCCAATGCTTTTTTAGTAACGGTCTTTACCAAAAAGGAATTCGACATCGAAGCATGCTTCCCTGCTTCTTGTAGCACCATGTTAAGGCTGGACTGTGCGCAAGTCCGCTTTAATGCTGAGCCGTTTGTCTCGTGAGCAGATGAGCAACAGGATAATGGCAAAATAGAGCCTTTCATTTTTGTCACATGGGTTGGAGCACATGGACCTGGTTTCATGAAAACTCTCTAAACAATCATGAAGCATTTGCCTACTAAACTTTATTATACTTTGGACTGTGATACATATAGCCCCCCTATAGTGGCCAGTGTCAGTCTGAGAGCTCCTGTGTCTCTGCAGAATTTCAGACTTGTATAATTTGGTGTATATTAGCTAATCTTCCAGGGTGAAACCAACAAAACCAAAGATGCAATGGCACAAAATCCCAAACTTTGGTTTAGACTTCAGCACCAAACTGTGAAAAGAGCCTAAGACTTTAAAGCAAACTTTTTTCTTTTCTTTTTTTTTAACACACATGTGCAAAGGGGACAGGAGGTTTACAGTGTCTGAGACTAAATGTAATTTGTTACCTGCCACCTCTTGATGTAACCTTTTAAGAATATGTCTTTCTCTTTTATAAGGGAATGTCTCTGTTTCACATAACTATGCTTATATACAGTTACTCACTGGAGCAGACAGAGCAGTTTCTGCACACACTGTTGGACGATGGACCTGTCAAAACCGTAGTGGCTACAGAAGCTCCACCTGAACGCAGTGAGATGAATAGAGCGCCAAGTAAAGAGAGGGTGAGGAAACAAATACACACCAACACACACGCATACTCTTTCTCCACCCTAATGCTGGGTTTACATTAGGAGAGTCAGTGGCAAACATCGGTGTTCCTTAAGTTTACATTACATTTACATTTCTGGCATTTAGCTGACGCTCTTATCCAGAGCGACTTACAAGGCTAATCACATTACAGGTAGGCCAATGTAGTGTTAGGAGTCTTGCCCAAGGACTCTTATTGGTGTAGCACAGCATCACCCAGACCGGGATTCGAACCCCAGTCTCCCACGTGTGGTGGTGGCTACTTGGCGGGTAGTGGTGTTATCTGCTGAGCTACACCAACCACCAAGTTGGTTCTGTGGAGGAAATAAATTTTTTTTCTGTCAGCTATGCATTAGAATTCACTATATATATTTTTATTTAATTTATTTTATTATATATATATATATATTTTTTTTTATTTATTTATTTTTTATATTATATACATTAATTTAGAATCCACATAGGCAACATTGCTGCACACTACCATCTCAGCATGTAGATGTAAACTGAAATACATATTTTATATTACTTTAATAATCAGCAGCGCATATATAGTCAGCAGCGCATATAAACATACTCCTCAACTAAAATTATGAAAAAAAAAAACTGTTATGAGACACTTTTGAACCCAAACAAAATGCGTGAGTTTTTATTTTGATGGTGTGTGTGTATACATTTTGGAATACTAATTCCAGTCACATTCAGGATGTGAAATGGTTCCTGTCGTGTGCTTGCAGAAGCAGAAACAGAAGAGCACTGAACCAGAAGTAGCCCAGTTCCAGGATACAGAAGATCCAGAATACGAAGACTTCCGTACAGAAGCCATGCTTCAGCGTCGACGGCAGCAGGAATGCTTTGATAAGGCTGCTGAGGCCCACAGACAGGGACGCAAAGATGTGGCCAGCTTCTACGCTCAACAGGTCTTTCATTCTCAGCCACATAAAGACGCCCAAATGTAAACACCGATGTTAAAGACGAGGTTGTAAGTTCTGTGTGTGCGTCTAGGGACACTTGCATGGGAAGAAGATGAAGGAAGCGAATCATCGTGCAGCAGTGCAAATATTTGAACGCGTGAACGCTACGCTTCTGCCGCAGAACATTCTGGATCTCCACGGACTACATGTCGATGAAGCCCTGCACCACCTGCAGCTAGTCCTTGCTGATAAAACATGTGGTGAGTAGGGTTCCTTTTGTTCGATCTAAATAGGCTTAATGTGCTATGTGTTAATGTTATTATGGTGCAACATTAGCCTTGTGTTACGGCATGATCTGTGAACATAAATCAAATGTATACAATATTGCGTTTCAGATATAGTCCATAAAGTAAATCTCTAGGAGAGGCTACATGTTACACATTTCCACTTATCCTACAGGTAGTTGATCAGTCATGTTTGGTTCTTGCACGTAGCGCTGGAGCTACAAAGCTAATATTACTAACACATGAAGTCTGTAATAATCCAGAACTGTTTATTGAACCCGCTCAAACTGAGCAGTAGATAAAGAGCAGTGTTTCCCAGAAGAAGAAAGAATTTTAAATTTTTTTATGTGCGCCTGTTTTACACTAGAATGTATTTTTATATTTTTATTTCTTTATATTTTCAATTAAAAAACACAGACAGGTGAAAGTGTATATGGTGGTGTCAGCCAAAATAGCCAGATATTGTTTTTCATCTTTGAAGTTTGTAGATCTGGGTTTGCAGCCTGTTGTGAGCCACCGTCAGCGTGTCCATCCCATCAGAAGTGGTGTGGGCCAAGCAGATGTTCTGAAAGTCACATCTGTTTGCCCGTCATCAGCTGGTGTGGTCTGACTTGGCTGGTAAAGGCAGGCCCCAAACTGCAGAACACTATCAGAGGACACCTTACTTGTTGCTGTGTGTGTTCAAACTGCAAACACCATCCCATGAATTTAGATCCCAGTGTCCATCTGGCCAGACCCTCACATCCCTCCCTTCATTAGTATCTGGATGGGGGCCTATTGAGTGTGCATGATGACTTTGGAGAATCAGGTGATGTAAGCAAAACCCAGAATTGCCCAGTGTTCTGCTAACAGGGACGGGGTGCAGGTGTTATGTGCTTGCCCCACATTGGACGTGACCTGCGATGTGGTACTCCATAGTGCTCTTGCAGTAACACAATGAACAGAGCATTATCTGTGGCTGCTGTATCCAGAATACACAGCAGATCATGTGTTGGGCTCTTTAATGTTGGAACAGTGCACAACGAGCCTTGTGAATCAAAAGCAGTGCTCTTCACACCTAGGCCTCCCTCGACAGAACCATACAGAGTTACATTGTGTTGGGCAAAGTAAATCTGTTGGGGCAAACCAATTAGTAACGGTGAGGCTCTGAAAAACAGACTCTACGAGCATTATAGAGGTTTGAGTGCTTCGGTCTGAAGCTTTTGACGGTGAGGCAGAAAGGGGGTGCCCTTTTATCTGGACCTTTTGCCAAATCCTGTAGTGTGAAAAGTGTTGTGGCTGGCCGTGGGTTAGAAGATGAGCCAATGAGGGTGCATGACGCAGGGTAATGGGACGAAGTTGCAGGAAGAGTTGTACAATATCAACCATATTCTTGCACAAACAACTCTTCTCGGAAAAGAGTGATTGTCTCACGCTTAGCACTGCCACATCGCTGTCTGACTGTTTGTATGTCTTTCTGACAAAATGTTTCTAAAATATGAATGAATATTGTATAAGTTAGTAAAATAAAAATAAAATTAATGAAAAACATTTATAAAAACAGTGCAAGCTCGCAGGTACTGCTATAAATAAGCACTGACATAATATTATAGTCCTTATGGACATTTTAGCAAGCCGTAAGACTACACATTCTGT
>JAMWET010006938.1:0-85000 GCA_024036415.1 Prochilodus magdalenae | reverse complement strand
CCAGCTCACTATTACTCTCCCAGGGGTGGTCAACCACCAAAGATTCCAAGAACAAGCCATGTCATAGTCCACATGGTCACAAAGAAACTTAAGAAGTTAACTTGTGAGCCAATAAAGGTCTTTCTCACAGTGGCTAATGCTAAACCCTATACCATCTGCGAAACATGGTGGTGGTAGTATCATGGTTTGAGCCTGTTTTGCTGGATCCCCACAAGAGTGGTCACAGAAGAGGGTGGTTGATGTACTGTAAGTCAGTAAGTTCTGACCTTAATCCTGAAGGATCCAAAAATGAGAAAACCCACCTGAGGTTGTACTCTGTGAGGAATGTTTAAACTTCCTCCAAGCTGATGTGCGGCGCTGAACAACAGTTATGGAAAATGTTTAGTTGCAGTTGTTGTTGTGTAACGGAGGACAAACAAGATACTAAAAAAACAAAGGTTCATATGCTCTGCCACTCAGATATGTAATACTGGATCATTTAATACATCACCAAGTCTCATATTTATTTATAAATATTTGAATATTTTTTTGTCTTATATTTTTGTTTTGGTTTCATTGTATTTAGTTCTCTTTGTCTAAATTAAGGACTTGTGTAAAAATCTAAAGCGTACACAAGTGTTGAAGCACCACAGTATATGGTAAGCGGAGCTGATCAGATAGACATTGTAGACAATGAGTGCAGAAAAGGGGGTGTTCCTAATAAAGTGCTCAGTATAATAAAGTAAACAGCCAAGACATCCAGTAACTGGGCTGATGTTGTTTTTGTACAGCTTACTGGAGCATGCACCATGAACATATACACACTTGAAACACAGATAACATACGTCATGCGCTGCAGACAAATTTTGAGCGGATGCAGGGAGGTGTCGTGCACGATTCGCAGGGGAACGAGGAGAAAGAAGAAAAAAAAAAAGAAAAAAGAGAGAACCAGGCCCCTTATTTCACTTCCCTTTAGCAGAGGGTGCCACATCTGTTCTACAAGCTCTATCGGGGAACTCGTTAATCATAACTATCATAAATAGTAATAAAGTAGGATTTTCACAGTACTGCTTTCTTTATGAACAACAATTGGAGAGACCAGTTTCTTCACTGAAGAAGTTTTTGGTTACAAAGAAAGCAAAGACGTTCAAACAGGTAGGAACTTGTGCCTTTGTATTCACAAGAAACCCTTAAAAAAGGTGGAAATCGGAGATTTTCGTTTGTTTGTGTTTGTTTTAACATATAACAGCCAATTGTCATAGAAATGAATAACAAATGACTGAGTTGCTTATTGTTGTGGCTTTTTAAAAATTTGTTCCTTTTGATTTTGGTGTCTAAGGATCGACTGTTGAGGCCTATTCCGGCCCAAAAGAAAAAACGGACCAAGTGTCTACGAATTTTGCGTTAAAATCCGTTTTTAATTTAGAACACCCGTGTTGTAACTGGTGTTACGATTTTTTTTACATTTGACATTACATTCTGAAATGTGTTTATTATTATTTTAAAGAATATGTTGGAGATGCTTTGAAGTGGATGTCGTATTCTCCTTACACTAAAATAGTTTTTTAAAAAATAAAATAATAGAAATGAAGAGCACAGGGTTTAACACATATATTACAGATTTACAAGAAAAGCTTTTCTTTACTCAGAATCTCTTAGTTTCATCTTCAAGTGAGAAAGTCGCATGCCGAACAGCATCCGTTAGCTTTCACCCAGAACAAGAAGAGTACAAATCCTACTCATGTCGCTGCAGTGCCTATGGCTAATGAACCTTTACTTTATTATATATTTACAATAAACTAAATTCACCCAATAACTTTTCATCCGCTTGTAATGATCATACTAAAGACTGTTTCCAAATGTGAGTAAGTATAGCCAGTCAGCATACTGAACAAGTATGGTGTCCAGATACACCGAGTCAGTAAGTAAGAATCAAATAACCTCTAAATCTGAGCAGAATAAAGTTAAATCTGCAACTAGTCTCAGTTCAGCTCAGTTCATTCTATTACCAGTGCAGACAATTTAACCAGACCCCACACGTGTAGACAATTATGTTCCACCAGACAATTTATCCACATTTCCGTCTAATTAAACCATCGAGATGTAAAGAAAGTCATTTCGATTAGTTGGAAGTATGAAATGGCCCATTCTAGAGAAAGAGGCCTAATTGGAATTGTTCACAGTGGTGGTGATAGGACCCAGACATCGGAAGAGTCTCTAAAAGCTCTAAAAGCTAGAAGGTTATCACACAGAAAGCTTTTATTATTTAAAGGTGTGTTTTTAATCCGTTCAAGTTGGAGAGGCACATGCAGGGCATTGTCCAGCAAATGAATTCCCAAAGAACGTCGTTTCACCGTCGTCAACATTAAACAGAAAGGCCGTGAAGACTAGAGTAGACTCTGGATAGAAAACAATGGCTATATTTGTATTGCAAACATGGCGACCACTGTTTCCTATCATCACCTCTGTGAAGAAATCCGAATCGACATGTTGCCCTACAATGAGGCGTTTCACATCAGATGATTCCCAATTACAAATAGCATTTTATCTTTTGACGTTAAAAGCACTTGTTGTTGTTGGAGTCTATTAGTTCAGTTTGAGCAACGTTGCTTCCTTTACTTAAGTGAAGAAGGCTTCTACAGTACACACGTCAAACTATACGAATTTTGGTCTGCAGACGACGACAGAAAGAACCTTGCGCTTCAGCCCACGGTGCAGAGTACAGTGCAGTGATTCAGCCTCAAAATAGTTGAGCCATGGATATGGCTGGCCTTGAGTTCTTTCGGCAGCACTGCCATGCTGATTTCCACTTTGGCTGCTTTTGGAACTGTGTTTTGTCTTTCTAGATATGTCACGATGTCCAGCCATTCTCATTAACACACTTTTCTTTAAATGTTAATCAGGGAAGGAGGCGCAAAAATACGCTGTTGTGGACGTCTTGCGAAAAAAACAAGACACAAGGAACTACGAAAGACCCAGACCACGTCACCACAGGACTTCTCCGCTTTGGCACGACAGCCCTCGGCATTTCTAAAATGTTCTCAGTTCCTTAGGCCTTAGCCTGCACACCCACACCTTCCGAACTGGATTCTATTATGGAGTGCTTTAAAATCCACACCCAGAGAAAGCAAAGCTTATAACTGCCACTCAACGTACCCATCGCATATTTACACGCCAATGGTATTGTGTGGAATAACTCCCATGCCTACAATGATAACGTCCGCACGTGTCTGGCTTCTTTGAGGATACCCCCGATCTGGACGACAAGCAAAGGCTTTGTAGAAGCACAGCCCACCATTAACGGCGGAATTATGAACGGCCTGGCCGAGACATCGGTAAAGTGTGTGCTGGTGGGTGACTGCGCGGTGGGCAAAACGGCGCTCCTGGTGCGGTTCACTTCTGAAACCTTCCCTGACAGTTACAGGCCCACGGTGTATGAGAACACGGGCGTTGACGTCTTCATGGATGGCATCCAGATCAGCCTGGGCTTGTGGGACACGGCCGGGAACGACACCTTCCGGCAGATCCGCCCCATGTCCTACCAGCAGGCGGATGTGGTCCTACTGTGCTACTCCGTAGCCAACCCCTCCACGCTGGTCAGTCTCCGGCATAAATGGATCGCCGAGATCAGGGAATACCTGCCCCGTGTGCCAGTGCTGGTGGTGGCCACCCAGACGGACCATCGAGAGATGGGGCCATATCGTGCCAACTGCACCAGCGCTACAGAGGGCAAGCGGGTGGCCCAGGAGATTCGTGCCAAAGGGTACTTGGAGTGCTCGGCGCTCAGCAACAGAGGGGTGCAGCAGGTATTCGAGTGCGCTGTTCGCACCGCTGTCAACCAGGCTCGCAAGAGGACCCGCCGAAGACTCTTTGATCTCAATCCATGCCAAATCTCCTGATGACAAGGCTACTCAACTGGGATGTACATCAAGCCGAACCCATCACCGTGTCTCGTTCAAGACATTTGCCTGACTTTACTATTTATTTGATGTGACTTAACCCTAGTTACTCGCTCAGCCTGTAATGGGACGACAGACTGCGTGGATGCTTGTTTAACAAGGCCCCCAAGCAAATTCACTGGAGACTCGCTGGTCTCAATCCGTGTCGAATCCTGTAAGGGCTGCCCAGGTAGGCCCTGCTTCAAGTCGGCCCTACCTAAATGCCCCCTAACTGGCAAGCATCAATCCTCGAGCCAAAGCTTCAGTTAAGGTGTTTCGTTGGTGCATACATACATACCATAATATTTATTTTGGGTGATTTCTCAATGGTCGTCTGGCCAGCCTCAGACAAGACAGACTTCAAAGAAACCGGACCACTTGCGAGAAATTAACCAGCCCCACAAACGAAAGTGCGGGAGATGTCTTGATCTCATTGGTGACAGGTATATTAAAGGGGAACTCCACTGATTTTTCAAAGCAGTTGTGTAGCTAATTAAATTGGTAAGCAAAGTCCTACAGGGTGGTTTGATGTGCTTTTTAGAGAACCTTGGAGTCGAAAATGTTCATGAGTGTTGCAGCTTGACGGAAAGCTAAAATGAGTCCCCAAAGATAACTTCAAGTGCATAATTCATTCATCCGTTTATCATCTAAACCGCTTATCCTCCCGGGTTGTACGTGCGTGTGTGTGTGTATGTGGGGGGGGGGATTCTCTACATTTCACATCAAACCACTTTGAGAGACTTTTGTACATCCCAGTGACTGAATTACACACGTATGTTGAAAAGATCGGTGGGAAATTCCGATATAAAGACAAGGAGCGTCAATTGTATGGGTATATAAACGATAATATTTAGATCTAGTTAGATAGAAGCTGTCCTTTTACCACTGTGTTGAAAAATCGTTCCTCCGGCTTCATGCTGTCTGTATAAACTTAAGAGCGTGGATATAGATCTCACCCTCCTGTAGAATTAAGTTAGGTTTGTACACAGTAAAAGCTAAGGCCTAAGATTTCGTTCTATTGTAAAACCTGAGCACGTTATAAACCTTACTGAGACACCATGCGGACACTAGTGTTGTGTAGCCTATCCACAGAGAGACCTTACTGTATTTACAGGAAGTGTACAGATACCCACACTGGAGTCCAAAAGGCCGAGACCACATAAAGAACTGATTACAATTAAAATAATTTTTTTAATTAAAGACCGGAGGGTTTCTAAATACTGCAGACTGTGGACAAATAGTGTGTGTAACTGCTCATCGGAGGCTTTCGCAAAGCTTGTGGCCCCCTTGCCACTTTATGTGCTCCCTATCATTAAGACAAACCAATTGCACATCATTTAAAAATTTTTTGGAGGAATTGGAATGCAAGGAATGCAAAACAGACGCATTTCCACAAGTGGTCTCAGCCGTTTGGACCCCACTGTATGTACTGACTGTGAAATCTTTCATTTCACCTTGAGGTCTTTTGAAATGGTATCATCCAGGTGCGTCCTGGGCCTGCCCGCATGTGTTAGAAGATGAGGGCATGTATATGTTGACGTTACATACGCTGTGTCATGACGTACCTTTTATGTATTTATGTATTTTGAGAACACATACATGCACAGCCTTTACGGGGCGGCATATAGCTTTGTGAAATGTTACACGTAGCCGTCATTTTTTTTGTACTTACACTAGCAACAGTAAAATGACTGATGAGGAGGTTTGGATATACCATAATGACACAAGGATTCATCTTTAAGGTTAGATGTGGCAGCATTTCAGCACACAGATAACATATACGCTGTACATACTTAGTTCGTTATGTTGATTTTAATGTTTACATGCACCGGATCTCCACTCAGAGGTGGGCAACATGGCAAAAATATGACATCACGATGCTTTTTAGTTAAGACGAAACAGAACCAGCAGTCCCATACTATCAAAACTTGTAAATACACTGATTTCTTCAACATTGCAAATACTGTCCCGTATACAAGCCTTTGTAATAATTCGTAGTAATAACGCAGTTGTCTGAAGTTCATTTACAGCAGATGACACCTATGATATGCTCGGGAAAGCATCATGTGAGGTAATTTATCCTATCAAATTTTGTCGTGTCAATGCTGAAATGAATGCGGAATTCATTTTCGTCTTATTTCCAAAACCTTATAATTTGCTTGTGTTTTTTTAAAACCCTTTTTATCACCCAAAGACATTTGTATTTGTGTTTAATAGACAGATAAATATAAATGTGTAAAAAAATAAATTCAGATGGAATAAATGCATGTATATATACAACTTTGTCTTTGTCTTTTCAGGCATTTCTATAGTGTCACAGTAAACTGTGCTTATTTAAAGACGGACAGTTCGGTGGCTGTGGTAGTCTACTGATGAGGAACATGCTTTATTTTAGAAATGTATATATACATATTGTCTTAACTTACTGTAATATCACTCAAACGCTGATATAACCTATAATATCACGCCAAGGCGGGAGAAACTGGATAAGTCGTTTTTTGCTTGTGTATATAATCTCAATTACCTAGCCTTAGATGCCAAAGAAGTTTAAGCTTAGATGTATGTATCTAGTACCTGGGTTTTACCAACACTATATGAGATTAGAATAATTAAAAAAAAGAGTAAAAATACAAAAGTAAAAATTTAGTGACTATTTTGGTTAGATGAATGCAGTTGGAGGAGCACAGGTAATGACTTGCTGCTGCACTCCAGGTATTATTAAAATTAAAAAGCATCTCATATTACGTTTTCCTGCATTTACTTTTCTTTATTTGTGTTTATTCTGATATGATATAGTTTTATTACTAGGTAAAATGACAATTGAAATTGCATAGATTAATAAAATTGAAGGGGATTTTCAATTAAGTGTCCGTTATTAAGCGTTGAGATATACAATGCTAATACATTGTTTCTTTCTTTCATTCGAGAATTGAATGGCAGCACATTGTGTTCCAGGGTCCAGGTTTTTTAATTTATCAGTCTTCTGAAAATCTTTTCAGCTGGGACAGTGTATGTTTGTAAATGTAAAATGCACTGTAGCTACACGATGTGGCCTCATGGACTGTTTTGTACCTTTACAGGTACGTTTACATTGTTTTTACTATGAGGGACTAAAACATACCTTTTTATAACAGTGTAAAATAGTGTAAATAAACTCCCAGAATAAACACAGTGACATTCTGTCATTTGGGCACCAATGGTCAAGTAACATGGTTTGTTGATTTTTTTATTAAATTGAGTTCTGCATATTATAATGCACAATTATTCTTTATTTGCTGATGAAATAACAGACATCCTAAAGCCTGTACAAACGTTATGGCATATTTTACATTGCATGTGTTTTTCTTCCCCTATATGTTAAACTAAAACATTAAGTTCCTTATAGAGGGTGTGTTAAATATTTTTCCTTTTGCGTATGCCAGTATCAGTTTTTCTGATGGCCTAAGGCTTCTGCACAGTTTGACATATAAGTACAGATTTTTTAAAAAAGCACGGTACATGTGTTGGGCATTAAAAAAGCTGTGACAGCGTGAATTGGTGAGATGTTGTGTTGTGTTTTAGCTTGTCTGCGTTTAATTCAATAGCTGTTGTCCACGTGCTAATGCCTGCAACCATTTTCTGATTGTTAGAGGTTTCCCAAAATGGCCGGTATTTAACCGTATAGCGCATGTACCTATAGACCCCATAGCGGAGAACATCAAGGCGCAACCTATCAAAAGCCTGTGCTCGTAATAGATGCTGAAACAGCCCCTGTGTAAATCCTTGAAGTCTCTTGAATGAAATGGTTTTATTTCTGAGCTCATGCAACCGTAATTTGTTGTTTCGTCACTTAGACGTAACATATGTAAGTTAGAGACCACCCTTCGTTTAGTCAGTTTCGGGTCAAACCATTCAAAGTCATCACTATGGAGATATAAGATGGGTTTCTAGCAAGTTTTAAAAAAAAATGCTTTAAAAAAAACGTTTCTGAAGCTCGAGATCAAAAAAATACTGTAAGGTACAGAGATAATGAGACTCGTGGCAATTGTGTAAGACTTCATACATAAACAGCACTTAAAGCTTACATCTTTAAGAGATAACCAAACGCCACTCTTGCTTCAGATCAGAAATATTCACAGGTGTTTCTCCCCATCCTTCTACTTTAATAACTCATTGCAAAGGGTCTGAAAGAATGTGTAGCTGTTAGCAAGAAACTCTCGAGCTGAAACAAAGAACAATAGGCAGTCCTTCCCAGATTACAGACCTCAACATCACTGAGGGACTCATGAGAAACAGATAATACAACCAACCTCCAAGACTAAACTCTGAACTATGACAAAAAGCATCTCATATTACGTTGTCCTGCATTTACTTTCCTTTGTTAGTATTTATTCTGATATGATATAGTTTTATTACTAGGTAAAATGACAGCACAGTGCGCGTAGATATAACAGGCAGTGTCGGATTGGCTGCGTTGAAGAAAATGAAGCTGCGCTACATGTGATCTTAATATACATATGATGTGGTTTAGGGAGACGGCAGCCTAAAGTAGGCCTGTGCTTCTGGAGAGCTGTATAGGGTCCTAACCCCAAAACCACTTCCCAGCAGGAGCTCCGAGCTCAAACACTCCTCTGAACTCTATGCCATGCTACACAGAAGATAATCTGATGCTTTGTGTTTCACAGCAACAACGGTACTCAGAAACGGCAGCGTCAGGTCACTCAACGCCATGCAACCCCGCTCCACCTTGCTTTGCCTCCATGTTTAAAATCAGCTAATGACCTGAAGACAACCAAGTGACACAGTGATATGATTATTGAGGGCATGTGCAGGAAGATCAGGAAGTATATATCTCCGCATTAAAGGGAAATACTTCGACATAACACGACATTCTAGAGAAACTGAGTCAGAGGTGTGGTGAGATGAGCCGGATTTCTGAAGCTACTACGTGAAATGTCGCCTGATGTCCAGGACATGTCCGATTGCAGTTCATTCCTGGTGGAGAGTTACATGCACGGTGCTGTGCGGGAAAACACCAGCCCCTTGTTTTTCAGATAACACCTACATTGGTATAGACATTATGAATCCTGGTGCATCTCCACTCCACTGCTGCACCGTTTCACATGACGTGATGTGTTTACATCTCAATGTTAGAAATTCTGCAGAAATTGAAAACCTGTTCTCCTTTAAAGCTTACATCACTTACTTATCACACAATGTGTGTATACATGTATGACTGGTAAGATGACACCAACCCCTGCTTGCAGTATTCAGAGGTTAGGACATACTTTATTAAAAACAAAGCAAGGAGCAGTTAGGATGGGACACATGATATTTATGGCCACTGTTTTTTATTTATATTCTTTTTCTCTAAGGCTTTCTGGATAAAGCAACTTGGGAGGTGGCAGGACATTCATAACTACCAGTGTGAAATGCACATATAACATTTCAACAGGTCTTCCATGTACAAAAACTCTAGAATAGACTCGATTCACAACTTGGCAACGTATACTAGTATTCAAGCATGCTCCCAGTTTCAAGGCTAATTATATTCTTTCCCTTTCATGTTATTAAGATTAAGATTTTTTTATTTATTAATATTCCTCTTTGCCTTTACAGTGTCTCACGTACTACACTACACACACAGTGATTCGAAGGAAAAGGTGCTGTGTAAATAAAGCACCTTATTTTACTGGGCTTGTTTTTAGTAAAATGACAATGATGCCTCACCTGATGCCTGCACGGCTGGACAGTGGTGGACTTGGACGCTGAACACTGATGGAAAGAATGGCGTCTATGAGTCAGAAGTGACACCAATACTCTGTATATTAAATTCGCAGCCAGGCCTAAGCGGTTCTTCTTCCTCTCATGCATGAAGCTACCTCTCGCTCTCCATCCCCCACCTCCAGTGCACTACAAGGCTTGCACAAGTTTGCTTCTTTGGCTTGGCACTGGAGCCGTTTTTAGATTTGGAAGAAAGCGCTTATTAGATATATTAGCTTTGTGGCTCCAGTGCAAAACTGAAACAGAAAACTCAGGTGTGCAAAAGTATGAACGAATTGGAGCTGTAAAACGGCTGTATAGCTCTGAACCTAACAGCACATCAGGGAGTTTCAGTGACAAGCCACATGAGCCAGTATGCACCTGATTAAGGTGAATGTGGGACGACTTAGGCATGCAGTCTGTACAGTGCCCTCATTGATATTCTGTACATTAGCCTCATAGCGCCAGGGTGGATCTACAGAAGCAAATGTGAGACCACAAGCAAGCCTCGGCTGATAGCTTGCATTCGGAGGGACTGGTCCATATATGTGACCAGCTTATACAAACCCACCCAAGCGTATTCTAAGACGGTGGTCTACTGTGGCAATAGCATCAGTAATTACACATTCTCTGTTACACGTTTTCTCCACACAGAAGTACGGCGATACAGATATACATCAAGTCTGAAGGTGCCATTATTATCTGCAACATGCCGACGTTCTTGTGCGGCAAGAGACTGAACTGGTAAGAGCTTAAAATCGTACGAGACTGAATTTGACTTTGCAGTGGCTTTGGTGAGATGCCACATAATTTGGTCAGTCAGAAACAACAGGTGCTAATAAAAACGAAGCAGAAGATCTTGGTTTAGAGCTGTGATGCATAACGCGACCCGCACGGGTTGATGTGTGTGAGATGGTTAAGGGGTTTCTCTATCGTTATGGTGCGACCCGATCGCTGTGGTCCAGTATAGGTCAACACAGCTTCTCTGAGCACTGTGGTCTGATGCACACACACAGACATCTACCACAAGCCTCTCTGTCTCTCTCTCCATCTCTCTCTCTCTCTCTACAACAGGAAACACCTGCAGTCAGCTCTCACCACACGAACGCTCTCTCACAGACACACACACACACACACACCCAGCATTCACAAACGCACACAAACATAAAAGACGTTTTTGTTCAATTGTGACAGTTAGGCATCGGCAATTACGCATTATCAGTTAAAAGTGTTTAACTGCTTCATGCATCCATGCGGATGTACGGCATGTCGATATACTGCGTATTTGAAGGTACCATTGTAATATCGGCACCTGTGAACATTGTGTGGTAGCAGAAGGCTTAACTACGACTGACTAAGTTCTAGCAGTTAGAATTTGCATTTCGGCCATATGAGTATTAATGCCTGGCTACATGTTTAACTTCCATGCAGCATAAGAAGTCACATTTATTGTGCCAAAGATAAAGACGACAAACAGGTTCCTGGGCAGAGGTCAAAACTTGGGCCTAGACTTGTGCTTCCCCAAAATTCAACTAGGCAAGGTTTATTAACCGGAGTATCCATTATACATCTAACTCCAATCTGTTTCTGCACAGCTCATCAGAACCTGCCTCTGATAGCAAGAGGTTAATGTTCCGCTGTTGGGCCGCTGATGGCAAAGCTGGTGCTCTGCTGGTGCTCTGCTCAGGGTTTTCTGGAAGGTACGCCGGTGGTGAAGCAGACGTTTAGACAAAATTTCACAAAAGTCCAGTCACGTTTCTCTGTTGCCCTTTAGCAAATCATTTTCAGTGAAATCATTTGATATTAGTAATGATACCCAGTAATGATTATTTCTTCTAATATAAAAGTCGGTGTGCATTTAAAATAGGTTTGAGGAGATTTGAATTGTGCATAGGATGATGATCTGGATGGACACGTGGAGGCATACAGAGTGCTGATCTTGTAAAACCAATAGAGCCATATATGCTAGCTATCGCCACCAGTGACTAGATACAATTTGGGTGGTGGACTATTCTCAGTACAACAGTGACACCAACATAGTTGTGTGTTAATGGATGCTTGAACATTTGTATCAGGTGCTTCGGCATTGCCCTGTTTTTTAAAACTGCACTATGGAGACCTCTCTAGTGTAAATGTGCAATTGCATTTAATGTGATCACTGTCATTAGATATAATCTAAAAAGATTGTTTACATTTTTTTTATTATATCCTCTACTGGATTTAAAACCTACATTAAGCCAGATCTGACTTTTAAATGATAGTTACAGGCTTTACTGGGCAATTCAGCTCGCTGCAGTATTATAGCACGCTACATTTTGGTGTGCTTCTTTTTCCTGAAAAGTATGTCAATCAAATAAGTATTCTGCCAGTGTGATTCTCAATCTGAATAGTAAGTCGAAGAATGTGACATCACCAACAGTTATCTTCCGTTAAATGCTTAAAAACAATTTCAGGCAACACCACAATGGAAATGTCATTACTCATTACTGTAACTGAAAGGGGTTTACACGGGTGCATTATGGGAAACGTAGTTCAGCAACAACATCTTACATAAGGAGACAAAACCTCCTCCAGCATAGCTAAGACAGAGGGAGGAGAGTAGAGTGAATGGGGTAGAAGAGCATGACGCCTTGAAAAGAACCACTTCCTGTCTCGCTCTTCATCTCGGAGCCCGCTATGTGTGTGTCTGTGTATGTGTGTGTTTAAATACAGTGTAGGCGTATCGAGTGGGTTGTGAAATGTAGGTGGGCTGAATTCGAAGCAATTTCACCTGTGGAGCCTCAAAATAACTGACGCAGCCCCAAGTAATTCAGCACCTTAAAACTTTGTAAATTGGCTTTTTCTTTTTTTTAGTGGTGTGCTGCAGCCTTCTTGGAAATGCCAAGGATGCCTCCTCTGTGGTCTGGAGTCAGTCCTGGCATTGTGATTATTGGTGAACTTGATGTGGAAAGGGAGATGAATGTATTTCAGAAATACCTAATTCTGCAAGTTTGTGAAAGTGAACTGCGCCCTCTAGCTGTCAGCCTTCAATGTCAATAGTACTTCTGTTATGGCTGTTATGTCTATATATATACACACACCCTTTTGCCATTTTTTCATTCATTTGTTGCATCAAATAAAGTTCAAAGAGAAGAAGTTTCTATGCCACAGGTGGATCCTGCAAACAGTTGGTGATTGCTCATGGTCTTAGCAAGGCTGCTGTCTCCAGCTTTGTGCATTCTGTCACCACAGTGTTAGTGTACATCCATAAAAGCTTCATAATGCTTAAATGTACTTCCTTAACTAGTACTTGGTCTTTAATTAAGGACTGTTTCCTTACATAACTACAGTACTACATCATGCAATCTGAGGGAGGGGCATTAGTTATCTGCATGTTCCAAAATAATAATCCTCTATATTAATAACAAGGGGAAAAAAAAGACAATAAAAAAAAAATCCAATAAAGTCAAACCTCTAAAGAGCCCATGGGAAAAAATAGCAGATTGTGATAAATCAAATCTCATTAAATATGGCACCCCTTAAAAGAATACTGGGATTGATTTAGCGTCGCAGTTTTGGATAACTGCACTGTCCACAACGCCGAGCTGCTGGCATTAATGCTGCGCTGAGTTCAGTGTTTCTCAACCGTGATCCTGGAGGCACCCTGCCCTGCACATTTTAGTGCTTTCCCCGCTCACAAACATACTGATTCAACTTATCAGCCCCTTCAAAGCTGCAGAGGGTGTGTTAAAGCAGGGACTCCACTGAAATGTGCAGGGCCGGGGTTGAGTTACACTGCTCTAGTCCATCTCAGTGATATATAGGCTGCCCCACTGGTGGAATAACGGCCCTACTCGACTTGGTGCAAGAGGAGCTGGCAGGACAAATACCCACTGGCACATTTTACCCTCCGTCCCACCATGCAGCTCCATGGTTCAGGTGGATTCCTGCAGACAGACAGACAGGTGATCGCTTATGATCTTAGCAAGGCTGGTGTCTCCACAGTGTTACCATGCATGTACATATGGCATACTTCCAACGGGCCAGTTTCTGATTGACGCCTGATTGCTGCGGCGCTGTCATTGTTGTGTCATTGTCAATGTTACACAGTGTTGTGGTAGAAGGTGGCAACCTGTGAGGAGGATAGATCTGCATGGAGACATGAGACTTAATCAGGCAGGTTTGAATGTCTAAAATTTTATTACTAAAATTTTCTCTTACTTTTTTCTCGATCTTTATGTTTGTGGTATGTGTCCAAGTATGTTTAGTGTGTGTTAAATCCTGTGAGTCTACATTTAAAATGCTGTAGCATTAATATAGCTTTGATTTGATTTCTACTGTCTATATGTGTGTTTGATTATTTGGCTGAAAGGCTGAAATATCTGTTTCGCTCCGACAGTGTCCAGCTTCACAAAGCTGAAGTTAGCTTCTTATTTGAATTCCAGTCACTGACTGCTACCGTCTACTGATAAGAGAATCACCACTGCGTTTACAAGCTGGGCATCTCAGCAGAGTGTAGGTTCCGGGACGAAGCTCTGGGCGTGGCTGTAAGAACAGGTCACTGTTGTTTAAAGGGGCTGCTTCAGATTAATTTAAGCATGTCTACCAAAGAATACCGTTTAAGAGCCCTTGTTGAAAAGTTGTACAACAAGCATTTAGATAAGTCCACCTGAATCACGTGACTTTATGGCTTAGAAGAACTTCCCCACCTGGTCCATATCACTATAGTTTGGTGTTTTCGTGAATTGCAGACTTTTCCATTAGGGTTTTTTTTTGCGTTGGTGGATGGAAAAATTTGTTCCTGCAAAATCATTAAAATCCATAGAGGTCATGTTTGGAATTTGTCAATTCCGAAACAAAGCTCAAGTTTGCTGTGCGCAATTCCTGTTCCACCTTAAACAGTGTCACACAGGCTACACACAGGTGGTCTAGCTTCCTAGCGTTTGGTTATGTCAGGTTAGCTTTAGCTCAAGTTTCACAAATTCTAAAACTGTTTTGTGTGAGCAGGGCTGTTTCAAATTTGCTTCACGTGTACAGGGTCCATTAATGTACTGTTAAGTGTTGTTTACCCCATTATGGCACCTGTGTTTCTTATTTGATTAAGCCAGATCTGAATAATAATATTTTTTCTTAATTCAATATATTCAATATATAATATATATTCAATAATATAAGATTTCTTAGTGACACAACCCTTGGCTCTCTCATCAGGAGACCACAAGTTTGATCCTTGGTGATGCTACAGCCAACTAGCCAGAGGCACAATCGGCTTTATGATTGACATAACAGAATTGGCAGTTAGAAATCTTCTCCGAGTGCACTCAAGTTGTCCAATAACATTGTGTTAGCAGCAGTTGGAAGAAAAACACAATGTCCCAGAGTAAGATGAGCTAGCTGTCACCCTCCAAGCAAATTAAAAGTCCACGTAAAACTGAAAAACAAAACACATTTTTACTCTAACGGGATGGATTTCTGAGTGAAACAGGATACCTGGGTGGGATTTGTTCCACTTTATAAGACTAGACGAGAAACCGGTGAGCAGGCTGTCCTTTAGCATCCCACATTAGCATTTTACATTTTTTACCCTCAAATCAATGCACTAAAGCAAATGCAAGAAGTGAAGTTAAGCTAAGATAAGCTTGTTTAACTGCCTAACATGTGAGGGAGAAATAAACTTTGTGTGTGTGTGTCTTCATTATGCAGCCTTACAACATTACAAACAGCACTAATGGTGCCAAATATTTAAGCTACATGCTCACTAGTATTTAAGCTACTAATTAAAATAATTAAAAAAGCTACTAACTGAAATAAATCCAGAATAGATGATGAAAAAGAAAAACAAGTATCTCCAAGTGACAACTTTACAGGAGAAGGTACATTTTTATCTTTTATTCCAAGCAATTTCCTGTTGGTCCATTTTGATACAGTGTAAAAGGCAGCCTCTGCATTCATAAATGCATAAAAGTAAAAATGAACAAAAGTAGAGACCAAAAAATATATATAGGATGAAAGTAAAACAAATCAAATCACTTTTATTGTCACGTCACATTTTCACAGGTGTGAAGGTGAGTTAAAAACTTAGGTGGGTGGTCCCGTACAGTACTTCAATTCTAAAAATATACATTAGTGTGAGGATGGATGGACAGACAGACTGTGGCGCGCGCTGAGCTAAAAGCAAAGCTAGGTTTATTAAACAGGCTGCTAGCACAACACAGCAGCGACCAGGAGGGCAAGGACTGAGTCGGAGTAAGGAGACGAGCAGAAGTCAGAACCAGGCAAAACAACCAGACCAGCAACAGTATCCAAAGTAGAAAGATAAAATGGAGTCAAACGAGAATAACAGCAGGGAGAAACCGCTTAGTGCACACAAGCAGCAATACTTCGCAACGGGTCAGTGGGAGAGAGGAGTAATTGTACACACAGACTGAATTAGCTACAGGTGAAATCGGTATTCTGGAGACTTGGACCTGAGAGACGGAACGGGATTGGGAGATGGTGGACATGTGACAGTGACGACCTTGAGTGGTGGGTTATGGGAAACGGAGTCCGGAAGACTGTAGATGAGAGGAGAGCCAGCAGGCGTGACAATTAGACAATAAATATATACATTACTAAGCATTAAGCATAATACAAATCTCTGTTTATCCTAATATACAGTTTTATATAACAGTAATATAAATATTAATAAAAACTATGATATATCCAGATGTACACGTTACCATATAGCACTATGGTAAGACTGGTAGATGAGAGATGCAGGGTATATACAGGGCATAGAATATTGATATATATGTATGTATATATATGTATGTATATAACCAGGTCCATTCACCGATGCCTCATCACTACTGGCTGTTCAGTAGCCTGATGACTCGGAGGCGGCTGGTTCTGGACTTTATACTTCGGAACCTCCTCCCAATCGGCAGCTGTGAGAACAGACAGTGGCTTGGGTGGGTGGAGTCCTTTAGAATCTTCCTGGTTTTCCTCAGGCAGCGGCTGGTGTATAAATCCAGGAGGTTTGGAAGCTGAACCCCGGTAATGCACTGAGCTGTCCGCACACCCTCTGCAAAGCTTTCCGCTCACTAGCAGTGCAGTTCCCATACCAGGTGGTGATGGAGCCAGTAAAAATGCTCTCCACAGTACATGTGTAGAATGTTCTGAGGATGCGGGGGTCCATGCCAAACCTCCTCAGCTGTCTGAGAAAGAAGAGGCGCTGTTGTGCCTTCTTCACTACCCGTGTGGTGTGTTCAGTCCATGTGAGTTCCTCTGTGATGTGAACACCGTGGAACTTAAAACTGCTGACCCTCTCTACAGCGGCCCCATTGATGGTGATGGGGGTGTGCACTCTCTCCTGCTTCCTGAAGTCCACTATCAGCTCCTTGCTCTTGGTGACATTGAGAGAAAGGTTATTCTCCCGGCACCAGTGTGTCAGAAAGGAGGTTATCTGTTGACACGCATGTAACGCAGGCGGGAGGTAATGATGGATCTCATTCGATCGGTCAGGTCAGGGACGTGAAAATTAAAAGGCGAAAAATGTCCATGACTGATTTCAGGTTCACATTGTTTAGAACAAGAGCTGGGGTCTTGCTGATATTTTCCCCAAATTGTTCTGCCCTGTATTTGTGCATTAACAACGCTTGGATTTGAAATTCAGAGTGCGTAATGCTCAAACCGCATGACCTATGTCCAACAGCCCTGTATGATCAGGTGTCAGGACACACATACACCCACCAACAAAGGATCCTTCCAAATGGCCGACAAACCAATACACTCCCTCGTCCACAGTGCAAGGTTTCAGTTGGTTTCCTCAGGTACTCTGTGTGTGTGTGTGTGTGTGTGTGTGTGTGTGTGTGTGTTATGTGATACCCCAGGTCTTGTTCCACAGAGAGACGGTCATTAAGGCCTTCAGCAGTGCAGTGGACGCCATGTAGTTAGCTTCAACCCCTTTTCTGGTGTTTTTCTCACTCCTCAGTCACCGAGACATGAAGCCACACACGTAATATACAAGAAGCCAAAAACTCACGAGATCCTCTGAAACGGAAGATGAAGATTTGGGCTCTTGTTCTCATTAGCATGCAGCTACAGGGTGAGTCGAGAGATTACTGATAAGTGCGTTTATTTGATGTTGTCTTGTGTTACTTTATTTATTATGGCAACTATATTAATTTAGCTTGCAGACTGAATGACTGTAAGTTGTTTGAAACTGCCACCTCAGTCATTTCTCACCATATGTCCTTTTATTTATTTATTTATTTGTTTGTAAACAGAGGCATAGCTCGAACTTACGGGCTTCCCCTTTGAATGAATGACATACAGTGCATTCATATATCTAAATTAAGAATGCGGCAGTGTCGTAGAAAATGAGTTGTGCTATAGTCACAGTGTGAGCTTAATTAAACAGTTGCCATATTTCATGATGATGTACATATAGAGCAGTGCACAGTGAAGCTATACATGTTTTTACATTAACCATTAAAGATATGATCATTCCCCTTCATTTAATGTGGCATTTTAAGTAGCATATGAATATGTAGGTCTTTTTTGTTTTTTTATAGCCGTGTCTCGTAACACACACAGACTCAAACATCCTCTCTGACCAACATTTAGAAATTTCCACTAGAGAAGAATGCATTTTCTATCTAATATTGTGACTGCAATTTAAAATGTGGTTATTTTCTATAAATGAAAGGCCTGTAATTTCGTAGTTTGAATGTTTAGACTGTACAGAGTGTAATTATTTTTTTCTGGATTGAATGCAGCCAGATTGCCAGTTCATTTATCACAAGAACAAAATTCATTACATAACTCAGATTACAAGCCATGCTTTTCAACCTTGTTTAGGCCGAAACTGCAAAACTCTTCTTGTAACCTAGAAATTCAAATTGAGATTATGGTATGAAACGATCAGTCTTCTCACTGCCCACCTCTGCTTTATTAACCTTATCTTACTTCTTAATGCCGTCTTCCTTTTTGATCAGTTCCTGCTGCTGATACACGGATGTGCATCGCCTGCTATGTGAACCAATTCCAGATTCACATTGATTCACATTTGAATTTGATATCGAACTTCTTATTGAAATGTTCAGTTCCAGCTTAAATAGTGCAGCTCTAGCTAAAACAATGCAGTCCTACACAGGTACATGTACAGGTGTCGGAACGTGAGTGCAACATCATTTACATAGAACAAGAAATACACAGTTAGTACACACTTTAATAAACAACTGTTTTATATTTAGAAGAGATATTTGTGTTGATTAATGTTTAAAGGTTCATCTCAGTAGAATGACAGGCGTCCCCAATTGAATACCATCAGTCACAGTGGGCTTTCCGTAACTTATCCTTCTCCCTAAAACTGTGTTTTGTCACGTCATGCTGCCAAAAGGGACCGCTCCACCATTCTGACAGAGTTCGTTCTTTATTGACACGTTTCTAAAACGCTTGATTGCATCTAAGGAATTGACAGATCTTAAAGAGACTGTTGTTCTTTTTTTTTCTTTAGGCTTGTCATACAAAATAAATGAAAAGGCAGTGAGTCTTAATCAAATCTAGTGAGACATCAAACAACTCTAATGATAAAACTTACTGACAGTCTTATACATTTCTTTTTCAGAATCTGAATAAAGCTTTATTGAGAAAGTTTGTTCTCACATACAAGGAATTTGTCTTTGAGAGTGACTACATTACACGCACACACAATACCTTACATACCTGTAAATGTTACACTATATGTAGCTGTATATGTATGTTACATTGCTGAGTGCAGCAGTCCGGATGCAGAGACAGATTAAGGCTTACAAGTACAAGTGCAGTACAAGAAGACACACCAGTCAGAACAAAGACACTCAGAACAGACGATCATCTACAAGGTCTGAGGCTTACACGCCTGTTCCTTTCTGTAGGTCAGGAGTCACGCAAAGCCCACTGGCAGATATAATGTTCCTCGACTGGCCACTGGAGCATTTAACCAGAGAGGTCTCAGTGATGGTACTGCCCTTAGCCTTCATCAGCTAACAGGACTAGTCACAGCTTTACTTACTTTGCCCCATACTTTTAAACTGGAAAACAGCATGTCTTGAGAGGCAGAGGCTTGTTGATCAGTAGTGGTAGTGTCATTGCACACCTTCCCACAATCAGATCTTATTTCAGTTTTCAGTTCAGTTCCACCTTAAACGGTGCAGCAATCACTGGTACCCATAAGACGTTCCTATGTAAAAAAAGAAGGTTCCAAACACGATAAACCCAGTAAACGATGTGGAAAGTTTTATTCCATTAAATGAACATGATTAGATCAAGTTTGAGCTTGATGCGTGATTTCTGCTTTATATGAACTGCTTCTGAATCCTTTCCCATCTGATTTTCTTCATTTGGATATGTTCCGTGTGATCAGGTAATCATGTACATCCACATGCTAGTCAAACGTACTTAGTGAGACTATAAACTTCATTGTTTTTCAAGTGCTGTAAAATGACTTTGCCACAAGTGCATATCATCCATAGCCACTGCGTTATGACATCACTAACATAACACTAGCTGGCATAGCTAAAATATTTGAAATCTTAAAACTTTAACGAAACTAAGAGTCTGTTCACATCTCTGGTTTAAAATCGAATCGCTGTGTGGGACGGAATATGCAAATTGCTATGTTACATTGCAACCTATTACCGGTTGTTTACAAGCTCAACCTCTAGTGTCTGCATTATGCTTTGCATTGTAGTGGCCATGTAGTTGATATTGATATTAAGCGTTTAATTTTGTCCAGCTCTCAGTCATGTGCATCCTCTATGATTATCTTGCATACAGACACTGATCATATGCCATACTGTATGGGTAGGAGTTTTAGTTGTACTGGGAAAAGGTCACTGGTTATACAGGGAGGGGCCATGTATTGTATTGACAGCGCTCATTAGTTGTACCGGAAGGGGTTTTGGTTGTACAGGTAAGGGTCATTGGTTGTCCAGGGTGGGGATTTGGTTTTTGAATGTGTCTTGGAGAGATGAACAGGTTTACTCTGCTATAACAAGTAAGGTACATGCATCTCAGAGCACTTCCATATTTATTGCAGAATAGAAATAGAGCTGTATGTGCCTGCAGTTTTGTAGAATTGTGTAAGTCATACTTCAGGATTGTTTTAGGTGCTTTCTATTTCCAAGAATAATGTTCAAAGTAACTGGTAAAGAAAGACAGGAGAAAGATGCAGTGTGTGACTAGAAGTTTAGATCAGATTAAATGAAATGAGATCATTATGTTGACCACAGCCTCATCTGTATGCACTGTATGAGACTCATACTTAATCAGCAATCAGGTTCTGTACCATCTAAGGTGAGGGCTGCTGTGTTATCCCCAGCCTCCAGCCTACCAAAAATTCTAACAGTTGACCCAATTACTCACTTCATCTCAAACTGATACATTTCAGAGCTGTCAATAAACAGCTTTCAACTGTTTAATAGTCAATAGCTGGTTGGTGTAGCTCAGCGGATAACACCGCTACCCACCAGGGAGCCACCACAACATGTGGGAGACTGGGGTTCAAATCTCGGTCTGGATGACTATGCTGTGCTACACCAATAAGAGTCCTTGGGCAAGACTCCTAGCAGTACGTTGGCCTACTTGTAATATGATTAACTTGTAAGTCGCTCTGGGTAAGAGCGTCAGCTAAATGCCATAAATGTAAAAACGTAAATGCAAAACATTCCTCAAAGAAATATTTGTCAGGAAACGTCAATTAAAGTTGATGCCACCCAGCATAACACACGGTGCAACTCTACCACCAATGAACCAAGAAAATCATAGACATATCTGTGCACCATCTTTAAAATTATATATTTCCCCATAACTTTCCCAGCTTTTGATGACCGATTGTGGAGTGTGCTGTTAGTTAGCCTTGCTGAGAAGATGCTGTCTAGAGCCGCTCTGTGACTCTCTGAAGTCACTTGTCTGCTAAAACAGCTTCAAACGTTCCCCTTTCTTAAAGAAGACTGTATATAGAACCTGCACCCCTTAACGGTGGCCTTAGCCTAGACTACTTCTCCTTTTCTTGTCTTTCTTAAAATCCAGATTTGTGTATTTATAAACATGTTTCCTATTATTTGGTCTCTAGTCATTCTTTTACATCTGCGTTCAGCAGAGAACCACACAGTGGGGGAAGAGACGGGAGATGGGGACAATAGCCTGGAAGATGTAAACTTCTTTCATGAATACTACTTGATTTAAGTCAGAAATCTGAAACATCATTTCGCCTTATGAATAGGAAACGCCACCACCACTCACACAGCCCTAAATACAAAGATTCATCAAAACTTCAGTTCAACCTTATTGTCATTATGCCAATACAGGGTTGTTCAGTATAACGAAACACAGTCAGGCTGCTTCTGTGCAAACAGTCTAGATATATAAAGTGTACAGTGCAGGTGGGAGAATAGCAGCTTGATGTTCAGGTAACAGTTAAATTGCTGTGTTCAGTATAGATAAATAAATCTAGATAAATAAATAAATAAATACACAGCTGGATGTTTAAGTATACACGGTATACTGTATATACATGTTCAAGTAACTTTTCACTCTACTAACAAAGAAGCTGTATGGAAAGATTTGTGTTTGAGAGGCACACATGCATACAGCACAAACTGGGGTGTGTACAGCTCACAGTTTCTTATTCAGCCAATTTAAGAACTTCAGGTATTTTATTTTTCTTGCTGGACCTGAGCTCTGCTCAGTTCTCCTGAAGATATCTAAATCCTAATAATAATAATAATAATAATAAAAAGAGAGAATGAAAAGAGAGCCAAGTCTTGTGAGTAAATCAGTACCTATAGTGGGTCATGACTCACTGACATTTTATTAATTGGCATTCTATGACTTTTGAATTGCGAACCAACATTTCTCACAAGCACTGTTTCTCACTAGTGTTGTATCCGATTCGGTTTGCCCTCTAATTCGTGCTCCCTTTTACGAATCCGATCACTGGTATGCTCATTCTTTGAGCAGAAACCAATGGCAAGCCATACTGAGCTAAAGGAAGCAAATACAGTCCAAAAGATTGCCCATCCGTGAGGATTCACCAAAATATGCCTCTCTCCAATATGCCATGCAAATCATAGAAAAATCCAAGATTCTTTTCATTATTTTTCTTCATCCTTGTATTATCCGTTTTTCTACAGCTGTGCTATGTGCCCAGGGCCGCTACGCTCAGAAGTTGCTGAACGATCTGATGGAGAACTATTCCAAGGCTCTGCGGCCTGTAGAGGACACCGACAAAGCTCTCAATGTCACACTGCAGATCACACTGTCACAGATCAAAGATATGGTGAGTGTAGACACACAGAGGCACACAGACCAAAGGTGATAACCGCAGACAGCTGACCTGGTAAGAAAAGCATGTCTTCTAACATAAGACTTAAGCATTTCCTCTGATACTGAGGTCAAGGATAAGGCATATACCACCCACACTATCCGTCTGGCCTTCTTATGGTGGCTGTATTGTGTGTGAATGTGTGGTGTGTGTGTGTGTGTGGTGTAAGGGCCATGACTCTGTGGCTATACTGCAGAAACCACATAACTTAAGCAAAGGGCAATGCCCGGTTCCTGTATGCATACAGTAGCCTTCAAGTTGTAATATTATCACTACAGAGCCCGCAGGCTAAGTGATTGAATCATTGGCTGTAAATTAAAAGCAATTTAAATTAAATTTAATATTCCCCCTGAGTTTTGGATAACTCCACCCCTAGTTCAACTTTTAAAACATGCTTAAAAATGAAGGGAACACTTTGGACAGTTCGATAGGGAAAGAAGGTGACTGTGACACCCTAAACCGACTTCACAATGGAAGTGGTAATGTTAGGGAAAGTCTGTAATGAACTAACATTAAAAATACAAGGATAAGGTCGAAGGTCTTCTGCTGTACTAAGGATAAGTGAATGTCCTGCTAAATTAATGAATGTGCATTGCCAACCAGCCATAACTCTTCAGTACTCCACCGATTTTCCCAAAATTAATTTGTTTAAATGTACAATGTACATGACAATGTAAACTCACCAGACCAAAAATGAGTCATCTTATTGTTTAAGGTGGTGGTAACTTTAGTGCTCCTGCAGATGGCACTGCACAAAGATAATGAAGCTATAAATATCAGCAGGGTGTACCAGATCATTCACAGATTTAGATAAGGTGGTACACTGCAGTGAATGTCTCGTGTGATGTCTGGAAAAGGGGTCAAAAAATAGATGTTAATGATTGCCAAATAGGAGTGAATGCATTTAGGCCATAGTGAGAAGGACGCTTACGGTCATACGGGTCTACCAGCGGTGGCTAAAATCCCAGTCTACAGGGAATGCTCACCAGCATCCACCAAATCTGGCCCTGCATTATTTCTTTGATGCCAGAGTGTCTGAACATTTATGTGGCCTACATCCGGAAAAGTCCAAGTCGGATCTTAAACGTTATTCATGCTTATGGAGGTATTACACACTGTGAGGTATGTTTGAGTCACAGGTAAACTTATTTGTCTGGTAAACCTATTTGTAATGCACCTCACCTGAACAATTTCCTTAGTTCTTCCTTATTTCCAATTATTAAAGAGCAGCCAAGAGCAATCTAGATAGTTAGTTATTATTTTATTTATTTTTTATCACTCCATACATACATACATGCATACATACATACATACATACATACATACATACATACATACAGAAGCAAACTGAGAACTCCGAAGTGCATTGTGAGCTTTTTGCACCATATGATCTAATATGGATTTTTGCTGAAGCTCTACAAACAGCGCGATGCAAATGTCTAAGTGATATACGGCTGAACTGAATCAAGGGTCATGTGAATTATGTTAGTAACTGGGCAACAGAAGTAGTGAGTGAGTTCAAAGTGGAATATTTATATATGTAAACTATATATAGGGTTAAAGGGACTTGATATTTTTGATGTGACGGCATAGCTCCATGAGTGCCATTTTATATTTGGACGTCTTCCCTTAGCATTAAGCTAAAAACATGCAAACCTTCTATGAACAGCCTTGTCTGAACATTCGACTGGCAGTGTACATACTTTATTCATTTGGTTAGTTTTAAAGCATGACTAGCCTGAAACATTGTTTAGCCTCACAGTTTGAGAATATTGGTAGCAGGTAAACCAACTTTTGCCTGACCTTTCGAAATATAGGATATATGATGATGTGGTATTTGCCAAGGGGGTCTAGAAAAGTAAAAGTGTTGTGCGACCATGCACCTGTGTAGAATATACCTGGCAGAATTATGATGGGCAAGGTAAACAGAATGTCTCCGATCATGAAAGAAAGAAATTCGAAAGGACATGCCCTAAAGTAACTTATTGGCTTTATTTAATTTTTTTTGACAAATATTGGCAAAAACACCTGCCAGTGTAAAATTCACTAGTTCATAAATTTCTTTTAGATAAAATCTGTATCTACAAAATGAACAAAAGATTGTTACACAGATAACAGTGTGTGATATTATTTGTTTTCCTGAATTTTGCTGACCTATTTAACTCTTGTTAAGTACATTTCCGCTATGAGTTTCCGCTCTGCTCAAATTCGATCAAATATTAATTTACTGACTCGACCAAAGACTTTCCATCAACCGGATTTGGTTTCTTAAAGACACTGATTACTATCTAATGGCCTCAGGCCAAAAGTAGTCCTTTCTCTGAATCACAATGGCAGGCTAAATTTCACAAGAAGTGCCATGACGGCCCTGAAATTATCTGAATGACCGTTAAAAGGAATTTTCTCATTATCCCTCTTTACTATATATAAAACTAAGAAAAATGGCAGCAAAGTTTTTTTTTAAATGAATCTTAACTTGGAATAAAGGTTGATAGAAGATTTGTTTTCTAAGCAGTTCTGGACATATTCTCTTGATCTATCTATCATGAATATTCACAAAACTGAACCCAAATGGTGAACGTTTTTTTGCATAACAAAATATATTAGAGGTGGGTGATATGTTAAAAATATTGGGTAAAACCATGGTATTTATTTTTAAGACATCGTATCAGTTGGGCTTGTTAAGAATAAGCCTGTAGAGGTCTTTGTCTGTCCATATTGATGGCTTGGTGGCCTCTCCAGGGTGTTTCCTACCTTCCACCCAGTAAGCTCTGGGATAGGCTCCAGCACTCACTGTGACCCAAATCACTGCATCTATACAGCAGTTTAGAAGATGACTGAGTGAATGAGGAAAAACAAAACACCCAAGACTTTTAAATATGATTACAAGTTATTTGAATTATTCCTAAAATTCCAAAATCCGTGCAGCTGGTTTCCCACTATCAGACTGATGTGTCAATGTATCAGTATGTAACATGTAACAATGTATCTTTGTATTTCTTTTCTTTTTACGGATAGGACGAGAGAAACCAGGTGCTGACCACATACTTATGGGTGCGACAGATCTGGCATGATGCTTATTTGCGATGGGATAAGGAGGAGTATGATGGCCTGGAGGTCATACGAATCCCAAGTGACCTCGTCTGGAGGCCCGACATTGTCCTTTACAACAAGTAAGACCCCTTATCCTCCTGACCTACAGTACCAGTACATTTCTCAATCCGTCAACTTCCGGTGGAATATCACTGCTGATAACAAACCCTCATTTTTTCATGTTATAGTGATATTCCTCAGAAACCTCACAGTACATGCATCCGCAGGAAGGAAACACTGCATGTAGCTTAGAGTGTTCTTTAATAGGTTTTATTCCTTTCTAGCAAAGACACATGCTTTTATGTGTGATGTAATGCTTTTTTATTAAAAAAACAAAAAGCAAAACAGAGTGGCAGCATACAAGCGGAATCATTCAACAACCAGACAGCATTCTGAGAGGACATGGCTCTATTTAAGGTCTAACTGAACTATTAGTCTAGTTTAGCCCTTCCTTGCTGGGACATGCGTGCTAATTTGACCCTTTGATTGGAGCATATCATAAAATTAGAAATACATTTCTATACAATTACAAAGCTAGACTAGAAAATGACTGCAGGGCTGAAGGCTGCACTCTTCCCTTCCAAACGCAGCAACAGTGTTCAATGCTAACTGTTAGCCAGCTGTGCCTTTAGCATCCTGAAAGCTAGTTCTTCATTACCTGCTTTTTGAATGAGCTCTCTCTCTCTCTCTCTCTCTTTCAGTGCGGATGAAGAAGACTCCTCTGGGCCACCTGACACTAACGTAGTGTTACGGTATACGGGTGAGATCACGTGGGATGCTCCTGCCATTACCAAGAGCTCATGTGTGGTGGATGTCTCTTACTTCCCCTTTGACAGCCAGCAGTGCAACCTCACCTTTGGCTCCTGGACCTACAATGGCAACCAGGTAAAACATACACCTGAGAAAATATACAAACAAAACGTACACAAATGCACCAAGATCCTGTCCAGGCGAACACACATATAGCACCTTAGAATACATACTGTAGAATAACTGTTTTTGAGTCTAATTTAAGACTACTTTACTATGGCCGGGGACATTTTGACCATGATCATTCGCATCTCTGATCATATCGAAAGAGATTCATGATATAGTGTAGCCTATTTCTGCTGGCCCCCTAGTGGAGTGATTGTTTTTAGTTTTTTTTTTATTAATAGGATGAACAAGCGCTGCATGAACAACAACACAGAACTTTGCTCCAGGTGAATAACACTGTCAGCACTGTACTGGTTATACCTGTTTTTGTTTTTTTGTTTTTTTTTAATCCTGATGCTTATTTGAGAGAGTTTTAGGAAATTAAAAGCATATATTTTCAGTGATGAAGCATCAAAATACTCACATAGTATATACAACCAGTCAAAAGTTTGGACACACCTTCTCATTTTTTTTTCTTTATTTCTGTTGTTTTCTACATTGTATATTAAGATGGAAGGCATCAGAACTATGAAGGAACATATATGGAATTGTGTAGGACATATGAAAGTGTTAAGCCACCCAGAATATGCTTCATACTTTAGATTAGCAGCTGCTACTTTGATGGCAACTTTGCAGAAGTACAGTAGATGGGCATGCACGTTTCCATCAAATTACGTCTTAATGGGTAAAAAAAATCGTGAGAAAATCCATTGTATGTGGAAAATGTACATGGGATCAAAAAGCTGTATATAAGAACATCATTCCCGATCAGATTGAACATTTTGGAGTTGAAACTGTGTCGATATCTTGAAAACTGAGGGACTAGTTAGTGGACAAAAACGTGCGTACCATGAAGATGAAGACAAAGATGTAGGATATATGGATAATAATATACAGTATTAATAATGAAGACAAAACATTGAGTGAGACGGTGTGTCCAAACTTACTGGTACTATACATCTATATATTTACATACTGTGTGCCACTAACACTGTTCTGGATGTGTAATGGCTATTACATTTTATGATAAACTAGCTAGTGTGAGCTACTCTACTGCTAAATACGTGTATCTAACACAAACCGATACAGTACATAAGTAATGTACAGAAACTAATGAAAACATTAGTAATGTAACAGGATGAGCTTTAGTGATGTTTATACAACTAACAGTAGCTTCTCATGACAAATCCTCAAAGAAGTTTAGCTTGTCTGTTACCATTTACTACAGCTGCTTGTTCCTGATCACAGCATCTTCTTTAAATTTCCATTCCAGCTTAAATGGTGCAACAGTTACATTCTTGCATAAGAAGCTAACTTCAGCTTTGGCAGTTTACTCACCAACAGACTAAATGTTCTTTGGCCATCAAATCACATAGGTACGACACTGAGTGGCTTCCCTTAAGAGGTCTAGGATGGATAACACTTTGAAAATTTTACCAAAAATAAAATTTTCCAGTAGGTAAAATACAAAGAAAACCATACTTTTTGAATTCACTTTCACCTGAACTTAAACAAAACTGGTAACAAGAAGGATTGCTTTTCATTATTGACTTCTTTCTTTTTGTAAACATGGAGTTACTCTAAGAGATTCCTGCAACCCTTTCAAAAAACAGACAGGGGGGACCTATGCCTAGAAGCATTGTGAAAGACATCATATATAACAGTCAGCTGTCAGGTTTGGGTAAAAAAGAAGCATTAATTTAAGGTCTATTCCTTTAACCATCCAAAAGATGTGTCGAGACGACTTAACGATCCAACAGCATTCCTCAGCAAATAAGTACTAATGATATTTACCATCTACATTGCATAAAGACATCAACTTCCAGGAAATCTTTGGGCATAAGGGGCAAAACCAAAAACCACAACTGAGTAACCATGACCTTTGATCTCCTTAGATAGCACTGCATTAAAAACCAGCATATGTCTGTGGTGGATATGAAGTCAACATTTATTTATATAGCGCTTTTTACAACAGATGTCACAAAGCAGGTTTACAAAGAATCTGGTGTCCGAGCCCCAATGAGCAAGCCAAGGGCCACAGAGGCAGAGAAAAACTCCCTCAGTTGAAAAGAAGGAAACCTCGAGAGGAACCAAGACTCAAAAGGGGAACCCAACCTCCTTGAGTCAACACCAGATAACAAGACAGCAAAAGAGAGGAGCGTATAGTGTTTGTAGGGTAGAATAATAAATGTCTGATTAGTCTGTAGTTAAGTAGCTGGGTCATCGGATGGGTCAGCAGGATGCAGGCCAAACTTCCACAGTGCAGGACAGTCAAGAGCTGGTGGATAAAGGCATCAGTGGCTCCCAGTCAGAGCAGATGTAGCAACTGCATCCGGCCACACAGGATGGGCAGCAGTTCAGCTCAGACAAACAGAACAGACAGACAGACAGTTAGCTCTGACAGAAGACCTGAACACACTACATGGTGTTAACAGAGTGCAGCAGGGACTCCGGCAGGCCTGGCTATTACAGCATAACTAAAAGAGAAAGCCTGAAGGTCACAAAGATGTAAGGGCTCCCTGAGAAGTCAGCGCCCCTCTGCTCCACAGTCAACAAAGCTGAGTGAACACGAAGAGCAGCGGACCACTGTGGACCCCTAGATCTGCACCTTTTATCCAGCAAAAAAAAAATTACCAAAATCTCGACTAAACAGAAACAAGGACTTAAAGATTGAGGGTGTGTCTGAGTCCCGAACGCCGACTGGTAGGTTAAATTCAAAGCTGGGGGGCCTTGTATGAAAAGGCTCTGCCCCTGATGTAACTTTGTTAATGCTAGGCACTAATAAAGAGCCGGCACTTTGAGACCTAAGGTCTTTATCACCATCCAGATTGTTACTAGTACAAGGTTTAAAAGAGGCTACAGCATGGTGGAGCAACATATGCTGTCGTCTAGTTGATGTCTTATGTCATCATGACAATAACAACAGCATAAAATGCATTCTGCACATGGTTTTCAGAGCATAGCTACATAATGAGGGAGTGTGTGTGTGAGACTGACATGCCTGCAGAACAGAACTATCAAAACTACTCAGAATACAACAAGGAAGGAGGCTGCAGAGCTAAAGACATAAGCATGGCAAAACTATTGATGTTGTTGTGTAGTTACAAGAAGGTGGTGTAAACCCAGCGTTAAACATGCTCCAACATCTGGATAAGATTGTTATGGTACAAATTGTATTGTAACTCCACAGGTGGACATCACTATGGGTGGGATGGAGGGTGGTGATCTTTCGGACTTCGTGGAGAATGTGGAATGGGAGTGTCACGGCATGCCGGCCGTGAAGAACGTGATCATGTATGGTTGCTGCTCGGACCCTTACCCAGACATTACCTACACGGTGCTGCTAAAACGGCGCTCCACTTTCTACATCTACAACTTGCTGCTTCCATGCTTCCTCATCTCATTCCTGGCTCCGCTGGGCTTCTACCTACCTGCAGACTCTGGAGAAAAGGTTTCCCTGGGGGTCACCGTCCTGCTGGCCCTCACCGTCTTCCAGATGATGGTAGCTGAGAGCATGCCACCGTCTGAGAGCGTGCCGCTCATTGGTGAGTTTGGGGTGGAGCTATCTGTCACAGGGTACACCTACCCAACCCCACCCCCAGATTTAGATCAAATTAGACACATGGCAAAAAAAAAAGAAATGTACAATATAAATATATATAATAGAATAGAATATATGCAGAGATAATATGCATGGACATGCACAGTAAGCATATTACATACTCAAGTAGACCTACCCTCATACATATACAGTATGTACATATATACATGCCCACGTGCACACAGTTAGGAGAAGGAAGTGAATAAATAAATGTAAAAAACATTTTAATAAATAAATTGAAGAATTAAAAAAAAAAGAAAAGGAAGCAGGTTACAGGGTTACATTATTAGCTTCCATATTTTGTACAAATGTCAGGAAAGATTGCAATATCTTTATAAATGTCTGTGTAGACCCTAAACCTTCTCAGGTTTGAACTATTCCATAGGCTAACATTCCTTAAATTGCTTTTTTAGACAAATTCTTTAGCTAGCTTAAGTTGGGTGGGACTGGACTTAATGTAAGTTAATGTAAAAACAAAAACTGTTGAAACCATGTTGACATAGTTTAGTAAAAAATAGTAAATGTGTATGTAAGGTGCCCTATTTACAGATACACCATACATGCTTGTCAGAATCAACAAACTTAGTTTGACACACGCAGAGCCAAAAACAAAACGTCTCTTATTGACAATAAGGCTCAACAGCAACAACAAGGTGAACATAACCAAGGGACAAGGCAGAGTCAAAACCAGGAGGACAGGCAGAAGTCAAAACCAGAGGAGCAAACAGACCAGCAAACAAAGAAAAGGGGGAAATCCGAAATATGCAAAGAAGAGTAGAAAACCAGAGATAGCAAAAGATAACAGCAGAAGAAACGCTCAGTATGCTAAACAGAGGAAACAACAAGGTGTATATATATGTGTTTGGTATGTGCAGACTGTGATAAACTCAAATTCCATCATCCCAATTGTAATACATCAGCAAAGACATGTTTTCTGCTTCTTTCTTTTATTTTTTTCTTTTGGATCTGCAAGGCTAATGTGGCTACAGAAGCTTCTCCAGTAACTTTTTCAGTGATCTTAAATATGCTTATGTATGTGGTTGCTGACACTGGATAGCATGCTGTTATTAATAGTAGAGATGTCCTTTGCATAGCTTTTGCAATTGACAAAAGGTAAGTAGGGAGGAAGATGAAAGGCTTGCTGCTGATTTCCTAAAGCTAACTTTGGTGCAAACCATCATTACAATTGCTTTGTCAGGGACGAAAAACTGGTCTTCATGCATGCAGAGGTTTTTTGACGAATTTACAGTCAAGCACAACAGCAAAATCCAGGCAATCATAACAAAAGGGGTAATGCAGGATCATAGACGGAGAGACAGGCAGAGGTCAGCCAGACGCATCAAAGACAATCAGCCAAACGCATCAAAAAGGGGATGAGTGAAAGAGAGTGAGTCAAAGAAAAAGGAGGTCAGAATGGCAGCTGGAACAAATCAGTACTCAGGCGAGTTAGAATGCAAGTGGTTGGCTGACTGGGGACATGTGAGTATGATGTCACTGGATAGTGCACTCTAGGAACTGGAGTCCGGGAGATTGGCAGTGTCAAGGGAGCTTCGGATGTATGACATGCTGTTACAATGCTAAACAGTTGCAAGCAGAGTCAGGGAAACCTCATCATCCCTTTTCATGCTTCTCAACTCTTCCCAAAGCTGAAGTCACCTTTTGTTCAGTCAGCCCAGCTTCTCTTTTAAACCTTCCCCACTTCCTAGTGGACAATGATGAAATTTTCGCTGGTTGAACAGAAAGTGTATTGGATTCAATTCATGTACTGTGCCTTTAAAGTAAAACTTTCCAGAAATGAATTAACCGTGAGAAACTGTGTCAAAATGCTCATTCACAGGACCCAGTGTTTGTTTAAAAACACCACATGTTGAAATGTTGGTGAAGCCAAATTTGATTGGAGCCCATACCGTTGTTTTAATTTGACTTGTTCATACATAGTTATGGGATGCTTACGGATATGGTATTGTGTTGTTCTTGCAGGGAAGTACTACATAGCGACGATGACGATGATCACAGCCTCCACCTCTTTGACAATCTTTATCATGAACATTCACTTTTGCGGTGCTGAGGCCAAACCGGTGCCTCACTGGGCCAAAGTCCTGATCATCGACTACATGTCCAAGATCTTTTTTGTGTATGAGGTAGGGGAGAACTGCACTACCCCTGAAAGCGAGCATGGCCCGATCTTCACTGAGGACCCTTTGGCCAGCTTAGAGAGAGATGGCTACTTTGACAGTGGTTTCTATGGTGACATCGGGCATGATGATGGGCCCCATGATCAGTATAACAGGTACAACGATTGTAGCAGAGATTGTCGGCATGTCAACAATCACCATGGAAATGGGTACCAACAAAGTAGCCCACATGGGCACCACGCAAGGGCGTGCACACCGCCACAGTTTTCGTCAAGACAAAAACCCCACCGGCCCAAGTACATACACCACATTGGGCGAGATGGAAATGCTGTACACCCCATACACCGGAGTGAGGAGAAACTGAGACAAAGCGATCTCTCCATTCCAGAAAAACTCAATGTGTATTCTTATGACCACGACAACGGCTACCCCAGTGGCAACAGCTATCACAACGACGACAGCTACAGCAAACCATATGCAATGGAAGACTATGGTAAAGGAGTGGACGCAGCTAGGTACACATGCGTTTGTGGGCAGCATCAAAAAGTGGTGCGCAACATCGAGTATATCGCCAACTGCTTCAGGGAGCAAAGGTCGCACCAGGCCAAAGGGGCAGAGTGGAAGAAGATAGCCAAGGTAATGGACAGGTTCTTCATGTGGGTCTTCTTTATCATGGTCTTCCTGATGAGCATTCTTGTCATGGCCAAGGCATCCTGAGACCATCTGACATCGGAAGTTATTTCCCTTTCCCATTGTCTGACATTGTAGTTGCCCTTTGTGTAGGTTATCTGTTGTTGCTGGGGTTGGACACCATTTGCATTTGAACTGGTACTTTTATCAGTATACTCTGTAATAAGAGAAAAGGGAAATTTCCGTCGTAAAAAAAATAAATACATTTGATGCAGCAAGTGGCTCAGACTCTTGCTAGTAAAAATGCTTACCAGTGGTAACGTCAGCCAATGCAGCCTACAACAGCTTGTCCACCTAGCCAATGAATTACCTGAAGATGTCAATGAAGTTCTCGATGCCTCACTCTACAGCCTTGACTATACTACTGCTAATGGTGCTGTGAGAATATGGTACACCCTTCAGCTTTCAGATGCATTTTATAGTTTGACCAGGTGTTCCCTCAGGTTAGAAGTGTTGCCATGGCCAGTTATGCATTTCACATCACAAATATAGCTGAGCACATTGTCTGCATCAAGATTTGAAAAGTCTAACTACTCCTGAGATACGTGTTGACTACGTGTTGGGTTTGTACTGAAATTTGGACTGATTTAACATGAATAGTACCAATGTAAATGGGTCAGTACCCTTAAATGTACAGTTTGGTGTCTAACCCTAATTGGTGCACGGATTACCCCCGAGCCCAAGCCTATCCATCACTGGAAAAGGACCACCACTGTAGTCCATAATTGGGTACCTACAAAGTGCACTACAGCAACACATGTAATTGTATTTGACAGTGTTGCTTCTGATACACTCATACCAGTGCAATACAAACTGAAATGCCATGCTGTGAATGGTCTCCCACTAAACAAATGACTTGGTCAGTGGTGGTACTACTGTTGTCCTTTTCTGTCGATGGGTAGTTAATAAAGAGCGACAGTCAGCTTGTACGCTTGTAAGTTGGAGCACTCAAAACAGAGGCTTTCATGCAATGTAAATGGTACAAGTGTTGAATAATAATCAATTAAAACCTAAAATCAAACAGTTTGTTGTAGTATGTGATCACATGACCATCATACATATGAGCTTGCTGGACAGCCTATTATACAAACCATGGTCATTCAGTCAGGTCAAAAGAGCATTTGTGAGGTCAGGCATTGATTTTCGTGTGTGTGGGAGACGCTAGCTTGCAGTCCATGTTCCAAATCATCCCCAAGGTGTTCAGTGGGGTTGAGTTTACGTCTCTTCCACACCATACTCCTCAACTGTTCTACATGATCCTCCTCCTCCAAAATTTACTGCTGAAAGCATGCGTTCTGGTAGCATAATCCTAACATCGGCTAAACTCATTTGTTCTTCACTATGGACTGCCAGGTAGTGAAGTGTGATTCATCACTCCTGAGAACAGTTTCCACTGCTCCAGAGTCCAGGGCCAGCATTCTTTACAACACTCTAAAGGTGCTAAAGCTTATCCCGGCGGTGATTGCACGGAAGGCAGGAATCCAGCCAGGGAATTGAACACTGTTGTACCAGTGCAGCTGGCATTATCCACCTGGACGAAAGTTCTCTGCTGTTACATGTTTTATAAACAGAACGCTTAGCATGCATGTTTATGTGTATAAACAGGATGTGAGTGTTCCTTTTTGGACACTAAAGAAAAAGGATTATACTTTAATGTGTGTGTGTGTGTGTGTGTGTGTGTGTGTGTGTGTGTGTGTGTGTGTGTGTGTGCTTCAGGTTTATTATGTATTATTGATGCGCGTCCATGCTAGCCACAGATTGTCTTACTTCTCACACATGTGGAAACATGCCGTCACTTTAACTATTAAAGGCAGTATTTTAACAATTAAAGACACACAGTGTTTTTGAATGGAAGAAAAAAAGAAAGGAAGGATAGAAGAAACAGCGAGACACAGAAGTAATTTGTTGTAAAGAGAAGTAAAATAGCTTACATTTAATTCCGTCCCTGTGACACTATGTTGTTGTCACTACCAATGAGCCACAGGCATACATTTACATGAGTAGCAACATGAGGGATCCTATGAAGACATTCTCTTTCACTATGATACCTAGTGGGACTACCCAGCCAGCATTACCATTAACACACACACACACACACACACACACACGCACGCTGTAACGCCCAGTAGGTGCAGGAGTATACTGCCTCTTTAAGAGCCCCGTGAGCTGTGTGCGCAGGCGTGGAGGTAGCGCGCGGGAAGAACGGAGCATGTGATGTGTTGAACGGTAGAGTCTACTGGACCTAGCTGTTAGTTTTGGCCATTCATCGTTTTCTGTAAGTAACGCTACACGTCTCTTAGAGGCTACTTTGGGACTCTAAGAGACGTGTATATGCCTCATCGCTGAATAAACGAGCAAGTGTAACACCGCCAGTGTGTGTACGAGTGTCTGCTTCGTGCTTCACCTGCCTCTAAAGCTCACCGTCCGGACTGGAGCTGGAAATTCTACCCTCTCTGGCTTCAAACCGTTACAACGCACACACACACACACACACACACCACTGGTCTGGTCCTACTACAGGTAGTTCAGAGGTAACTGTTTAAACACAGAACATTTTATTGCGCGCGCACCCACACCTTGTACCTTCTACTGTACATACTGTACCTTGTCTGTAAACTTTTTCCATGCTACATTTGTTAGTCATCTCGTAGTCCTTCATCAGTGCCGAGTTTTTGACCACCGCTCCACTGCGGTGTAACTGTCTGGTTGTTGAACTACTTTCCACCCAGCAGTGACAGCGAAACAGCTCCCCCAACAACTGATGCACTTGTACCAGAAAAACTATGCTACTACTATGTTGGTTGAGGATGACTCATTATCCAAATAATATGTGGTCAGTTGTCGTCAAATTGGTGTAATTTTGTGTTGTGGTAGTTACAACCTCTTCCATAATTATATCCCAGCTACATAACCAGGCAATAATGTAGAGGGTGAAATATCCACTCTCCTTGCAGATGTTCGCCGAGGAACATTTTTAAATTTCCAAACAAGTGAATTATCAGCTGATGCAATCTATGGCAAAGTGGTGAGCCTTGACCCCTCTTTGCCTACTAGATCTTTCCTTTCTCTATATTTTTCCCAAGCATGATACATAGCCTGTTTAAAATGTTATTTAAATTTTAAAAAATTTATAAAAAAAAACAATGAAGTAGAAATAATAGAATTTGACATGTAATTTTACTAAATTTAATGTTGTGATTGTACTGCTTTCATTTTATATATAAGTCATTGCTTTTGTGTTTTTTGTTTTTCATATTTCCAAAAGTTTAAAATCGCTTTAGCTGTTTCTTTTCAGTGACTGCATTCCCCTCGGACCGCAATAGGAGCCCCTTGTTCAACCTATCCAATGTTCAACCCAAAGTTACACTGTTGCTTTCCACTGGTCCAACAGTCAGTGTAAAAGTGGGCTGATAAAATGAGTATCAACAAATACGCTACTATTAGTAATAATATATTTACAAAGTACACCTGATAAAGTGCAACAAAAGCACGTGGTAAACGGCAAATCTTTTTCAGAAAGCACAGAATAGATGGGCGTATTTTGCCACCTCAGCAACACAAAAGGCCAAAATGGCTTAATGCTATCATCTGTGGGTGGATTCTGAGGGGACTTCCAGAAATACATCTTGCTGAAAATGAGAAGTCCAGATTTTTTTTACTTCACATACACCGCACTCTAGGGAACTGTTATATACGTAAATGTATATGTGTAAGCTCTAACATGACTACTGCATTAAGTTGAGTGGAAAACACTTTGCAAAAGTCTCTCTATAGTTTCTCTCCCTCAAACCTTGTAGCATGCTCTAATGTCTTGGAACATACGGCCAGGTAAGTTATTCTTGCGCAGTCTTCCCAGCCCACAATTAAACCCTATTAATTCACTGTTAGAGACGCTTCAGAGAGGTTGCCTCTGTACCTATAGATGTCTTCTATGTAATTACGCCAGGGACTTTTGGTATGCTGGATGTGAGCTCCATTCTCAAAATGTCTCTGGTGATTGAGTTGATAGTGGATATACCCGTGCTGAGCTAATCTGTTGTAGGCACTCCAAGAATCATTAATTACATGAGATCCAGGTCTAACATACTTCCCTACAATTGGCAATAAACACCTCCTACATCGATTTTTCCCAAGTTCGCTTCATCTCCAGCATGCCAAAAACCCATGATACTCTTTGCCGGGTCTGTCCTCGCCTACCTTGTCCATACTAAAGAAGAAAAAAAAAGTAAATGAGACAGCAGAATTAATTGAATTATGTATGAATGTATGTATTATGCACACTTTGTTAAAGAAAACATAGAATTAAACTATTTTTTTACCTTTTTTTGTTTCTGAATTTGCAGGAAATTCTGTTACTTAATACTGTAAACTATTCACACAGCAGGCTGTATTACAAGTGGCTAGTTTTCCTAAGCATTCAGTAAAAAATAGAAATAATCACAGCTTTCTTTTACAGATCAGATTCGGGTTTACAGGTACCTAATATTTAAGACAATATAAAATTAAGGTTTCGTTGTGAAATTCTGTGCATTTTTGTAATTCAAATCATTTGTTTTCATTGCATTTAATTACAGCTGTCAACATACAAGTTCAGCTAAGGAGCTTCTAGCACTTGGTATTCTCCTTTCCAAGTACTAACCAGGCCGGATCCTGCTTAGCTTCCGAGATTAAGCAAGATCAGGTGTTCTTTGAGTCGTATGACTAATTGTTACAAAGTGCATGTACAATCAAACCATCCCTTCATTTTTTTGGCTTGTGTCATTTAGTACCAATGTTAAAGACATTTTTTTTCTGGTCTGGACATCTGTATGACCATTACCAGGAAAATGTATCTGTTCCACATGCTATTGCTAATGCTGTATTTGGATACACTAGTGTTGTGGCCAAGACGCAAGGCCCAAGATTTTTAGCAGCTGAGTCCCAGGCAAGACAAGACTCAAATCTTCCAGTTAACCACGTGTGACAGTGTCTATTATATTCCCTATGCGATGTTTATCTATGCACTTGAAATTCCAGTCCCGTCCACTAGGGGCAGTAGTTACACTGTTTGGAAGGGAGATTCATAGAAGAAGAGCGCTTGCTGCAAAAACGGAGCGAGATCCGAAACCTAGAGAGAAGCGTTTACATTGAAGAGTGGTGAAAGAGATAACGAGTTGAGTCAGTAAAAAAAAAAAACTGTTTTGTTTTGAGTTGTTATTCCTGTGAGAAGCAAGATTCGTGTGAGAAAAGACCCGGACATTATTATTATTGTGTATATACTTCTCCTTTGCTCCGGTGAGTTTTTTTCATTTTTTTCTTCCCGCGCTAGGCGCGAGGTTAGCTAACATTGGATTAGTTAATGGTATTTGGTACGAACTGAACATGTAAGACTTATCTTAGGAAGATGTATTAAGTTCATGTAGTAGTATGCTTTTGTTGTGTAAGCCAATATTTGAGCGACTTTGATGTATTTTGACCGTAAGTTAAAAAAAAACCAACTGGAGTTGAATTGAACAAATGGATTGCCTATGCTCGTGAATGCCGTTTAGAATCCATGTTATTGAGCTATAAAGCTAGCGACTGAATTTCATTTTGTGCAGTTATGGACTGAATGGACTATTACTTTTTGAAATACTGCACTTTGAGTGAAGATGTTGTAGAATACGTTTCAGATGTGATGAGAGTGATTAAGAAGAATATTTATCGTACTGTTACCCTGCTATGCAGGTTGGTTTTTTTTGGAGAGATTGATTTCGTCACGGAGTTTCCCTGGGTGCACGCGCGGACTGTAGAGAGAAGAGGAGCGTCTTGCTACTCGCCTACTTGCCCTGTCTACATCCAAAGGCTCCAGATAAGGAGATTCGTTGCACACACACCCGCACGTGGGACACATAAAAACACACTACCCGGGTAGATGAACACTGATGGACTTTGGGATTATTTATTTTGTTTTATTTTATTCAGAGCTCTGAGTTTTATTTTCTACTTTCTTATTTCTTCTACTTTTTTCTCTTTGGAAAAAAATTCAAAAGACAATTTAAAGAGTCTGTATTGAGAAAAAAAACAAACAGACAATCGTTTTCACCTGTGTTAGTATTGCAATAAATGCCGGCAAATGTTTTCTATCTTTACTAACTGGTCATAATTGTTTTTATTATCCTCCTCCTTGAAAAGAACCGTAGATCAAGGGCGCTCAGTTAATATCTCCTAATAACTTCTAAAGAGCCACCCTTACCTTACATAATTTGGCGAGCCCAGCCAGGAGGTTGGATAGGTTTATTTTTTTTTTGACTATTTTTATTATATTGCCGGTTTGACTGATAAGATACATTGTACTACTTTTTCCTATTTTCAATATTTTGAAGTTTAACAGTGAATTGAATTTACACTTTCTGGGTAGCTATGGATACTGAGAATGCTTATGGTGTTAACTTGAGAAATGCTGTATATATTAAGGGTATTACATTGCATGACACTGACGAGCAGATTACAGAATTTTGTTCCACTTATGGAACGGTGAACAAAGTACTACGTGTTAGACTGACAGGACAAGAGAATGGCGTTAAAGCCCTTGTGGAGTTTCAATCAGAGGAATCAGCTAACCTACTATCTGAATCAGTTGAATACTTTTCAAGTCCTAGAAATCCTGAGATATTGTGGCATGTAGATAAGGCTTATAGAATGACTCCCACTCCTCAGAGAACAACTCCCACCTTTCTGAAACCCCCCAAGGCCGAACTCCTACAGTTAGGTAGCGACACTAGCTCTGCTAGCGAAGCTGACTCTGATGACAGTAGCACTCCCCTAGTTCGTAGTAAACACACAAGTACATGCCCACCTCAGCTTTATCCCCTTGAACACACCCCTAAAGGTAAGCACACTACAGGACATTCATTCCAAACTCCCCAAAGAGTATTCAGTGAAGACATTGTCAACCCACCAGATGTGCAGAAGATAATAGTAGAGCATGTAATTAAAAACAACAAAGTTGATGTTTCAAACCAAGGATTCAAACGCCTTCGTCCCTTCTCAGGCAAACTTCCCAAGCCTGCTAACGAAGCAGATTTCCAGACATGGTCTCTCCACGTGGAACTCATGATCCGGGACAAAACCCCTCTCGACATACAGCGGCGTCAGATCATAGAAAGCCTCCTTCCCCCAGCCTCTGATCTAGTGAGACAGCTAGGCCCACATTCAGCCCCCTCTGATTATGTGAAGCTTCTTGAGTCGGCTTATGGACTTGTGGAGGACGGGCAAGAGATTTTTGCAAGATTTCTCAGCACTCATCAGAACGCAGGAGAGAGAGCCTCAGAGTACCTGCAGCGACTGCAAGTGCTGATCACTACAGCCATAAAGAGGGGTGGTATTGCCAAAGCTGACGCCAACAACCAGGTGCTGCGGCAGTTCCAACGTGGATGCTGGGACCAATCTCTCATTCTGTCCTTGCAGTTAGGCCTGAAAACAAAGGCGCCCCCAGATTTTTCCGAATTCCTGCTTCAAGTGAGAATGGAAGAAGACCGTAGAGCAGCCAAGCAAGATCGTATGCACCGCCATTTAGGCAGCACCAAGCCCAGATCCATGAACATGCAGCTTGTGGAAGAAACGTGTTTCTCTCATGATCCGAGCCCCAATGTTCTCCAGACATACATTAACGAAACTGAGGCTTTACGCAAGCAGGTTGCTGAACTAAGAATGCAGCTCACAAGCAAACGAGAACAGCGAAAGCAAAAGCATGCTAGGCAAAATCCCCAGACTACAGTCACTAGAACCCCTCCAGCTAGTGCCGTAGCTGCAGTTCAGTTCCATCAGACACTTCCAAAGCCCATGCCGAAGCCGTGGTTCTGTTTCAAGTGTGGCAACGATGGTCACTTGGCAAGACAGTGTGAAAATCCCCCAAACAAACCATTGGTGGACCAGAAATACAGAGAACTGAAGGCTAAACAGGATCAATGGCAAACTCAGTACGGGCATTTAAACTGGACAGGGTTGCAGTAGAGGGACTTACTGCAACCTCACATGAACCAAAACGTCCCCCAGAAAACCAAACAAGGGAGACTGCATTATGCGAAAGCCATTTCCCAAGCCAGCCACTGGGTGGTGCTCTTCCAGTAGGTTTAATAGGGCCAAAGTGTACCTCTGCTGTTGTCATCGAGGGTGTTCAGTGCGATAGCCTCCTAGATTCAGGTTCTCAGGTCACCACAGTTTCCCAATCCCTTCACACGACACACCTCTCACACCTGCCCATTTACCCCATTCGAGATTTGTTAGATATAGAAGGGGCTGGTGGCCAAGAAGTGCCCTACTCTGGTTACATCCAGGTTAGCATTGATTTCCCAGAGAACATCATGGGAAAACCTGTAAAGGTCCACACTCTTGCACTTGTGGTGCCTGACCACAGAACCAACATGCATGTCCCCTTGTTAATCGGCACAAACACTCTGGATCCTCTTTACGAGGACTGTGCACCCACCCAGAATGAGAGACACAGAAGCAACAGTGGCAACTGTTCCCCGCTTATAAAGACTCTGTACAACAGATTCAAGATGAACCAGCAGAATGGACGAGTAGGGACTGTGAAGTTACAGAGCAAGAAGTGTGTCATCATTCCTGCTGGAGAAAGGTTGGTTTTGAATGGATACGCCAGACATGTCCCTGTGTCAACTAACGCCACCCTCTTAGTTGAGCCCCCTCAGTACAGCCTACCTGCGGGCCTCCTGTTCTGTAGCTACGTTATGACAAGTCCCTCAGTCCCCTCTTTTAAGTTGCCAGTCTTAGTTAAGAATGAGACCGCACATAACATCAGACTTCCCCGAGGCCATGACATAGCAAAGCTTTCATTCCCCACGGCTGTGTCATGCTTACCTGCACAGAGCAACAAAGTCGCCCGGAGTGAGCCACCACGTCCCGGCTCATCCTCTGCAACTTGCAACACCATGCATGTGTCTGATGGTGGCAAACTCACCTTCGACTTTGGTGACTCTCCTCTGTCTGCAGAATGGAAGAACAGAATCACGAAGAAACTCAATTCAGTGTTGGATGTCTTTGCACTCAATGATCTCGATTTTGGTCACACAACTGAAATCAAACACAGGATACGCTTGTCCGATCCAACTCCATTCAAACAGAGACCCAGACCAATCCATCCTTCCGACTATGAGGCTGTTCGGAGACACCTGAAGGAACTCCAAGATGTTGGTGTGATACGAGAGTCCGAGAGCCCCTTCGCCTCTCCAATCGTTGTGGTTAAGAAGAAGAATGGTGACATCCGACTGTGCATAGATTACAGAAAATTAAACAGACAAACCATCAAAGACGCATACGCTTTACCCAACATTGAAGAAGCCTTTTCAGTTCTCACCGGGTCGAAGTGGTTCTCGATCATGGACCTCAAGTCTGGCTACTATCAGGTTGACATGGATGAGGATGACAAGTGTAAGACAGCGTTTGTGACACCAATGGGGTTCTGGGAATTTAATCGCATGCCTCAAGGTGTCACCAATGCCCCCAGTACATTTCAACGAGTCATGGAGAAGTGTATGGGTGGGATGAACCTGAGAGAGGTTTTAGTCTTTCTCGATGATGTCATCGTGTTCTCTGAAACGCTTGAGGAGCATGAAGACCGTCTACTGAGAGCTCTTCAAAGGTTAAGAGAATTTGGCCTAAAACTCTCACCAGAGAAATGTCAATTCTTTAGAACATCTGTGAAGTACCTCGGACATGTTGTGTCTGCAAATGGAGTAGAAACTGACCCCCAAAAGATTGCTGCCCTGACCACGTGGCCCCGGCCTAACAACATCAAAGAGCTGAAATCATTCCTTGGATTTGCCGGATATTATAGGCGATTCATAAAAGACTACTCCAAAATCGCAAGGCCTCTGAATGACTTGACCGCTGGGTACCTGCCACCAAAGAGGAGGCTGGTCTCTCCACACAGCAGCTCTCATCGCCCCTCGAGTGCCGACTACAAAAAGCCCTTTAATGAGAAATGGACACCGGTCTGTGAAGATGCATTTAAAACTCTCATTCAGAAACTCACCTCAGCTCCAATCCTTGCATTTGCTGACATGAAAAAGCCCTACGTCGTGCACACTGATGCAAGCACTCATGGACTTGGTGCTGCATTATATCAAGAGCAAGAAGGCAAATTGAGAGTGATAGCGTATGCGAGCAGAGGGCTGAACCGTTGTGAGCAAAGATATCCTGCACACAAACTTGAATTTCTCTCTCTAAAGTGGGCCGTCACAGAAAAGTTCTTTGACTATCTTTACGGAGCGAAGTTCACGGTTATCACAGACAACAACCCATTGACGTACGTCTTGACATCTGCAAAGCTCGACGCTGCAGGTCATCGCTGGTTAGCCGCCCTCTCCAGTTTTGACTTTAACATCCAGTACAGAGCTGGGAGAAAAAACCAAGACGCAGATGGCTTGTCAAGGCGACCCCATCCTCACAACCACTGCCAGCCTGATCCCACTGCTGATGATGAGGAGAATCGTATCCAGCGCTTCCTTGCACAGTTCCTCCTGCAAGGCAAAGAAACTGATTTCCCATCTGAGGCTGTGAAGGCAGTTTGTCAGAGGCACCAGCACTCTTCAGCGCCAGACAGTGGGTCAGACTCCATACATCCACCTGTCCCAATTGAGTGTTTGGCGATGGAGGTTTCTGCTATCCCCGAAGAGTTCTCTCAGACCGATATACCTGGATCCTGTACGTTGCCACGGATGTCTCTTGAAGATTGGGCCCGCGAGCAAAGACAGGATCCAGTCATCAGTAGAGTCATCGACATCGTGAAGGAAAGGAAGCGGCTCTCCTATAGAGCAAAGTGCCGTGAAGACAGAGAGGTCCAGTTGATGCTGAGGGCAATGGACCAGTTCGTTTTTTCGAGTGATGTCCTGTACAGAAGACGAGTGAGCCAGGGTGAACATTCTCATCAACTTGTCCTCCCAGTGAAGTACAGAAAAGCTGTTCTGGAAAATCTCCATGATGCTGTCGGACACATGGGTGTTGAAAGAACACTTGACTTAGTCCGTGCCAGGTTCTATTGGCCCCGTATGTCCGTTGATGTGAGCGAGAAGATCCGAACATGTGAGCGATGCATCCGAAGGAAGGCGCAAGCTGAGAGAAGTGCTCCCCTTGTGAACATTAAGACCAGTCGTCCCTTACAGTTGGTCTGCATGGACTACCTGTCGTTAGAGCCAGACGGGAGAGGCACTAAGAACATCCTAGTGATAACAGACCATTTCACTAAGTACGCAGTGGCGGTTCCTACAGCTGACCAAAAGGCAAAGACGGTGGCAAAAGCTCTTTGGAACAACTTTTTCAACCACTACGGATTTCCTGAACGGTTGCATAGCGACCAAGGACGTGATTTTGAATCAGCTCTGATCAAGGACCTCTGTGCATTGCTCGGCATCAAAAAGACGAGGACAACCCCTTACCATCCCCGGGGGAATCCCGTTGAGCGGTTCAACAGGACGCTGTTAGAGATGCTGGGAACGCTGGAAGAAGGAGATAAGGTTAGGTGGAAGGACTTTGTGCAACCCCTTGTACATGCATATAACTGCACTAAAAACGACACCACAGCCTACTCTCCTTACCAGTTGATGTTTGGCCGCCAGCCAAGACTTCCACTTGACATTGCATTTGGACTTACCCCAGAAGGTCTCAGTAAGATATCCCATACAGAGTATATCAAGAATCTGACAGAGAGTCTAACAGAGAGCTACAGACTTGCAACCGAAAATAGTCTAAAAACTGCTTTGCAAAACAAACGCAGATTTGACAGCAAGGTGAGAGAGTCCACACTGTTACCCGGAGACAGAGTCCTTGTGCGAAATGTTGGCATTAGAGGGAAGCACAAAATTGCCGATAGGTGGAGTGAAACCATTTACAAGGTCGTCAAACAAATTCAAGACTCCCCTGTTTATGTCGTAGTCCCTGAGCACTCAAATGGACCTGAAAGAGTTTTACACAGAGATTTACTTTTGCCGTGTGGGTTCCTCCCATCCACTGTCAACGACGAACAACCTGAAAAGAATAAGTCCCAACAGAAACCTGACAACTTACCTGCTCCTGAGCCCGATCAACCTGATGATGAAGAAAAGGAATCTGACGAGGACGAAGAGGTGTATTATACCCTCTATGATCAACTGTTGAGGGAGTCAAATGTTCAAGCTGAACAGGAAAGACAGATCTCCCAAGTTGAAAGACATGAAACTGACCAGTCAGCCAAACGTGACACTCAGTTGAGACTTGAACCAAGTCCTGAGAAACCAGATGTTAGTTTGAGTTCTGAAAAGTCTGTGTTTGATCCTGAAGCTCCAGCATTTGAGCCTGCAAATAATGGAGCAAGTCTGTCTCAGAATCTGTCTGAATCCGAGTCTGTAACAGCTGAAAGTGTTCCTGACGTTCCTACAACAGATCCCGGTGAGTGTCATAGTCCTGGAAGTGAACGAGAAGATGCATCACCACGGAGGACCAGTGGAGATGTGCTGGAACGGATGGGAGTAGACGACGCTGAAGTTGCCCCCGACAGTGAGGTGCCGCCCAGAAGATCTGCTCGAGAGCGAACAGTCCCCCAAAGACTTACGTACCCCACTCTAGGGAACCCCCTACTCACTGTAATGCATTCCATCTTAGCTGGTTTAGACCAAGCTTTCTCCCAGACCCTAGTTGATGCCCCTTACATATACAACTTGACCCCTCTACCCACGGATATAGTGTAGGGTACACTTTCAGTGTAGTGTAGCACATGCAAGGATGCATGCAGATTTAGGAGGGGAGGATGTAACCCACTCAAATCTTCCAGTTAACCACGTGTGACAGTGTCTATTATATTCCCTATGCGATGTTTATCTATGCACTTGAAATTCCAGTCCCGTCCACTAGGGGCAGTAGTTACACTGTTTGGAAGGGAGATTCATAGAAGAAGAGCGCTTGCTGCAAAAACGGAGCGAGATCCGAAACCTAGAGAGAAGCGTTTACATTGAAGAGTGGTGAAAGAGATAACGAGTTGAGTCAGTAAAAAAAAAAAAAAAAAACTGTTTTGTTTTGAGTTGTTATTCCTGTGAGAAGCAAGATTCGTGTGAGAAAAGACCCGGACATTATTATTATTGTGTATATACTTCTCCTTTGCTCCGGTGAGTTTTTTTCATTTTTTTCTTCCCGCGCTAGGCGCGAGGTTAGCTAACATTGGATTAGTTAATGGTATTTGGTACGAACTGAACATGTAAGACTTATCTTAGGAAGATGTATTAAGTTCATGTAGTAGTATGCTTTTGTTGTGTAAGCCAATATTTGAGCGACTTTGATGTATTTTGACCGTAAGTTAAAAAAAAACCAACTGGAGTTGAATTGAACAAATGGATTGCCTATGCTCGTGAATGCCGTTTAGAATCCATGTTATTGAGCTATAAAGCTAGCGACTGAATTTCATTTTGTGCAGTTATGGACTGAATGGACTATTACTTTTTGAAATACTGCACTTTGAGTGAAGATGTTGTAGAATACGTTTCAGATGTGATGAGAGTGATTAAGAAGAATATTTATCGTACTGTTACCCTGCTATGCAGGTTGGTTTTTTTTGGAGAGATTGATTTCGTCACGGAGTTTCCCTGGGTGCACGCGCGGACTGTAGAGAGAAGAGGAGCGTCTTGCTACTCGCCTACTTGCCCTGTCTACATCCAAAGGCTCCAGATAAGGAGATTCGTTGCACACACACCCGCACGTGGGACACATAAAAACACACTACCCGGGTAGATGAACACTGATGGACTTTGGGATTATTTATTTTGTTTTATTTTATTCAGAGCTCTGAGTTTTATTTTCTACTTTCTTATTTCTTCTACTTTTTTCTCTTTGGAAAAAAATTCAAAAGACAATTTAAAGAGTCTGTATTGAGAAAAAAAAACAAACAGACAATCGTTTTCACCTGTGTTAGTATTGCAATAAATGCCGGCAAATGTTTTCTATCTTTACTAACTGGTCATAATTGTTTTTATTATCCTCCTCCTTGAAAAGAACCGTAGATCAAGGGCGCTCAGTTAATATCTCCTAATAACTTCTAAAGAGCCAATATATGATGCATTCAATAAGTCTTCAGACCCTTTCATGTTTAACAGAGTAGTCCAAAGAGTTAATTGAGTTAATCTGTTTTGTCCCTAGAAATCTGGAAAAAAATTAATATTGTCTCTCAAAATTCTGGTTTAAGAGTTTTAAGGCCAAACACATTGTGTTTTGCAATAGCGCCCTCTTAAGGCCCATTGGGCTCATGTCTGATAGATGAGCAGCGGGTGGGAGTACAACTTATTGACCAAGGTTTATGTCTGTATGACTTATAGTTTGGTCTACCTGATTCATTTTAGCAGAGAAAAAGAAGAAAATGAAAGAAGCACTAACAAAAACAATAGGTTTCCAGCGCTACATGCTTGGACCCCTAATTAAAGCATTGAGGTAAGTATTAAGACCCACATGCATGATGCCACAAGGTTTGCACATCTGGATTTGGGGATGTTCTGCCATCGTTCTCTGCAGATCCTCTCAAGCTCTGTCGGGTTGGATGGGGACTGCTGGTGGACAGTCATTTGTAGGTCTCTCCAGAGATGTTAGATGGATTCAAATCAAAGCTCTGGCTGGGCCACATAAGGACATTCACAGATTTGTCCCCTAATCTATTCTGTCCAAACCTGAGGACATGCTAAGCATTCAGGTGCACTCTAAAGGAGAAAGTAGATGTAATCTGTGTGGAATAAGTGTTATATATGAGCATGTATCAGTCTGCTGAATGTTTACCAGTGCAGGTCACCCTCAAAGTGTCAAACTCCTCAAAGTGAATTAAATGTGTACAACCTTCATTTCAGAAAATAGACAAATTATACAAACGAATAAAATAACGAAATAGGGAATGTTTTCCAGAGCAGCTTCCCTGGAGTTGTAACCACACACATCTGTCTGTAATCGGTCTGTTTGCTTATATGCAGCTTTTAGCTGCATTCACTCTCTGTCACTGAATCATGTAAAACCTTTAATTTTTATTATTATTATTATTTTTTTGACTCAACTTTTTCTTTCCATTTGTGTTAGTTTTTATAACCCTGTTTTATTTAGACTTTGTACATATTGTTTGATTCATTTTTGTCTTTGATTAAATCTTATTTACTTTTAAATTCATGGCTTCTAATCCTTTATTTTGTTTAAATTTATTGTGAAATTGTAGATGTAGTCTTGTTGATTTTAGTTTACTCAGATTAAATTCCATTTTTACTGAGCGTTAACTAACCAAGACAAATCCCTTGTTTGTGTAACACACTTGGCGAAATAAAGAGATCCTGATTCTGTATTACATTTTGAACCACCTGGACTTTTTTCCCAACTGGTATTTTATTTAAATTTACCAGTACACAAGTAGAAGTGGTACGATTTCTGAGAGCTTTTCTACCGATATAGACGTAAAGCCGGCAGGATAAAAACTGAGGGTGAAGGACTTTTAATTTGAAGACAGCCAGGACGGAGAATGGAGGCAGCCATTATGGATTTACCTATAGTCTCGCGATTTGTTGTTAAGGCGCTGTGAATAGCTCAGTGTTGCTGTTGACTGCTGATGTTATGTTCGGACTCAAACTGAGCTTTAAAATAAGGATATTCTGAGCTGCTAGAAAGGAAAGTTGTGGAGCAGAGGTGAGAATGGTGAACTTTTTAAACTCTCCTCATGTTGAAGGACTGACTGACTTTCTCGAGCAGAGCCGGTACAGTGTCTGTGTTGAGGACCTACGTACTGTGAAGGTGTGTTAAACTCACTGCTGGCGGTTTAAAGAGGTTGTACTGACAGACTAAAGCTTTAGTTCCTGAAGTAGCAGTTTTACAGAGGGGGGCACTCTCAGGTGGGCTGTGCTGTAGTATATATGGAGCAGTATTAGGCTGGTATGTTGGGTTTGTTGTTATTAAACGCTCAGGTCTAGATGTTTAAAGTGTGCTTCATATTATAGAGAGAGCTGTGGAAGTAATGTGGCAGCTACCAGGCAAAAAGTCTGAGCTCACTGCTGTTATCTTAAAGACGAGGTTAAACTGGTCTGAGTAGTTGTGTACATATTACAGATTGAGCTGTGTGTGTAGTGGGGACTCTTACCTGTGTCAGGTTGTCTGTGTTTGGTCCTAGATTGAACCATGAATAACCTGATAACTGTGCTCTGGTTGGCTAGAAGCATCATGTCCAGACAGACAGGAATATAAAATAAAGGTTGCCAAACTGTTTAGATAGCGTTGCTACTTAAAGTGTTACCCGTACTAGCTATGTGCTTTCGATCTGAATAACAACACACAGTAAATGAAAGTCGTCCCTTACTATGAAACTGAGTTTAAGATTATCAGCCTTAACAGACAAACACTTCAATCACACAGCATGGCTGATACTGACAGGTTGCCGTTGCTAAAAAGGCTGGAACTGCTCTTTTCATTCTAGTCAGTGTTAAAAGTTTAGCAAAGCTACTCAATGTCCAGAACAAGAGAACCTGTCAGGGGTGAAATGTGCAAAAGCACAGTAACAAGTCAGCTTAAAGGGGAATTCAGTCTATATCACGTCTATGTACTGAACTGTCCTTATTCTGCTATACTAATACACTGCCTGGCCAAAATAAGGTCACCACCTGGATTTAACAAGCCAAATGACCAAGAGCCTCCCATTGGATTATTACTGCAGGGGTAGTTATGTTTCAGCTGGCAACAAGTTATTGACCGGAACTGATGCAGTGAGTAGCTTCTCATTTGTTAAACGACCATATGGAAAGTCGCATCCTGTGGTCATGGAAAAGATGTTAATCTCTTTCTGAAGAGTCAAGCAGAGTAAACATCTAAGCAAACTACTGAAATGTCCTATTATTTAAAAAATGGAAGGACGGTGGAAAAACAATCTTCGAAGATGGAATGTGATCAGAAAAAAATCTTGAATGATTGCGATTGGCAATCGCTTAAATGTTTGGTGAAATCAGATCATAGAAAAACAACAGTAGAACTCGGGCAAATGTTTAAAAGTGAAAGTAGGGACATGTCCACATGCACGATGCAAAGAGAACTCAAGGGATTGGGACTAAACAGCTGTGTAGCCTAAAGAAAACCACTTGTCAGTGAGGTGAACCAGCAACAGCGGCTTCTATTTGCTATAGGAGCGTAAAGATTGGGCTCTGGAGCAATGAAAGGTGGTCATGTGGTCTGATGAGTCCAGATTTGCCCTGTTCAGAGTGATGGGCGCATCAGGGCAAGAAGAGAGGCAGCTGAAGTGATGCACCCATCATGCCTAGTGTCTACCGTAGAAGCCGGTGGGAGCAGTGCTATGATCTGGGGTTGCTGCAGTTGGTCAGGGCTAGGTTCAGCAACGTTATGTCCCCAAAGACATAATTCTTCCATAAATGGATTTTTTTCTTCCCTGATGGCACGGGCATATTCCAAATTGACAATGCTAGGATTTATCGGTCTCAATTTGTTAAAGAATTGTTCAGGAAGATCATTTTCACACCACCTTTACAGACCTGAACCCAGACCTGAACATTAAGAATCTTTGGGATGTGCTGGAGAAGCTTGTAGAAATATTAGAGTGTGTAACATTTTTTGGCAGGGAGTGTATACATACAGTGTTATGTGTATTAATGAAATATAAAATAAAGTTTTTTTTAATAATCCCACATGGGGATATTTGCATCTATAGTGAATAGTAGCAGAACAGATACAGAACAAGAGGTAGGCTAAAGTGTAGGTTACAGAATAAGAAATTACACAAAATAAATAAAAATCCATATTGTTAGGTAAATAATACATTAAGACATTCTGAAGAAAATGCAGTAATGATATCCTGGCCTTTCTTATATAAAGCATGCATGTTGTCCTACCAGTCCAGTTTACTGTTCAGATGAACACCCAGTTACTTGTAGGTTCTAATAATCTTAGTGTCCGTTCCCTGGATGGGTGAAGAGAATATAGTCCTGTGGAAATCTACCACCAACTCTTTGGTTTTGCCCGTTTTGATGTGGAGGAAGTTCTGCTGGCACCAGTCCACAAAATCCTTTGTTACTTCTCTGTACTCCCGCTCGTCAGCATTCAAGATGTAGCCAACAATGGCGGACTCGTCAGCGAATTTCTGTAGATGGCAGGTTGTGGTGTTGTGGGTGAAGTCTGCAGTGTACAGTGTGCAGAAGAATCGGGCCAGGACTGTTCACGGTGGAGCCACTGTGCTTCAAAGTATTGTGGCTGAGTTCCTGTGCTCTAAACTACAGGCTTTACTGGGCTTTTGTATGGGTCTCTAGTAGACCTCCTCCTGTAGTTAAAACCGCATTGCTGTGAACACAGTTCTGCTTGGTGTGGACTTCGTTTTCCAAACTATTTTGTTTATATTTAGTTGTGTGCTTAAAAACTGTTTTTTTCTTTGTGTTTGATGTTTGTAACTGGTTTATAATGGGGTGGCCCATGCTTCCTCTTCGTGGTACCTTGTATACCTTGAGCTGGGTTGTGAGTTCGCTTTTTAGGAACTAGTACATGAGGTTCTGTAGCCATAGCCACTTGGAATAATGGTTTTGGAATTTGATTACTGTGACAACTTGGGACCTGAATCTAGGTCCCAAATAATTTGTGGGATTAATAGTCATCGTTGGTAAAACTGTCAGCAGCTGATACAAACATTTAATGTTTAAACTTTAATACCTGACCAACTTGTGTTTGCCAAAATTTGGTTGCATTTCACATTAAATGTTTTTTCTATTTCTGCTTTTTCAGGAGACTCTAGAGAGATATGGTGTCCAGCAAGAACTCTAGTACTCTGCAAACCCCGTCGGATACCCTCCACACAAATACATCTCCCCGAAACATGCAGAAGACATCCAGCAAAGAGGGAACACACCACTCTGACTGTGGATCAAGCTTTATAGACAAATACTGTCCCCAAAAAGACCAGCGCATTCACACTGGAGAGAAGCCCCATCAGTGCTCAGAGTGTGGAAAGAGATTTACTTTAATAGGTGGTCTCCATAGACACAAGCGTATTCACACTGGAGAGAAACCCTATCAGTGTTCAGAGTGTGAGAAGAGCTTTACTGTAAAGGGTGGTCTCCAGAGACATCAGCGCATTCACACCGGCGAGAAGCCATATCAGTGCTCAGAGTGTGGAAAGTGTTTTAATGAGACCTGTCATCTCCAAGCACACCAGCGTATTCATACCGGAGAGAAGCCCTATCAGTGTGCAGACTGTGGGAAGAGTTTTAACCAGAAGAGTAATCTTCAGGGACATCGACGTATTCACACAGGGCTAAAACCTTACCACTGTTCAGAGTGTGGCCTGAGTTTCACTAAGATGAAGACTCTCAAGAAGCACCATCTTATTCACACAGGAGAGAAACCGTATCAGTGATCAGAATGTGGGAAGAGTTCTTCAGTCTTAGCCCTTGTTGACCAAAAAGAACCCTGGCTCTGGCGTTCCGTTCAGGTGTCTTACAACCTTGGTGCTATTTAGGGAACCAGCCTGCATTTGCACCAGCATTTATTGGAACCAAGGAACATCAAACAATATTGCTATTTCTGCTGCTATTTCTTTTTTCACTAATGTGGAATAGCTTCAAAGTTCTACAAAGCCTAAACGGAACCAGTTCAAGGACCAGGGTTCCTTTGGTCAAAAAATGGCCAAAAGACTATGGTGGCACCATAGTTGCCTTCTCTTTTGTTGTTTTCTACTTTGTGCATTAAAATTATGTATTTTTAATGGCTTTTTTTAATGAGCTTAAATACTTACAGCACCCAGGCCATCTCCCATCCACATACTAACCAGACCCTTTGCTGCTTAGCTTCTGAAGTTAGATCATGATACTGCATCCCTTGTTATTTTCTCCTTTCTGAAATAAAATCATATTTTCCATTGCATTAAAGCTGTCAAGATACAAGTTCAGCTAGAAAGCTTACAGCACCAGGCATTCTCCCATCCAAGCCCTAACCAGGTTCTATGCTGCTTAGCTTCTAAGATCAGAGAACATGCAGCGTTCTCATGCACTGCACCTCAGTACGGATTCTTTGTAGCTACTAACCATAATTCGACCAGTCATTTAGAGCTTGCCTTGTTGTTTTCTAATTTCTGAATTAAAACCATGTTTTCTATTGCATTTATTTATAGCTGTTAAAATACAAGTTCAGCTAAAAAGCTTACAGTACCTGGTATTTGTGAGAGAAAAATGACTAGCCCAGAGTTATTGCTGTAGAAGTAATTTTGAGAGTTCATTCTAAGCTGTGCACGATGAAGTAGTTTACGAATCAGAGGTCTGTGTGTTCTCTATATGTGATTAAGGTTCTGAGATCAGATGAGATCGGGTGTTCTCAGAATGGTATGGGCGTAAGCAAAAGCTACATACGTATGATACAAACATCAGCATATGCTGCACAGCAGCAAGGACAGTATATGTTGAACATATGCGTATGTTTGTCATCGGCATCACCAGCGAAAAACAGCATGTGTTCGTCAGCGGCATCACCTGCGAAAAACAGCATGTGTTCGTCAGCGGCATCACCAGCGAAAAACAGCATGTGTTCGTCAGCAGCATCACCAGCGAAAAACAGCATGTGTTCGTCAGCAGCATCACCAGCGAAAAACAGCATGTGTTCGTCAGCAGCATCACCAGTGGAAAAAACAGCATGTGTTCGTCAGCAGCATCACCAGCGAAAAACAGCATGTGTTCGTCAGCGGCATCACCAGCGGAAAACAGCATGTGTTCGTCAGCGGCATCACCAGCGGAAAACAGCATGTGTTCGTCAGCGACATCACCAGCGGAAAACAGCATGTGTTCGTCAGCGGGATTACCAGCGGAAAACAGCATGTGTTCGTCAGCGGGATCACCAGCGAAAAACAGCATGTGTTCGTCAGCGGGATTACCAGCGGAAAACAGCATGTGTTTGTCAGCGGCATCACCAGCGGAAAACAGCATGTGTTTGTCAGCGGCATCACCAGCGGAAAACAGCATGTGTTTGTCAGCGGCATCACCAGCGAAAAACAGCATGTGTTCGTCAGCGGGATCACCAGCGGAAAACGGCATGTGTTCGTCAGCGGGATCACCAGCGGAAAACGGCATGTGTTCGTCAGCAACATCACCAGCGGAAAACAGCATGTGTTCGTCAGCGGCATCACCAGCAAAAAACAGCATATGCTGGTCACCAGCTTAACCAGCATAAACCAGCACATGCTCATCACTGGCATCACCAGCAAAATCCAGCATATGCTAGTCACAAGCAGCACCAGCAAAAAACAGCCTATGTTGTGTGGTGGTGTGGTTGCAAGTTTTCGATGTTATGACGCTGCCACAAGAAATTCATGCGCTCCAATTGAGTCCAACATTTATTTTGTATTTCATGTATATTTAGACAAAACAAGTTACAAAAAGAAAAGGAAAAGAACATAAAACGCAAAATGGCTAATAGGTTTCTGTCAACCTGTAACACTCCCTGGTACCAGTACTGGTGTGGGTTTAGGGCAGTACCTTGTGCACCTTGCTGGACTTCAGGCCTACTACCCTCCATCTTCCCTCATGCCTCTTTCATACACCCTAAGCCCCTCCCACATGCCAACTTTTTTGGTTACCAGAAAGAGGCAAGGGACCGAATGTCAGTTTTCAGCATATAACTGGCTAAAGCCATTCTCTCAATTTAAATTCACATGAGCTCATGATGATTATGTACACATCCAGATTTTACATGAAGGACTACATACAAAGCTAGCTTTATGGACCATATGCACCAACTGTTACCCAGGTGTGGGAGTTATAAGCTGTAACTAGTGATGTGTCTGGCGCCTTGACATACCCTATGACCAGCAAAAAATAGCATATGCATAAACACTACTAAATCAACAATAGAAAAATCAAAAAGTGGTATTGTCCCCCTGGCTTATACTGATGATGCTGGTGACCAACATATGCTAGTCTATGCCAGTTTTTGCTGGAGATGCTCATGACCAACACATGCTGGTTTATGCAGATGATGCTTGTGATTAACGTCTGGTTCCATTGACATCCATTCAAATTAAACGAGATTTTTGACCACTTCTGCCATTTTGGCGATACTTGCTTTTCTTTGGACAGCGATGATATGCTGGTCTTTGCTTGTCATGTTGCTTAGCATTACATGCTGGCTCATGCTGGTGACCAACACATGCATCTTTTTTTGCTGGTGATGCTTGTAACCAGCTCCTGGTGGTTTAAGCTGGTAATGCTTGTGACCAACACATGCTGGATATTGTTGGTGTTCATCATATGCTGATTTTCACTGGTGATGTTGCTTACCAGCATATGTCTTTTTTATGTTGGTGATGCTGGTGACCAGCCTATACTGTTTTATGCTGTTGCTGCTGGTTACCAACATTCATTGTTTTAAACTGGTGACCAGCATATCTTGGTTTTTGCTGGTGATGCTTGTGACCAACACTTGCTGGATTTTGCTGGTGATGCTGCTGGCCAACATATCTTGGTTTTCTGCTGGTGTCATGATTTCTTTGCTTGTCATGTTGGTTAGCACTACTAAAGCACTTCTCTACTAAATCAACAGTGGGGAAATGGTACCTTTAGTAACGGCAGTTCTCGGTGCGGCACTCAACGGAGTGAAAGCAGCGCTGGCTCACTTCCTCTGTTCTTCCTTATTCTTCCTATGTTCTTGTCTTTTACTAATGTACTGCAAGCATAAATAATAATTCACAAACTGGTGTTTATGCTTCTGCATGTATTGCATAAGGGAATTATATATATACCATTCTCTCATATCAGTCAGGCCTGGATGGGGCAGCATGCTGAAGTAATTTACTCACCTTCTAAAATTTTCAACTATCTTAATTTTATCATGTATATGTGTGAGTGTTAATGTGACATACATTATTATGAATGTACTAAATGACCAGGTTCTCCCACCAATGGATTTTTGCATTCCCGGATAGCATGGACATATTCTAGGATGACAATGCCGAGATTAATCAGGCTCAAACTGTGAAAGAGTGGTTCAGGGAGCATGAAGAATGTTGACTCAGGTCAGCAGTACAAGATCTCAACCCAAAAACAAATACAACTTTGGATGGGATTAACTCATGTGGTCTTGTATTAGGCTGTTGAGGAAATATTCACCATAGTGACAGATAAAGGAGGTCCTCAAAAGGAGAAAACAGTACAAGCCCAAACAAACACTGCTTCTGTGTTAACTGATAAATCTACATTTCAGAAAGTGAACATCTCTATAACCATTTCAAACGTATCAAACAGCTCTCCAACCTTTAGTAGTGCAGCTCCTGTTTCTCAAATCATTCCCAATACTGGGGAAGTGTTGAAATTCCAGTGTTGAAATCACTGTACATTCAAAAGCTGATCATGAATATATCTTTAATGTTTAAATTTTTATTTCATTTACAGATGCTGGTCATAAAATTAGAATATCATGAAAAAGTTGATTTATTTCAGTAATTCCATTCAAAAAGTGAAACTTGTATATTATATTCATTCATTACACACAAACTGATATATTTAAAGTGTTTATTTCTTTTAATTTTGATGATTATAGCTGACAACTAATGAAAACCCCAAATTCAGTATCTCAGAAAATTAGAATATCACTTAAGACCAATACAAAAAAGGATTTTTAGAAATGTTGGCCAACTGAAAAGTATGAGCATGTACAGCACTCAATACTTAGTTGGGGCTCCTTTTGCCTGGATTACTGCAGAAATGCGGCGTGGCATGGAGTCGATCAGTCTGTGGCACTGCTCAGGTGTTATGAGAGCCCAGGTTGCTCTGATAGTGGCCTTCAGCTCCTCTGCATTGTTGGGTCTGGCTTATCGCATCTTCCTCTTCATAATACAAAGAAAAAAGAAAATCTATGTGGTTAAGGTCAGGCGAGTTTGCTGGCCAATTAAGAACCGGGATACCATGGTCCTTAAACCAGGTACTGGTAGCTTTGGCACTGTGTGCAGGTGCCAAATCCTGTAGGAAAATGAAATCTGCATCTCCATGAAGTCGGTCAGCAGCAGTTTCACAATCCTCTCCAGGGTGGGTTATCCCTATTGCTTGTACACATTTTTCTACCACATCTTTTCCTTCCCTTGACCTCTCTATTAATGTGCTGGGACACAGAGCTCTGTGAACAGCCAGCTTCTTTAGCAAGGACCTTTTGTGTCTTGCCCTCCTTGTGCAAGGTGCCAATGGCCGTCTTTTGGACAACTGTGAGGTCTGCAGTCTTCCCCATGATTGTGTTGCCTACAGAACTAGACTGAGAGACCCATGAAAGGCCTTTGCAGGTGTTTTGAGTTAATTAGCCGGTTAGAGTGTGGCACCAGGTGTCTTCAATATTGAACCTTTTCACAATATTCTAATTTTCTGAGATACTGAATTTGGGTTTTCATTAGTTGTCAGTTACAATCATTAAAATTAAAAGAAATAAACTCTTGAAATATATCAATCTGTGTGTAATGAATGAATATAATATACAAGTTTCACTTTTTGAATGAAATTACTGAAATAAATCAACCTTTTTTATGAAATTCTAATTATATGACCAGCACCTGTATAGTGCTATTTGTGATGTTAATAAAATCAGTTTCCCATTTTAAGACCATTTTTCATTCATAGTAATGAAAGTCATGAATGCAGTAAACACGAACATTTCCATATAAACATTCCCAGGATGCACTCAAACCACATTTGGTGATGCTTAGAGAAGAATCTTCAGCATGTTTAACACTAGTGCAAGTGGAATGCATTTTAATTATCCATACACAATTACATTCGAAAGTGAGAAAACAATAAAAAAGGAATACTGAACGTATGTGACGGTGGAGTTCCCCAAACCAAGTTCTTGCACTCTGGCCTAATAAAGGAGTCTTTATCAACCAGTGTCACATTTTGACCACTAGCCAATATCCAGAGTAACCACCATGTGCAGCACAAACAGCAACTAGACAGGCTGGAAGTGACTTAAGTTCCTGGTATGTTGTCACAGGTATCTGGAGCCAGTGCCTTTTCACTGCCATTCAGGGAACCAGTCCGTGTTTGCACCAGCTTATAGTGGAATAGGCGATTACCTGTGAGCATTTGTGCTGTCATTACAGATGTTTGTTTCATACCAGAAAGAAAGTATGGATCAGCTACTGGTGATAAGAGGTAGAACAGTTGCTTCAGACCCCTTTATCAAGGTTGACGTCATATCCTTTGACGTTCATTGGTTCTATTAAAAGCTGGTGCAACTGCAGACTGGTTCCCTGAATAGCACCAAGGCAAGGTTGTAAGACCCCTGAATGGAACCAGTTCAAAAGCCAGGGTTCTCTTTGGTCAACAATGTCTACAAGTGAAGAACTCTTCCTACATTCTGATCACTGATACGGTTTCTCTCCTGTGTGAATGAGATGGTGTTTCTGGAGAGTCTTCATCTTAGTAAAACTAATGCCACACTCTGAACAGTGGTAAGGTTTTAGCCCCGTGTGAATACGCTGATGAGCCTGGAGATTGCTCTTCTGATTAAAACTCTTCCCACAGTCTGCACACTGATACGGCTTCTCTCCGGTATGAATACGCTCGTGTGCCTGAAGATTACGCTTTTGACTAAAACTCTTCCCACAGTCTGCACACTGATAAGGCTTCTCTCCAGTATGAATGCGCTGGTGAGACTTGAGTTGACTGTTCTCAATAAAACTCTTTCCACAGTCTGCACACTGATAGGGCTTCTCTCCAGTGTGAATACGCTGATGTCCCTGGAGATTACCCTTCTGATTAAAACTCTTCCCACAGTCTGCACACTGATAGGGCTTCTCTCCAGTATGAATACGCTGGTGTGCTTGGAGACGACTGTTGTCATTAAAACTCTTGCCACACTCTGAACACTGATAGGGGTTCTCTCCTGGGTGAACACAATGGTGACTTTGGAGGCTACCCTGGGCAGAAAAACACATCCCACACACTAAGCACTGATAGGGCTTCTCTGCTGTGTGGATGCGCTGGTGTGCTTGGAGCTGGCTCTTCCGTATAAATTTCATTCCACATTCTGAACAGTAATGCGGTTTCACTCCCGTGTGAATACGCTGATGACGCTGGAGATTATGCTGCTGATTAAAACTCTTCCCACAGTCTGCACACTGATAGGGCTTCTCTCCAGTATGAATACGCTGGTGTGATTTGAGAAGACTGTTCTTAATAAAACTCTTTCCACACTCTGAACAGTAATACAGCTTCTTTGCCGTGTGAATACGCTGATGTCCCTGGAGATTATGCTTGTGTGTAAAACTCTTTCCACAATCTGAACACTGATAAGGCTTCTCTCTATTGTGGATAAGATGGTGTGCTTGGAGATTACTCTTTTGACGAAAACTCTTCCCACAATCTGCACACTGATAGGGCTTCTCTCCGGTGTGAATACGCTGATGTGCTTGGAGACGACTGTTCTCATTAAAACTCTTTCCACACTCAGAACAGTAATACGGTTTCACTCCAGTGTGAATACGCTGATGTCGCTGGAGATTACGCTTTTGACTAAAACTCTTCCCACAGTCTGAACACTGATAGGGCTTCTCTCCGGTGTGAATACGCTGGTGAGATTTGAGATGACTGTTCTCAACAAAACTCTTTCCGCAGTCTGAGCACTGATACGGCTTCTCTCCGGTGTGGATACGTTGATGTCCCTGGAGATGACACTTCTGACTAAAGCTCTTCCCACAGTCTGAACACTGATACGGCTTCTCTCCGGTATGAATACGCTGGTGTGATTTGAGATGACTGTTTTCATTAAAACTCCTTCCACACTCTGAGCACTGATAGGGCTTCTCTCCGGTATGAATACGCTGATGTCCCTGGAGATGGCACTTCTGACTAAAGCTCTTCCCACAGTCTGAACACTGATACGGCTTCTCTCCGGTATGAATACGCTGGTGTGCTTGGAGATGACTGTTCTCATTAAAACTCTTTCCACAGTCTGAGCACTGATACAGCTTCTCTCCTGTGTGAATGTGCTGGTGTCTCTGAAGACCACCCTTTGCAGTAAAGCTCTTCCCACATGCTAAGCACTGATACGGCTTCTCTGCGGTGTGGATACGCTGATGTGCTTTCAGATGACTGTTCTTAATAAAACTCCTTTCACACTCTACACATTGATAGGGCTTCTCTCTGGTGTGAATGCGTTGGTGTCCCTGGAGATTACGCTTTTGATTAAAACTCTTCCCACAGTCTGAACACTGATAGGGCTTCTCTCCTGTGTGAATGCGCTGATGTATTCTGAGATTACTCTTCTGATTAAAACTCTTCCCACAGTCTGCACACTGATAGGGCTTCTCTCCGGTGTGAATACGCTGGTGTGCTTGGAGACGACTGCTCTCAACAAAACTCTTTCCACACTCTGAGCATTGATAGGGCTTCTCTCCAGTGTGAGTGCGCTGGTGTCTCTGAAGATTACCCTTTAGAGTAAAACTTTTTCCACAGTCTGCACACTGATAGGGCTTCACTCCAGTGTGAATGTGCTGGTCTCTTTCTGGACAGTATTTGTCTATAAAGCTTGTTCCACAGTTAGAGTGGTGGGTTCTCTTTTTGCAGGATGTCTTCTGCATGTTTCTGGGAGGCGTATTAGTGTGGAGGGTATCAGATGGGGTTTGCAGAGTACTAAAGCTCATGCTGGACACAGCATTTCTCTAGAGTCTCCTGAAAAAGAGCAGAAATAGAAGGAAAAAAAATTTAATGTGAAATGCAACCAAAGTTTGACAAACACAGGTTGGTCAGGCAGTAATGAAATGGAAAACAATTTTATCAGCTGCTAGCAGTTTTACCAATGATGACTATTAATCCCTATTAATTGTGGTTGCTGTGGCTCAGTGGAAAGACCACTACCCACCAGGGAGCTAGCACATCATCTGGGAGATGGGGGTTTGATTCTTGGTCTGAGTTACTATGCTGTGTTACACCTATAAGAGTCCTTGGGCAAGACTCCTAACTACAATGGTCTACCTGTGGTATGAATACCCTGGATAAGAGCATCAGCTAAAATGCCGTAAATGTAAATCCCACAAACATGGCTCCAATAAAACCCCTAATTATTGGGACCTAGATTCAAAGTTTGTCACAGCAACCAAAATTTAATTATTTGACAATTTCTGGGATCTTCATTCATAATATGTTGTGTAGGTGCTACTTGATTCAGTACAACTTGTTTTGAAGCAATATAAATATACATTTGTTTACATTTATAAATATAGAATTTATTTACAAAGACCTCTGACAACAAGGGGTTAATGGTACCAATATAACTTAATACATATACAAAAAAATAATGAATAAATTCATTTTAAAAGCTTGTTTTGAATCTAGTAGTTTCGTGGTTTTCAAAAGACAAACATTTCCAACGTAAACAAAGTTGTAGTTGCTTGTTCTGGATGTCAGCAATAATAATATGTAGGTTTGAGCCTTTTAGCATGAGCCGTCCAAAAGCTATTGAATACAGAAATCCGAATATCCCAATGTGAAACCAAATTTACCCCAGTTATTTATGTTTCAATCTAGGACCAAATCATAGGGAGGAAATGGGCATGTAGAATCACATCTGGGAAATGTTCAGTCCCAACCATCATGAACATCAGAGACTAGTTTAATATACTGAATAAGTATGACCCCTTTAATGATGCACTTAAACACAGAGAGCTCGTACCTGCACTGTAACAGATGCTGTGTTAACACAGACAACCTGACACAGTTAAGAAACAGTCCCCACTACACACACAGCTCAATCTGTAATATGTACACAATTATTCAGACCAGTTTAACCTCGTCTTCAAGAAAACAGCAGTGAGCTCAGACCTGCCTGGTTGTCTTCTAAGCTTAATGCTGGACTTTCAAACCTCCCTCAACAATAAACATCTAGACCTGAGCGTTTAATAACAAACCCAACATACCAGCCTAATACTGCTCCATATATATATAATACAGCACAGCCCACCGAGAGTGTCCCCTCTGTAAAACTGCTACTTCAAAAACTAAAGCTTCGGTCTGTCAGTACAACCTCTTTAAACCGCCAGCAGTGAGTTTAACACACCTTCACAGCTCGTAGGTCCTTAACACAGACACTGCAGCAGCTCTGTTTGGGAAAGACAGTCAGTCCTTCAACATGAGGAGAGTTTAAAGAGTCCTGCAGTTTACCATTCTCACCCCCGCTCCACAACTTTCCTCTCTAGTAGCTCAGAATATCCTTATTTTAAATCTCAGTTTAAAACCAGAACCCTAAATCAACATTGAACTATTCACAGCGCCTTGACAGCGTATCGCGAGAGTATAGGCAAATCCATGATGGCTGCCTCCATTCGCCGTCCTGGCTGTCTTTAAATTAAAAGTCCTTTACCCGCAGTTTTTTTTATTTAAGCCGGCTTTACGTGTGTATGCGTAGAATTTACTCAGAAATTGGAACACTTGTGTACTGATAAAATTAAATAAAAAACCAGTTGGGGAAAAGTCCAATGTATGACATGTAACATACTGAACACACAGAATAAACAATAACAATTAGAATAATAAAGAGCCAAGAGATTCATCTATACATATATGATTATTGAATGAACACTAATGATATTACATGCATCACACTGCATTCATAATTACTCTCCAGAAGACTCCAAGATGGCAACACATGCTATTTATCCTGTTTTTTTTTTCTAGTCAAAATAAAAATTATGTTGCTAATTATTTTGTAGTTGTATAATACCACCAGGCGAAGTAGCGTCCACAGCCAGATCCGTGGGGGCATGTTTAAGGTAGTTCGCCATGGCACGGGATGTATCATGTTCTGTTGCCTCGTTGTACCAATTTGGGACAGCTTGGGGGTAGCTGCTCTGAGAATGAACAACATTTTAAAAGTCGACATTTTTTATAGAATATATAGATTAGAAAAAAAGGATATTCAGCCGCTCAAGATGGAGCTCATAGTTACTCAACCTGAAGTTCTCATACAGTGACAACTTACAAGAATTGTAGCTCTGCTGCCTCGTCTAGTAGTGATGACCAACTTCCCCGGACAAAACACTACACTGCGTAGACTAAACCATTCAAACATGAAACATGCAAAAGTGATGTGTGTAAACAGCTCATATTAATATCAATAATTGCTTTTAGAGTAAAATATCAGCAGGTCAGAAGCTCCAGGGTGCACTGCTGCTGTCCAAGCCTGAATCTTTACTCCCCCCTGCTGGTCAGACTGACTTTCTTTGCTGGGTGCATAAAGTTTTACCAGATTGAACACAAACTCCAAATAAAATTAGAGTTAGAGGGACAATGAAGCCCGGCTGGTGACAAATCATGAGGCAAATCCTTTCCAAACACACCCTACAAACTCTGAAGAGAAAGCTAAAGGCATGGCTCGCTGTGAGAGAGGAGGCTAAACAGGTACTGTGTCGGATGGAGGACTGGGAGGTGAAAAACCAGACTGTCCGGCCTTAAAATTGGACGCGTGGCCACCATAGCAAACGAACAGTCATATCCTATGGAAGGATTCGATTTGTAGCCACAATTTAGTGACACGGTGAAAGAGCGATATGCAACAAATGGAGTTCAGAATTTCTCAACTGTATACAAACTAATCATGACGCTGTGAAACAACATTGTAAACGACTGGCTCCAGCGAATTCTCCGGATCCCTCCTAGACATGGGAGTCCGAGGTCCCCTCAGCTTCTGCTCCCTGAACCTTTAGTTCCTGTTATCATCAGAGTGGCAGGAAACATGAAAGAGCAGCGCATAACTGCTGTTTCTTCCTTTCCCAGTGTATATGATGCGTCTCTGTACATATACATTACAAGAGAAATTAAGAGTTGAAGAAACTAGTGGATGTTGTTGGTGTCTGTTGTGAGTTAGGTCACTCAATAGCTAGCTAGGTTAGCCAGCATGCTAACCTTTCAATAAAGCTAGACACGAATGCAAGCAGTTAGTGTTCCATACGAATTAGTTTGTTAATTAAATAGCTAGCTTTCCTGGACTATGTACAAACTCACATACAACAGCACACGTGCCCTAAAACAAACCCACAAGAGACAAACCCGCGCTAATGTAAGCCCCCCCTGATAGCAAGGATGGAGGACAATGGGCACTAGCAGCTAAGCTGGTGGCCCGCTAGCGTTTTGCTCAGCGTTTTTTGGGTGCCCTGACTGCGTTTAGCACATGATATATCAGGACTTGTCCTTATTTTTTGTTCTCTGAGGCATTTATTATCGATGGGCTTCATTTTTCATAAAAAAGTATGTGTGCATTTCCAATCAGAGTGAGGAGTTTAAAACTAGTGAGATCTTGGGTGTTGGACAGTTATTTGGGTGGTCCGAGGCCAGACAAACAATGGCAAACAGTCAGGGAGGTCCTGACCTGATTTAGCCAGCGGATTGATAGATGCTTGCTATCTGGGACTTGTTTCCTGCTAGTGTGAATGTAGGGTGCTTAATAGTAGATGTACCTTCTTCTTTTTCTGTTGCTGCTGCTGTTGCTGCTATTTCTTTGCTGCCTAACTCGTCCAGTAGTTTTGAGATATCGACTCCGGACTCCAGACTGTTTGGTATGATTGCATGAGGTGTGCTTGTATACAGTTTTTGATCGGATGCAAAGATTCCGTATGGGAAGCAGTTTTCCAGGGTTTTTTTCCCATAGAGAATAAATAGGACTGAAAAAGACGTGCCCATCAATCCTGTCTCTGCTTGACCTAGAGACTCCATATGGGATACACTGGTTTAAAGCACAAATCTGTGCAGGATTGACCTGTACTCATCTATTTGTCTCTTTTTGCATCCCGTTTTTCCTCCCATAGAGTCCCACTCATTTTTGGACCTACCTAAAGCCGTCTGTTTCCTGGAAAACCAAACTTCTCGTACTCACTAAAGGCAGGTCAACACAGTCATAATCCACAGTCATACTGACCTGCACTCGTTTATTAATCCCTCGTTCCTCACTGAGCAAGCTGCGCAACCATCTAGCGTTTCCTTCAGGAGATGCACTTTTCTAGTTTTTAATCTCCTTCAGCAAATTTTAAATATGTACAGCCCTTCAATTTAGAAAATAGACAAATATTGCAAACAACTCAAAGGAAAAGGACTGATCATAGGGACTGATTACAGACAGGTGTGTGTGGTTAGAACGCTGGGAAAGCTGCTCTGGAAAACGTTCTTTTTTTTTTTCTTTCTTTGTAATATTTGTTTTCTAAAATGAAGGTTGTACACATTTGAAATCCCTTTGAGGAGTTTAAAAACATTAGTTAGATTTTGTATGAAGTACTATAATCTGGATGGTCCAAGGAGGACCAGCACTGGCAAACATTCAGCAGACTGATACATGCTCATATATAACACTTATTCCATACAGATTACATCTACTTTCTCCTTTAGAGTGCACCTGAATGCTCAGCATTTCTTAGATAGATTAATTCAATTATATATATATATATATAAATAGTGTAGTGCAAAGACAAATAGACAAAAACAGCAGTGGCCCAGTACAGCCAGTACAGCTTTACAGTACAGTACTTGCAACCCAGAGTATCAGTAAGTGTGTGGAGTGAACAGTAAAAATATATAAAGTGTACAGTGCAGTCCAGTGGCCCCGCCAAGCTTTGACTTGAACCCTCTAACATCAGTGACCTAAAAATTACGACAGAGCTCGAGAGGATCTGCAGAGAACAATGATAGAACATCCCCAAATCCAGATGTGCAAACCTTGTGGAATCATACATAAGTGTCTGAATACTTATGTCAATGCATTAATTAGGGGTCCAAGCATGTAGTGCTGGAAACCTATTGCTTTGGTTAGAGTGTTTCTTCATTTTCTTTGCTATAATTGTTAGGGAAAATTATTGGTTAGGGGCAGATACTGATTATCACATTGGACCACATGGGGGCGCCAATCACTGGGGTCACTGGGGCCAATAAACTGGGCTCAGCCGGAAATGGGGGCTGGAGCAATGGCAGGAAACCTTAGGGTGTCAAAGATTGCGTTTGGGACTCTCTCTCTTTTCTTCCTTCGGTGCACATTCCTCCATTAATGCATAAAACCTGAACACTACCATGAACGCAGCTTGAGCTGGCCGACCACCCCCTCAAGGTGATTCGAGGACTCGGACAGGTGAGTTGGTCTCTCATTGGGTCCAACCATTTAGGCACACACCTCTACGTTGGGTTTCATGTGCCACGACAAATTGCAACACACAGGGGCAGTGTGTCTTTGTCACAGTTTGTGCTAGTACTAGAGCTGGAGTCCGGGGAAACCCGGAAGCATGACAGTAATGCATTTGCTAACATGAACAACCACTAGGTACTATATTAATAAAGGGTATCTAATTTAAGCATACAGGTAATACCTGCATTCGATAATATTCTTGTCTTTTACTCATGTACTGCAGTCATACATAAGAATTCATAAACTGGTGTTAAGAAACAGCTTAATTGGCTGAAATTACACTTAAATAAGTTAGCAACTACCACTGTTTTATTTACTTACTTCCATTTACTGGTGTAGTATTTTGTACTTTTGACTGTATTTTAAAGTGTGACCACTTTTCCCTCAGTTCCATTGTACCTCTCACTTTGGAGCTTCAGTGTTTCAGTATGGAGGAACTAAGAATCGAGTCTATATCAGTGCAATATATTATTTAATATGTGACATACATCATCATACATGAATACATTGCAAATATTAACACTGATTGTATAGATATTATTTCCATCAAATGGAACTACTTAGAGAACACAGTATGCTTTTTTAAAACCAACTATGCCTTGGCAATGCATTACTAACATCTATTAAACATTACTAAACATTTATTAGGTTCTGTTCAGTGAATTTAATATGCCTGGTAAAGTGGAAACCAACCCAGCCTTGGCAATGCACTACTAACATCTACTGAACAGTTTCAGAGCAGCCATGGGCTGGAGGTTAGGGAACCAGCCTTGTGACTCACAGGTTGCCAGTTTGATTCACATGTGCTCACAAGTGTGTGGATGTTTCCAATGTGGTGGTTGCTCTGTGTGTGTAAGCACAATAGGCAAAATGGTTCTAACAGTTATGTGGCCATGAGAAAACCACTTGAGAGAGTGGAATGGTAATCTGGGGAACAAAGGACATAAAGCAATGCACCCATCATGCATAGTTCCCACTGTACCAGCCTCTGAAAGTAGTGTCATGATCTGGTTTGCTTCAGTTGGTCAGGTCAAGACAACATTTATAGCAATGTGAAATCAAGTCTTGACTTCCTGAATGTACTGAATGACCAGGCTCTCCCATCAAAATGAGTAAGAGTGGTTAAGGGAGCATGAAGAATGTTTTGACTGATGGGGGCTGTTGGGCAACTGTTCACCATAGTAACAGATATAGGAGGTCCTCAAAAAGAGAAAACAGTACAAGCCCAAACACTGCTTCTGTGTTAACTGATAAACCTACATTTCAGTAAGTGAACATCTCTATATTTCAAAACGTGTCAAACAGATCTCTTATCTTTAGTAGTGAAGCTTCAGTTTCTCAAATCAATTCCAATACCATGGAAGTGTAGGAGCTACAGAAACAGTGGAACCACGTGATAACAGCAGCTACTGGGTGTGTTACTTATAGCCCACCCATATTCACCTCCTGTGCTAGGATTGGGTAATAGTAAATATGAGTATGACATTGCTAGGCCTCATGTGACTGGGCAAAAAAGTGCCCCATTATTTCAAGTTTTTATTAATAAAGTTATTTTAGTTTCATGTTTTAAGATGTCTGCTTAAAAGTGCTGTAACATGTCTGATCAAGTAATTTCTCTAATAAACAGAAATTTCTACTTACTTCAAACTTCTAAACAATTAAATGTCAATTTCTTATACATTGGAACAAACTTCTTTTATTACACTCCTCAAAAAAATAAAGGGAACACTTGAACAACACAATGTAACTCCAAGTCATTTCCACTTCTGTGAAATCAACCTGTCCAGTTAAGAAGCAACACTGATTGTGAATTAATTCTACCCGCTGTTGTGCAACTGGAACAGACAACAGGTAGAATGAGAAGCGGTTAGCAAGATAACCCCTATAAAGGAGTAGTTCTGCTTGTGGTAACCACAGACCAATTCTCCGTTCTCATCCTTTCTGGCTGATGTTTTGGTCACTTTTGCATTTTGTCAGTGCTCTCACCCCTAGAGATAGCATGAGGCAGTGTCTTAAAACCCTCAGAAGGTGCTCTGGTAGTGGCACAGGATGACATCAATGTGAGCTGTGGCAAGGAGGTTTGCTGTGTCTATCACCACAGTGTCCAGAGCATGGAGCATATGCATGGAGACAGGCCAGTACACCAGCAGATGTGGAGGGGGCCGTAGAAGGGCATCAACCCAGCAGCAGGACCACTACCCATTGTGAGACCATATGCTGGTGCGGTGGGGGCTGGGTTCCTTCTGATGCATGACATTGCTAGGCCTCATATGGCTGAAGTGCGTCAGCAGTTCCTATGTGATGAAGACATTGATGCTATAGACTGGCCTGTCCGTTTCCCCGACCTGAATCGCGTCTCGTTCCATCCACCATTGCTCCACAGACTGTTCAAGAGTTGATTAATGTTTTAATCCTAGTCTGGGAGATGATCCCTCAGGAGAACATTCACTGCCTCAGCAGGAGAATGCCCAAGCATTGTAGGGAGGTCATACAGGCAAGTGGAGGCCACATACACTACTGAGCCTCATTTTAACTTGTCCTGAGGAATTTCAACTGAAGTTGGATGAGCTTGTAATTTGATTTTCCACTTTGATTTTGAGTATGATCCAAATCCAGACATCCATGGGATGTCCATTATGTAATAAATTAAGATTTTTAAGATATTTAATTCGTTGAGATCTTGGATGTGTTATTTTAGTGTTCCCTTCATTTTTTTGAGCAGTGTATATCTTAAGAAATAAAATTGCTTCAAAGGCAGATAACTTCACTAGTATTAATAATTTTCTCTCTGAGTCAGTGTTTATTCTTGTACTTCATCTGGAGTTTTTAAAGTGCATATAAAAAGAATCTAACATTGAGAAATTAATAACAATAATTAAATAAAGTGATTCAATTACGGAATTAAGCGGCTTCCCCATGGCGGCGTCTTGCAATCTTGGTTCTTTGTAGTTGTTTTAAGGACAATGCACTCTTAGATTTAGTAAGTATGGAGGGGAAGTGGAGTAAAAAATCATGTTGCCTAAAAGGTGCATAAAAAAACAAGTCCTATTCAAATGCACCTTCTACCGTTAGAAGACATGTACCTCAAACTTCTGCTGGAAACCCCACCTATCACATCCAGACCCATCACAGTCTATTCATGTTCAAGCTGTTTGGTACATCACTGGCATAGCTTTAACTACGGTGGCCGAGAAAGCCCAACGCACTGCAAGTTAAAAAACGCGCTGCAAAGTCTTAAAACACAAGCATCAAAATGACATGACTTGCACAACATTAGCCAAATGCGCTGCAAGATCTGAAAACACTAGCAGCAAAATTCGGTTAATGGTTTGCAAGCGGTCTCATTTTGATGCTTGTGTTTTCAGATCTTGCAGCGCATGTTTGAGCATGTTTAACACTAGTGTAAAAGGAATTAGTTTTCATTATCCATAAACAATTACATACAGAGTAATTGCTTCTGACAAAAGTGAGAAAACAATGAAAAAGAAAGATTGAATTTATGTGAGGGTGGAGTTCCCCAAACCAGGTTCTTGCACTCTGGCCTAATGAAGGAATCCATATCAACCAGTAAGGGGAAAAGCTAGAGAACAGTAAAATGGATACAATGTGCAATGTACAAAATGTACAAAGAGTCACATTATAACCACTAGCCAATATCCAGAGTAATTGCCATGGGCAGCACAGACAGCAACTAGACAGGTTGGAAGTGACTCAACAAACCATACATACTCCGTTGGGTTTCAGTCTGGGAAATTAGGAGGCTGGGGTAGTGCTTGGAAGTCTTGGTCAAGCTCTTCTAATCAATGTTGGAAAAGTTTTAGCCAAGTGAATTGTCGCATCAACTCACGAATACGAGAGTACTTTAGTACCACACCACCAAGTTGTCAGTGTCCGGTTTTAGTCAGCTTTAGGAAGCTGAAAATGACTGATGGTTCAGATAAACGTGCCAATAAACACTAAACAGTTTGTAGCCTCTGCTAGAATACTTTACTCATACTTTTGTTTTCAGTCAGATCCAAAGAATAGTCAATATCTGTGGTGATCCCAATTGTTGAGGAAAGAGAAGGCAACAATGCCACCCAGGGCTTTTTTTTTTGACCAAAAGAACCCTGGCTTTTTAAATTGGTTCCATTCAGGCTTCATAGAATCATGGATCTATTCAGGGAACCAGTCCATGTTTGCCCCAGCTTTTATTGGAACCAAGAAACGCCAATGAATAGATGGTGGGGCGTATATATTACTTGTGAGCGCTTGTGCTGTCATTACAGATGTTTGTTTTGATCTAGAAAGCAAGTATGGATCAACTACTGGTGATAAAAATATGTAGAATAGTTGCTTCAGCAAACCACTGGGTCGTCTCCATCGTTGCTTTCGTATTCCTCAACATCGCCCACAGAAGTAATCAGTTTTTGTGCTGAAGAACCAACTACTCTTTCCGAAGCAGTTTATTTCTGGTGGAAATGTGCAGAACGTTCAAAATTAGGTTTGTGAAACCGGAACAGAATGTGTTTCATGTTGGTAAAAAAGGGCTATCAGTGGTCTTCTGAAGAAACTCTTCTACATCGTATCTCCAGCAGTTGGTCCATGATTGCTCTTCGGTAATCTAAGCAATCTGCCATCATGTTACTACTGTTGACTACCGTTGTGCAGCCCCCTTTATCGGGGTTGATGTCGTATCCTTTGACATTTATTGGTTCCAGTGAAAGGTGGCGCAAATGCAGGCTGGTTGCCTAAATAGCACCAAGGTTGTAAAATGCCTGAACGGAACTAGTTTTCTTTGCGGGAAAAGTCGTAGCCCTTTTTGACCATTTTGATCACTGATACAGTTTCTCTCCTGTGTGAACAAGATGGTGCTTCTGGAGAGACTTCATCTTAGTGAAACTCACACCACACTCTGAACAGTGGTAAGGTTTTAGCCCGGTGTGAATACGCTGATGAGCCTGGAGATTGCTCTTCTGGTTAAAACTCTTCCCACAGTCTGCACACTGATAGGGCTTCTCTCCGGTGTGAATACGCTGGTGTGCCTGGAGATTGCGCTTTTGACTAAAACTCTTCCCACAGTCTGCACACTGATAGGGCTTCTCTCCAGTGTGAACACGCTGGTGTGTTTTAAGTTGACTGTTCTCAGTGAAACTCTTTCCACACTCTAAGCACTGATACGGTTTCTCTCCTGTGTGAATAAGATGGTGCTTCTGGAGAGTCCTCATCTTAGCAAAACTCATGCCACACTCTGAACAGTGGTATGGTTTTATCCTGGTGTGAATACGCTGATGCGCCTGGAGATTACTCTTCTGATTAAAACTCTTCCCACAGTCTGCACACTGATAGGGCTTCTCTCCCGTGTGAATACGCTGATGTACCTGGAGATTACGCTTTTGACTAAAACTCTTCCCACAGTCTGCACACTGATAGGGCTTCTCTCCTGTGTGAATACGCTTGTGTGTTTGGAGATGACTGTTCTCATTAAAACTCTTTCCACACTCTGAGCACTGATACGGTTTCTCTCCGGTGTGAATACGCAGGTGTGTTTGGAGACGACAATTCTCATTAAAACTCTTTCCACACTCTGGACACTGATACGGTTTCTCTCCGTTGTGAACGCGCTGGTGTGCTTGGAGACGACTGCTCTCATTAAAACTCTTGCCACACTCTGTACACTGATAGGGCTTTTCTTCGGTGTGAATACTCTGGTGTGCTTGGAGATGACTGTTATCTTTAAAACTCTTTCCACACTCTGTACACTGATAGGGTTTCTCTTCTGTGTGAATACACTGGTGACTTTGCAAACTACTCTGGGCAGCAAAACACATACCACATGCTAAGCACTGATACAAGTTCTCTGCTGTGTGGATGCACTGATGTGTTTGGAAATGGCTCTTCCGTATAAATTGCATTCCGCACTCTGAACAGCAATACGGTTTCACTCCTGTGTGAATACGCTGATGTCCCTGGAGATGACGCTTTTGACGAAAACTCTTCCCACACTCTGCACACTGATAGGGCTTCTCTCCTGTGTGAATACGCAGGTGTGCTTGGAGACGACTGTTCTCATTAAAACTCTTTCCACACTCAGAGCAGTAATACGGTTTTACTCCTGTATGAATACGCTGATGCCGCTGGAGATTGCGCTTTTGATTAAAACTCTTCCCACAGTCTGAACACTGATAGGGCTTCTCTCCGGTATGAATACGCTGGTGTGATTTGAGATGACCGTTCTCAATAAAACTCATTCCACACTCTGAGCACTGATACGGTTTCTCTCCCGTGTGAATACGCTGGTGTCCCTGGAGATTACGCTTTTGACTAAAACTCTTCCCACAGTCTGAACACTGATACGGCTTCTCTCCGGTATGAATACGCAGGTGTGCTTGGAGATGACTGTTCTCATTAAATCTCTTTCCACACTCTAAGCACTGATACGGTTTCACTCCTGTGTGAATACGCTGGTGTCCCTGGAGATTACGCTTTTGGCTAAAACTCTTCCCACAGTCTTCACACTGATATGGCTTCTCTCTAGTATGAATATGCTGGTGTCTTTGGGGACAGTATTTGTCTATAAAGCTTGTTCCACAGTCAGACCAGTGGTGGGTTCTCTCTTCACTGGATGTCTTCTGCATGTTTCTGGGATGTGTGCTATTGTGGAGGGTATCAGACGGGTTTTGCAGAGTAATAGAGCTCTTGCTGGACACCGTATTTCTCTAGAGTCTCCTGAAAAAGAAAAAAAAAAAGTGAAATGCAACCAAATGCAACCAAAGTCTGACAAACACAGGTCGTTCAGGCATTAAAGTAATCAAGTAAAGGATGTTTGTGTCAGCTGCTGGCTGTTTTACCAACGATGACTATTAATTGAACAAATATGGCTCCAATAAATCCCCTAATTATCTGGGGCCTAGATTCAAAGTTTGTAACAGCAACTAAATCTTCATTATTCCACAATTTCTGGGATCTTCATGAAATTACCTTTTCTTCTGTTATAGATAATTTTTGAGCACTGGCACCAGTAACATCTGCAATCTTAAGCCCATGTTGTACTGTATTGGTTATCAACCAACGGTGTTGTTACCGATTCAACATTTAAAGCAATACCTGGCCAAAGGTTTATCCGCAACAGTTTGTATGGGAAACATACTTATCCAACCAAATCCTTCAGTTTTAATTGCATTAAAATTGTGTGATAAAGTGGGAGAAAATGATCTACTCTATTCTATGCTGTAGGGTTGTAAGTTGATGAACAGAGCAAGTTATCCGTGTGTTGGAAAGTTCCTCTGATAAACAGAGTGATCTGAAAATGTGAAACTTCCTCCATGTTGCAGGTGTTACATTAATGGTAAGCTATGAACCCTTTAGAAAATGTGTTTCAACAGTTTAAACAGCCAATCCAGCTTGTCTCTCGTCTCTAGATCTATCAATAAGAAGCCATTCAAACAATTTTTACCCATATATTCTGAAGCTAAACACATCTGTTTTACAAAGATGTGGCTATAAGTGGATATGGCTAGGTTTTATATGACAATGCAATTACATGTAATTACATGTACTAGTTTCTAAAAAGCAAACTCACAACCCAGCTCAAGGTATACAAGGTACCAGGAAATGAATGGATCTGGCAACCAGCTTAATCCTTGATGATATTCTACACAAGCATCCACTGTGATATACACAAACAGCATATATTTTTAAAAAATAGTAATAATTCCTCCAAGGAACAGGCCGCCTTCTGTAGTTTGGACTGGTTTAATATAAAGAAGTGTGAAACTATAAAAGACCAAAATTAATTTTCCTTACACAAGAAGCTTGAAAACAGACAATGAGACGTACAAATATACAGCAAAGTCTTTGTTCAAACTACCCACAAATCCAAAGAAAGAAACTACAAAATTCTAAGAAGGTGTCTGCTAAAACTTGAACACTCTTCCACCGGTGGTTGAACATGTACCCTTTCGTGAAATCTCCCTGAAAACTCCAAGAGCAGGAGGAGCTACACCAACCTTTGTGTGAGAAGAGTAGCAGGGGTCAAGAGAAGTAGGGCCTCTGGGTCTGAAAAATGTACAAGTGGCCTTGCGTTGATGATGAAGGAAACTTTAGCTATTAGAGTGACGAGGACTTCATGGGTCAGCTTTGGATTTGCAGCTTGAATAATGATGGAATCCAAGATACGATGGGCAATTCCCGCCATGCATTCCCAGGCTCCACCCAGACGGGTGAGGGGGGTTGAATACTCACTGATATCTCTAGGTGAGTAGGTAATCTGCAACATTGGTCTCACCAGGTCTCTCTCTGCCCTGTAACTTCTTACATGTCCACTTGATCTTACTGCTCCCTCAGTTATATGTCTTCCTTGATGCTTTACTGCTGCATGATGGTGACGAATAAGCAGCAACGCAACATGCTGACTCCCTGGGATGATAAAGAGATTCGAATCACATCTTACTAATGAGGACTGTGAGCAATGTCCCCCTACTTGCAATCTTCTAGGATATCTAGGATAGGATGAAGATTGAGTAGTGAACTCTTGGATGGTAGGTCTTGTTTTGCCTGATGACACTTGATTTCCCTTGCATACACTTCCTACTGTACGCTTTTGATGATCAAATGCTCTGCTTGAGTTAGACCTTCTACCAAGAAACATTTTTGAAAAACGTTCAAATCTTGCTGTTCCTAGGGTACTCACTAGAGCTCCTAGGGTACTCCTAGGGTACTCACTCTGGACACAATTAGTGACGTACACATAGAATCACCTGTTTTGATTGTAGATGTACCTCAATACCACTTTGCTGTCAGTGTAAATTTGATCTTGTCTATTTTCATGTCCAGATCTTGCACAATCATCTCGGACATACAGATAGCACCGCAGCACAAAGCTCAAGTCTGGGAATTGTGAGTCCTGAAACTGGAGGCAGCTTGGCCTTGCCTGACCCTTGGTAACTTTTAAATAGGCCACGGGAGCAATGGCTTTCTCTAAAGCACCAGAGAACACACATGTTCCAGCTGAACCCCAAACTACACTGAACTGGAGTTTTATCTGCCAAAAGTCTTTGAAGGCATTTGCTTGACATTTGAGAGGAAAGGCCTTCATGACGTATAGGGCAAGCATATGCTGAGCTCTTTTTAAGACATCAATGGCTGAGGTTCTCTTTCACTTTAATGTGACTGTGACAAGGAAGGAGATTGCTTGGCTGACCGTCCAATTTCTGTGCAAACGGATCATTATGTTTACAATTAACCATCTTTCTTACTTTGTGAACGCTCAGTAGATCACGTCCAATAAGCAAAATGATGTCAGTCTCTGGTGGTATTTCTTCTGTTATTGATCTTAAATGAGATCTGGTGTGGGACATTCCTCCTGGTTGTTAGGAATAGCGTTGGACTCGATAAGAGTAGGAAGAGAGAGCCTCACTTTTCCATCAATAGATTCCACTATGTAACAACATTTGCTCTTCTGTGTGATGTCTCTTTCTATTGCAAGTGAGCAATTGCTCTGCTCATACAAAATTGCACATATCTTATTGACATTGTGTTTCTGATGCTGATGGAAGACCGAACAAGACAGAAAAACCACTCTTACAGAATTAGAGTACACATTGTTGCCACACCAGAGAGAGAGAGCTTCTTCCTCCTCGCAACTTTGAAGGCGGACCAGGATGAAGAGCACCTAAGTACTTCTGACTCTCACATTCAGGGCACTTGATTGGTACATCACAGTCCCTAGCCTGGCGTGAAGTAGATGTAAGACAGCGATGGCAGATCTTGTTTTTCTTTTTTCCTATATTCCAGAAGCATGTTCCTCAAGCTTTTACATTTTCTCAATGGGTGTGGCTTATAGTGAATAGGACAATGCTGGTTTAGATCTGCCACTGATTTATCCCCTCTTGATTTTACCTCTCCATACTCCTCAGTCTTCTACTCTGAGACTGTTTGCCTTGTGTGAGAAGAAGGTGAGAACAACTCTTTCTTAATGCACATAGGATGGTGAGGACGTATGATAAAGCTTGGGTCATTCCTTGTCTTGGCCTCTTTTCTCACTAACAAAGAAGAAAGAAAATGGTGGAAATGGCATCCTTCCTTAAATTTTGACCCCACCAGTGAAAAGGAAGCTTTCCCTTGATTGGGCATACCCCTCTGGCTGTGTCTAAAGTGTTCCTAAAGGTGGACTTCCAGTTGAGATTGTTCTCAGGTTTGTCATCAAACTCAGACAGTCCTTCTGTTACGAGCTGGCTCTTGGCCAAAAACGTGGCAAGCTCAGAAGCTGTGATGTCCGTGTTGGAGTGATGTGGATTCTTTTTCTGCTGTTTGATGAGGCTCAGAGTAATTACAGTGTTGCATCCTTTCAGCAGCATCTCTTTTGGCTGAAGCATCAGCATGCCCTGATGGCAAACAGCCAGCCTGGAAAAGGCCTCCCTTGGAACACCTTGATGTGACCTTTAGATTTTTCTGCTTTGGCAGGAATATAGCGCCAGCATGCATGCATTTCCATCTCCCTAGGAGTTGGCTCAATGTGTGAGTGCAGGGACACATATTCACTCGTTCAGCTGTCTCTGTTTCTACAGACAGAGAATGCAAATCGACAATTCTTTGGTCAACTTGAGCAGCAGCAAGTTTCATTACTTCATTCTTAGCATTAGCAGCCTCAGCTTTCTTGTGTAGCTGAAGTGCGTTGACGGTTCCTTCCAGTCGAGCTTTCTCCAATTTAATTTTTAGTTCTTCCTGGGCAAATGTTGCTCTAGCTTTCTCAGCTTGTGCTTCTGAAGAGCTGAAGATCTGGTATGCAGACTTGCTGAAGATCTGGAAGACTTTAGAGACCACTCAGTGAGTGAGTTGCCCTCTTTGTTGGCCGGTGCTGGAATTTCTGAACCATCCATGGTTTTGTTAGCTAAGTGTGACTGTTCGCCCGGCCACATTATTAAACGAAGCTTACATGTAAAAGACTTGCGTTATCAATTCCAATATCCTTTAGCCCCTTGTAGAGTGCTGGCATTACACTTTTCCTGTACAACCTCCTGTTTTGTCACAGCACAAAATAAACCACTAGGTGGCGCTTAAGCCAAAGCTTCAATTATTAATCCTTTACAGCCATGCTGTGTGATTGTATCTGTGTTTGCCGGTTAGGCTGATATTTAAAACTGAGCATTTCATAACTCTCTTAAACTGAGAGTTGCCAGGAGAGCTAAGGGATGGTCTACAAATTACGCAGTAAACATGCAGGTGAAGATTTAGGGGGGAAAAGCACCTCAACACTTTGAGGTACTAGAACTGAAGCTTATTGATCTATTAACAAAAAAAGCAACTCCATGACATTACTTGTTACATGCTCATCTATGTATATACACATACCTTTCTTCTCTTATTATTATTATATTTTAAAACTATTATTATTAATCTCTTAATATGTTTATTAGTCTAATATCCACCAAGGCTGCTCCTGTTACATATGTCATACAAGTATATGTACTCTTTTGTTATGTACTTTTATAACCTGTAATTACAAAGCTCACTCAATTAAAATTTAAAAATTAAACAAAATTTAACAAAACAAGTACAAGAAATTATTTTAATCACTATTATATTGGTACTTTAACCCCTGCTGATCTGTAGTCAAAGAGTTTTGTGAAATAATTTCAATAGCAAGTGTAATTATATCACTTCACAACAAGTTGTACTGAGTCAAGTAGCACCTACACATCATACTACACCTGTTATAATGGCACGATTAAACCCTTGTTGTCTGATGTGAAAGGTTTTTGTGAACTAATTTCAATAGCTTTGGAGCATTTGATCATTTTTCTTCAAAACAAACTGTATTTCAAGTGCAGTGCACATAACATGCTACACCTCTTATATTGCCATATTTACCACATGCTGGACCGCAGTAAAATGTTTTTTTCTGAAATAATCTCAATAGCTTTTAAACATATAATTACATTGCTACAACACAAACTGTACTGAATCAAATGCCCCCTACTCAACATTCTACATTTATTATATTCATAAGTTTAACCAGAGCTGGTTTGTAGTGAAAGTTCTTTAGGAATTTAATTTCAATAGTTTTAATGAATTTGTAAGGTTAAAAAGCATTACTCAAAAAAACTCTTTGTAATCACGTGCTACACTTATGAAACACTACATGATTATTACAATGATTATATTGCTCCAAAAAAAATAATACTGAATAAAATGTCTATATTGACAACTTTAGATTTTTATTATTAAATCTAAAGTTTCTTGAGCCCATTTTCATATTAACTAGCCATACAAACCACCTTCAGAACCTTAATGCTGGACTTCCAAAGCTCCTTCAACAATATGAAGTACACTTTAAACATCTAGACCTGAGCGTTTAATAACAACAAACCCAACATGCCAGCCTAATACTGCTTCATATATACTACAGCACAGCCCACCTGAGAGTGTCCCCTCTGTAAAACTGCTACTTCAGAAACCAAAGCTTCGGTCTGTCAGTACAGCCTCTTTAAACCGCCAGCAGTGAGTTTAACACACCTTCACAGCTCGTAGGTCGTCTACGCAGACACTGCAGCAGCTCTGCTCGGGAATGACAGTCAGTCCTTCAACATGAGGAGAGTTTAAAGAGTCCTGCAGTTACACCATTCTCACCCCCGCTCCACAACTGTCCTCTCTAACAGCTCATAATATCCTTATTGTAAAGCTCAATTTGAGTCAGAACCCTAAATCAACATTCAACAGTAACATTGAGCTATTCACAGCGCCTTGACAACGTATCGCCAGACTAAAGGCAAAATAGGCATATCCATAATGGCTGCCCCCATTCACGGTCCTGGCTGTCTTCAAATTAAGAGTCCTCCACCTCAATTCTTTAATCCTGCCGGCCTTTTGCGTGTGTATGCGTAGAAAAGTTAAACTCGGTTTTACTCAAAAAATTGGAACACTTTTACTTGTGTACTGGTTAAATGTATGCCAGTGAAAGCCATAGTGGAAATTTAATTTAAATGAAATAACAGTTGGGAAAAAGTGTTTTTTACTGAGAAATCGGGAATTTCTTTGTTTTGCCAAGTGTGTTACACATACTAGGGTTTTGTGTTGGTGAGTGAACACTCAGTAAAATGGAATTCAATCTGAGTAAACTAAAATAAGTAAAAGACTATATCAACAATTTGACAATAAAATCAAACAAGACAAAAGATTAGAAGCAATACATTTTAATATACATAATATTTAATCAAAGACCCAAAACGTGACACGTCATAATATTGTAAAAACTAAATAAGCAATAAAAAAGAACTAAAACTCAATAAAAACAGGTACAGTCTGAGGGTGCCTAGAAACTAAAGGTTTTAAATGATTTAAGTGAGTGAGTGAAGCTAAACACTCTCTGTACTGTCTCTCAGTCCCTAGAGCGAGTCTGACCATTACAAGAGACATAAGCTGGCAATGTAGGACATGTAACATAATGAGCACACCAGACAAAAACACAGTTAGCACTTGCGTATAATAAAGTGCAGTAAACAATAACAAATAAATTAAACAATAATAAAGAGCTAAGACACTCAACTGTACTTACACGTATATGGTTATTGTATTGTTGGACACTAATGATATCACATGCATCACATTACATTCATAATTACTCTCCAAAAAAGGCACCTGACCAAAACGTACTAATAAAGCATTTATTTATTTTAAGATGGCAACACATGCAATTTAACAGAATTTTTCCTATTCAGAATAAGTACAATGTTCCTATTTATTTTGGAGTCGCAGGCATGCTTAAGCCACTTGCCATGGCATGGAATATATTATGTCCTGTTGCCTCGTTGTACCACTTTGGGACAGCTTATATATAATACATAGAATAGAAAAATAGAATACTGAACCGCTCAAGATGGAACTCGTAGCTACTAACAGCTAAGCTGGTGTTCCACTAGCATTTTGCTCAGTATTTTTTGGGCACCCTGCCAGTGGTTAACTCATGTTATATCAGACCTAGTCCTTATATTTTGTCCTCCTCTATGATTCAGAGGCCTGATTTAGCCAGCAGACTGATAGATGCGTACTATCTGGGACTTGCCGCCTCTTAGTGTGAATGTAGGGTGCTGCGTGTGTTAGTAAGATGTGTTCATCTTCTATGTAATCCGTCTGCATGGTAGTTTTGAGCTGTGCTTTTTGTGTCGTCGCCATGCTCTGATATAAGAAGTTCAGTCTAACCAGAAAAGAAATGTCTGACTGTATTAGGCTCACTCTTACCAGGACTTTTACGTTGAAGAGCCTGAGGGTTGGTGGGGGTTCTTGCAAGGGCAGGCTAGTGTCCTTGCCTGATTTGAACCAGAAACCCAATTTGGACCATGCATGCGCAGCACATGTGTGTATTTCTGGTATCGCTTTGGTTTCACCTCCTCTGTTACTACTGTGTACTGTGAAAAAGGAAAACCTTTACATTATACCGCACCTTTTTGTTCTCCTCACAGATAGTAAACATACACTGGTCCTCTGGTTTGGTCAGGTTGGCACCGTACGGACTGTTTGCCACTGCTGGTCCACCCTGGGACCACCCAGATTATTGTCCTGCATATAAATTCCAACTAGTTTTTAATCTCCTTAGGGAATTTTAAATGTGTACAGGCTTTCATTTTAGAAAATAGACAAATATTGCAAACAACTCATAGAAAAAGGATTGATCTAAAACGGACTAGTTGAACATCTTGCTCAAACGAAAATGATGTACTTAACTAATTTAGAGGATAATGAATGTGAGAAATTAAGGAAGTACAGGTTAATTGCATAGGTAAATTTCACTCCTCCCTGATTGTTTCTTGTCTAATTTTATCTGCTTAACCACAGGTTGTATTTCGGTTGTATTATTCTTTCCATGTTGTGAGTGAAATATGTCAATCAAAAGTCTTGAATATTAAATTATTTTTTGATATACTGTGTTTTCCCTGCCCTGATAGCAAGAGGATAGCAGGCCACTGTTGGGCCACTAATGGCAAAGCTGGTGGTCCACCGGTGCACCCTCCTGGCAGTTATGAGACAAAATGCCACTCTTCATTGTTTGTTGTCCAAGGAGGAGTGTAGTTTAATTAAATTTGACTTCTTCCTTACCTTTGTTATCCTATAAATTTGTTAAGCCCATTAATTAATGACCAACAAAACCATTTAGCAGACACTCTTATACAAAGTGACTTACTACGGTGCTTAGTGTTTCCCCGCTAGTATAGGAAGGTTAGAGTCTAAATCTCGCCATGATCTGAGACCCTGCCCGAACAAGGGCCAGCGCTGATACCTAGAGAAATCTATACACAGATATATATAAACATAAGTGCACTACCTGGCAACCCAAGTATTTCAACATACACATATAATTTACACATCTACTAGTGCTCATTCACTTAAGTGCATTACGAAGAGATGGGTCTTCAGTCTGCGTTTGAAGACCCCGAGAGACTCAGCTGTTTGGACAGCTTGTGGGATGTCATTCTACTGTCTGGGAGCCAGGACAGAGAAGAGTCTGGACGCTTGTCTCCTATGTATCTTCAGGAATGGCGTGTCGAGTCGAGATGTACTTGAAGCTTGAAGTACAGATCAACTCTTCACCATTGCCATATAGTAGGGAGGCACTGGTCCATTCTTGGCTTTGTAGGCCAGCATCAGAGTTTAAAATCAGATGCCAGCAGCAACAGGAAGCCAGTGAAGGGAGCGCAGCAGTGGAGTGGCATGGGTGAACTTGAAGATGAGTCGAGCTACTGCATTCTGAACCAGTTGCAGGGGCTTGAAGGCCTATAGAGGGAGACCAGCCAGGACTGAGTTGCAGTAGTCTAGCCTTGAAATGAAGGTTGTACACATTTAAAATAACTTTGAGGAGTTTAAAAACATTTGTTTTCATAAACAATTATATTATATTATATTATATTATATTATATTATATTATATTATATTATATTATATTATATTATATTATATTATATTATATTATATTGGATTGGGTAATAGTTAATATGAGTGGTCCCAGGACTGGACAAAAAAAACCCAAAAAATTATCTAGTTATGTACTAGGTTCAGTGTTTGAAATCACGGTATATTTATAAGTTGATAATGAATATATCTTTAACATTTAAATTTCATTATTTTACTTATAGTGCTATTTGGGATTTCAATAAAATCAGTTTCCCATATTAAGATGTCTGCTTAAAAGATATATAAGGACTGTAACAAGTTTGCTCAAATAATTTTGGAAACAACTTATTTTAATATATATTGTCAAATAAAATGATCTTGCTGCAAAAGCAGATAACTTCACTAGTATTAATAATTTTCTCTCTGAGTCAGTGTTTATTCTTGTACTTCATCTGGAGTTTTTAAAGTGCATATAAAAAGAATCTAACATTGAGAAATTAATAACAATAATTAAATAAAGTGATTCAATTATGGAATTAAGCGGCTTCCCCATGGCGGCTTCTTGCAGTCTTGGTTCTTTGTAGTTGTTTTAGGGACAATCCACTCTTAGATTTAGTAAGTATGGAGGGGAAGTGGAGGAAAAATTCATTTTGCCCAAAAGGTGCATACAAAAACAAGTCCTATTCAAATGCACCTTCTACCGTTAGAAGACATGTACCTCAAACTTCTGCTGGAAACCCCACCTATCATATCCAGACCCATCACAGTCTATTCATGCTCAAGCTGTTTGGTACATCACTGGCATAGCTTTAACTCTAATGTTAATCATTCCAACCCTCCAACCCTTTTGCATTTGGATGAATGGAGGACATGATTTGCCATGGCAATCCTGGGGATGAATCCAGTCTCAAGAGCAAAGGGCATGATAATCAAGCTTTCACAAAGATCTTGATGGCACCACTGTTAGCTCTTTGGAACGGGTTCCATTCAGGTTTGTGCACTTATTGCACACTGGACTGTGTATATTTACACCACGTTTAAGTTTGGAAGCTAAAACGTTTGTTTCCAGCCAGATCCAAAAAATAAGGGAGTAGAGGACGCCATGCTATGCCTTCTCCATAGGGCCCACTCTTATCTGGACAAGGGGGGTGGCGCTGTGAGAGTCATGTTCTTGAGTCATGTTTCTCGAGTGCCTTTAACACCATTCAGCCCCTCCAACTGAGAGAAAAGCTGGCAAGGATGCAAGTCGATCCGCACCTGGAACCCTGGATTACTGACTACCTCACTGGCAGACCAGTATTTTAGGCCGAAGGACTGTACGTCAGAGACTGTGGTCAGCAGCACAGGAGCACCACAGAGGACTGTACTTTCCCCTTTCCTCTTCACACTGTACACCTCAGACTTCAAGTACAACTCTGAGTCATGCCACATGCAGAAGTTCTCGGACGATACTGCTATTGTGGCCTGTGTGAGGGGAGGGCAGGAGGCGGAGTACAGAAACCTGGTGAAGGAAGCTCCTGCAGATGTTCTATCAGACTGTGGTGGCCAGCTGTCTCTTCTATGCTGTGGTGTGCTGGGGAGGAAGCATCAAGAAGAGAGATGAGATGCGTCTGGACAAACTGGTCAGGCAAGCAGGGTCAGTAGTTGGTGTGGAGCTGGACTCTGTGGTGAAGGTGGCGGAGAGGAGGACACTGCACAAACTGCTGTCCTTTATGGATAATGATGGGCCCCCTCTGCACACCATCATCATGGACAGAAGGAGCAAGGTCAGTGGCAGGCTGTCGTCACAGAGCTGCTCCATGGACAGACTCAGGAGATCCTTTGTCCCGAGAGCCATCAGGCTCTTCAACCTCTTCTTCATGCCAGGAAGAGGTTTGCTCTGAGCTACATTCTCTTGTTTAATCATAGGCTTATTTATGCACTATTACACTTTACATCTTAACTCCTGGACACTTACTGTATATCTGCATTCCTGGACATTCCACTTTACTTAAATACCAATATATGCACATGTTTATTATGTCAATTCAGTCATTATTATTATTATTATTATTATTATTATTATTATTCTTTTCTACAGTCTACAGTTATATTTGTATTTCTTGTACATGTTTCTTGCCTCCTCCATCTATCTCTAGACTGTTAGAAATTCGGGTCTGCAAGAAGAATCAGGAGACTGGAGATGAGGTTCAGTGTTGTGTTTGAGTTTTATTCATTCATACAAGAGATGCAATGGATACAGTCTCGCGTCCATTAGCAGTGTTATTCACGTGAACGTAGGGTCATTGCAACCGGTCACCAGGCTTAGGTTATCAGTCCTGTCCAGTCTGGTCCAGTCTGGCTACAGTCTTATTCAGTCTGACATGTTTTTTAAGAGGTGAGGTTCAGTGGGGAAGAAAAGTAGGGTTAAGTGGGGTAAACGAAGATAAGAAATATCGAGGTCTGAAGGAGTTGTTGGAGGTGTATTAAGGTGCGAGACAATCGGTCATTTCCATTCAAACTGAATATGCCACTCCATATGTGGGAAGACAATTTACAAATTCTGTAACACAAGAAAACATTACACTTTGCCACAACAAAG